>JAESUZ010002059.1:0-553495 GCA_017311185.1 Proteles cristata cristata
CCCTGTGTGTCCCACTGACCAGCCACTACCCCTGGGGTACCCTGGGAGGCAGGATCAGGTGGTGTCCTGGGCAGTGACACACTGCCTGGGAGAACCTTACCTCATGAGAGTCTGGACCTCATGTATTGTTTACCGGAATAGTGAATCAAGTTGTTTATACCAGTTTCCTCATCTACGCAGGCAAATAGCAAGTCTGCACACAGCTGGTGGGAGTGTTTCCATACCGCTGTCAAAGGGTAGATGGATGGAAGGGGCTGGTAACATAAAACTGCAAGGAGAAAGGGGAAATTGGAAAAGTGGACACCTGGAAGGGGGGGCCTCGTCCAGAACAGAGAAAGGGCCCCCTTGCTGCGATGCTGCAGGGCCAGAAGGTGGGCATGGGTGAGGCTGGGGAGCGTGGGGAGGGGGACGAGGGGCAGGTCTAAACAGCTAGAGTCACAGGGTGGGAGCGTCAAGCAGCTGGAGTGGACAAGAGTGTAACCTGTCAGTACGCAGGGACGGCGGTGTGGACCGGGGCTCCTGGCTCGGAGTCTGGTGCAGGAACTCTCGCCCTCTGGGCTGGAGGGGAGCCACGTTCTGTGGGTAAAGTGCTCAGACAAGCCACTGACCCTGGAAGGGTAGAGCAGCCCACAGCCAAGGGGTTCTAAATCTCACATCTGCCCCAGTGCAGGTGCTGTATAGCGAAAAGGATGGCACTTAAAACACAAAGAGTTAATAATTTGTGAGTCAAAATGAAGTAAAAATACACAAATCTGGACATTAAAATTTGTTTTAATTTATATAAGTAAGAGGAAATTCTCTAGTTAAATAGTGGTTCATCTGGGTCTTCCTGTATAATACAAAGTTCTTCCATGGGAGTCTGCTGATTTTCAGGCCAGCAACTCTTCTCACATGTGTAAATTAGAATTGTTCCAAATTCCAGAGAGAGACCTAAAAAATACAACATATTCAGGATTCCAGCAGAGATAAATTGTCAGGAGACATACTCAGTATTTGAAGGTTTGATTAGTGGACAGAGCCCAGACTCTGGAGCAAGACTACCTGGGCTCTGATCCCAGCTCTACCCCCTGAGCAAGTGATTTCACCGCCCTGTAATAATGACTGTATTTATCAGGATGGTAAGATTGTTGTGTGGAGGATTAAATAAATGAATACACGTAAGAGACTTAGAACAGAGCCTGACATATCCTAAGTGATCACTGTAAAACAAAAAGGTTAAGTAACTAGAAGATAATTGAAGGAGAAAGATGATGCAATATCAGGGTACCTGGTGTTGCTACAGGAATGATTTTACCCAATAAGCTGAAGAAATAATTAGGAAAAGCAAAAGCAGTGCTCACTAGCTTTCACTCACAACACAGTTCTACTCTTCCACAAAGTAAGTGACCGATGATGAGAAAAAGCAGATTTAACAGGAAAATACACTTTAAAGTCTTTAGTTCAAATGTCAAGGATACTGGACACTGAAAAACATTTAAAAATATGTCATGCAGCATCTGGCTGGCTCAGTTGTGTGACTTTTAGTTCTTTAAAAATTTTTTTAAAAATGTTTTTATTTTATTTTTGAAAAAGAGAGTGTGAGTGGGAGAGGAACAGAGAGAGAGGGAGACACAGAATCTGAAGCAGGCTCCAGGCTCTGAGATGTCAGCACAGAGCCCGACACGAAGCCTGAACTTACGCTGTGAGATCATGACCTGAGCCAAAGTCAGACACGTAACTGCCTGAGACACCCAGGCACTGCCCCAAAATATTTTTTTACGTTTATTTATTTGAGAGAAAGAGAGCACACGAGTAGGGAAGGGGAAGAGAGAGAAGGGGAGGGAATTCAAGTAGGCTCTGCACCATCAGCGTAGAGCCCACCCTGGGGCTCAAACTCACATATCTTGAGATCGTGACCTGAGCCAAGATCAAGATTTGGCTGCTTAACTGACTGAGCCACCCAGGCTCCCCTCAGTTGTGTGATTCTTGATCTCAGCTTTGTGAGTCTGTGCCTCATGTTGGCAGGTGCGTCACTAAAAAAAAAAAAAAAAAAGGATAAAAAGACATATACTTACGATAAATAAAAATAGGTCACATTAATAGAATACACTACCTCCAAGAAAAGATTCAGGCCAAAAAAAAAAAAAAAATTCCTAAGACTATACAGAAATTTGGGGCGCCTGGGTAGCTCAGTTGGTTAAGTGTCCAACTTCAGCTCAGGCCATGATCTCACAGTTTGTGGGATCGAGCCCCGTGTCGGGCTCTGTGCTGAACCATTCCTCAGAGCCTGGAGCCTGCTTCAGATTCTGTGTCTTCTCTCTCTGCCCCTCCCTTGCTCATACTCTGTCTCACTGTCTCTCAAAAATAAATAAAAATGTAAAAAAAGGACTTTACAGGAATTTATCCATCGACAATGCCATGAAGAATAACATCAAGAAAATACAATCAACAAGAACTATTGATAGCAGAACAGGAAAACAGGAGTCAACAGGAGTTGGACAAGCTGTTTGGAACAGCATAAGAAAAACACTTTGAAAGGAAAATGCGAGCAGGGATGATGCAAAGAAAAGCATCAAAGACTAACAAGGCTAAGATAGAGCTGTTTCAGAAGAAATGTCCTGGTGAATGTGAGATAATTTCCAACCAGAATTTGCAACATGCAGTCTGCAGAAGGCAGAAGAAGGAAGGTTAGAGCCTCAGAACCAGTAGCCACCAGGGTAGGAAAGAAGGAGGGGCAGGGAATCAGAGGGAACAAAATACCAAAAAGCAGAGTTATGTACAGGAGGCCTGAGCCCAGAGACCTGCCGCAGTAGAAGGGCGACAGAGGGGCAGGAGAAAGAGGAAACAGATATGGGGGTCAAAATAGCCCCATTACGTATCTAATGAAAAACACAGAAGCCGCAAGGAACAGGAAAGACATGTGAAACGTAACTACAGGTGGAAAGGAAAGGCTTGAGAGAACCTCACTGAATGCAGAGGGACAGAAAAAGGATGTGACCATAGGAGAGGGGAAAAGGTGACCAATGCAACCAGTCGACGCAAAGGCCCCACGCTGGGTGCAGAGATTAAAGACATGAAAAAACCCCTAGGGGTGCCTGGGTGGCTCGGTCAGTTGAGCAGCTGACTTTAGCTCAGGTAGTGATTTCATAGTTTGTGAGTTTGAGCCCCACATTGGGCTCGCTGGTATCAGTGAAGAACCCGCTTCAGATCCTCGGTCTCCTGCTCTCTCTGCCTCTCCTTCGCTCATGATCTCTCTCAAAAGATAATAATAAAATTTTAAAAAAGGAAAAAAATCTTTAAAAAATTACTAATATATTTGGAGGTGGAGCAGGGCATAAATTTCCTTGTTATAGTAAAGAGCCAAATAGATACTATCTGAAACTGACAGATGGAATGAATGTAATTCTCTTAACTTCAGAAGGATCTTTTAGAAACTAGGTGAAAGAACCTAACTGCCTCACACACACTTACTTTTTCTTATGTTAAATTAGCAAACATTTACTCCAGTATTACTAATTAGTATGTACTGAATTTTCCTATCTGTGTATTTTTTCTAGCCATCCATCCATCTAAACTTTCTATCTACATTTAATGTCTATCTACATTATGATTGTAAAATCAGGACTAGAATGATGTTGACTAGTGTTAGTAATGGTGATTTCCAAGGTTCACAAGACATTAACGGAAAACCTTCAACATAACCTTCAGGGATCAGAAAAACTGCAGAAGGGGCTCCTGGCTGACTCAGTAGGTAGAGGATCCAACTCTTGACCTGAGGTTGTAGGTTTGAGTCCCATGTTGGAAGCCGAGATTATTTAAATGTAAAATCTTTAAAAAAATGGCAGGAAATAGGCAACAAGTGAAAAATTTAAAAACGAACCACTTCTTAAAGATATAAAAGAAGAATTCATAAAGCAAAAATAAAGGTGGTATGGAAAAATTTCAGAAAACAAAAAAGAGCTTCTGAAAAATAAAAATAGGATAGGCAAACTAAATTCAAGAGAAGGGTTAGAGTAACAAAGATGTAAAGATAAACCGAAGGAGTCAGGCCCAACAGCCATTAGTGTGACGTTCCAGAACAGAGCAAATTCATCCAAGAATGGAGGAGAGTGACACCTTAGGCAGGGAGGGATATACTGACCAGGAAGGAGGCCCAAGGGCCTCTCTGGGGTATTGCAAATACTCCCTATCTTAATGTGGTGATGACAAGAGTGTATTTATGTAAAAAGTCACCATGCTGTAGGCTTAAGATTGGCACAATTCACTGTGAGCCTGCTTTCTTTCTAAAAAGGAAGTACATGGCAAGGATTTCCCACATGTGAAACCAAAACCCAGGCAACAGAAGTAAAAACAGACACACTGGACTGTATCAAAATTAAAGACTTATGTGCATCAAAGGACATAATTAACAGTGAAAAGGCAATCTACAAAATGAAAGAAAATATTTGCAAATCATACGAGATAAGGGGCTAATATCTAGACTGTAAAAAGAACTCCTACAACTCAACAACAAAAAGTCAAATAACCTGACTACAAAATGAAGAATAAGACTTGAGCAGACATTTCTCCTAAAATGATATGTAAATGGCTAACAAACCATTTATATGACAGGATGCTCAACATCATTAACCATTAGGGGAGATTCGAGGCACCTGGTGGGTCAGTTCGTTAAGCATCTGACTCTTTTAGTTTATTTTTGAGACAGAGAAGGAGACAGAGTGTGAGCGGGGGAGGAACAAAGTGGGAGACACAAGATCTGAAGCAGACTCCAGGCTCTGAGCTGTCAGCACAGAGCCCAACGTGGGGCTCAAACTCACAAGCTGTGAGATCATGACCTGAGCCGAAGTCTGACGTTTTAATGACTAAGCCACCCAGGCGGCCCCAAGCATCTGACTCTTGATCTCAGCTCAGGTCATGATCTCATGGTTGGTGGGATTAAGTCCCACGTCTGGCTCTGTGCTGACAGTGTGGGGCCTGCTTGTTTTTCTGTCACTCCCCTGCATGCACAAATACTCTCTCAAAATAAACATTAAAAAAAAAATCATTAAGGGAAATGCAAATTGTAACCCTAACAGATATGTCACATATGTTAGGATGGATACTATAAAAACAAACAAACAAACAACCTCCCAAAAAACGAAAACAAGTGTTGGTGAGGATGTGGAGAAAATGGAATTCTTGAGCATTGTTGACTGGGAATATAAAATGGTACAGCCACTATGGAAAATATTATAGTGGTTCCTCAAAGAATTAAAAATAGAATTACCATATGATCCAGCAATTCTGCATCTGGTATATATATCCAAAAGAACTGAAAGCAGGATCTTGAAAAGATATCTGTACACCCATGTTCATAGCAGCATATTCACAATAATCAAGTAGAAGCAACCCAAGTGTTCAACAAATGAACTGACGAACCAAATGTGGAATATCCACATGACAGAATCTCATTCGGCTTTAAAAAGGAAGGAAGGACATTCTGACACGTGGTACAACATGGACTAACTTCAAGGACATCATGTTAAGTAAAATAAGGCAGTCTCAGAGGACACACACTACGACTCCACTTGTATGGGGTAACTAAGGTAGTCAAAATCACAGAAACAGAATGGTGGTTGCCAGAGGCAGCGGAGAGGCAGAACTGGGGAGCTGTTAATGGTACAGTTCCAGTTTTGCAAGAGGAAAACGCTCTGGAGATCGGTTGCACAGCAACGTGAATAATCTTAACATCACTAAACTGCACACTCAGCAATGGTTAATTTAATAACTTTTATGTTATATATTTTTCACCACAACTGAAAAGATGAATAAAGTACAAAGTTGAAGAAAACTCTTGGAAAGCAAAACAAAAATCAGACAACAAAAGAGAACAGAATCTAAACAGGAAAACAAACATTTCAGTAACAGAAGTTCCTGTAAAGGCACAAAAAGAAAAATAGAACAAAATCATCAAGGAAATTGAAGGACAGGAGTTTCTGAACTGAAAACACCTACCAGGTACTCAGCACAATATACAGTTTCAGAATAACAAGGATAAAGTAAGGATTCTAAAAGTGACCTGGGGGGCACTTGGGTGGCTCAGTCAGTTAAGTATCCAACTTCAGCTCAGGTCATGATTTCGTGGTTCATGAGTTCAGGGCCTGTTTGGCTCTGTGCTTGGATGCTTGGAGCCTGGAGCCTGTTTAGGATGCTGTGTCTCCCTCTCTCTCTGCCCTCCCTGTTTCACACTCTCTCTCTCTCAAAAATAAATAAACATTAAAAAATGTTTTAAGAATGAAACAGGTATCATTAAGTCCAAGAAGAACATCTGATCACACATACTGCTTTGCTAGCTACTGACTAGGTGAATATCACACACTCCGGCCGGAAGTATGGGAGAAAGCAACAGGGTGTGGAAGAGTGGGAGGGGCTCTAAGAGATCCAGATCCCCCTACGCCAATTCAGGAGTTCAACTGATACTGTCTATAAGAGGTAAATGTAAAAAGTAGCATATTTTATTTAGAAATACAAAAATAAATTCTAGAAGAAACAAGCCAGAGTGCTGCTAGTGTCTACCTTGAGTGGAACTAGATGGCAGAGGGGGTGAAAGAGGGGCCACAGTGGTTTATTAGAAGCCTGTTAGGACTATGCACCTTTAAACACTGTGAACATTTTTTTTTTAATATATATATTTTTAAATATTTTTTTATTTATTTCTAGGAGAGAGAGAGGGAGACACAGACTCCGAAATAGGCTGCAGGCTCTGCGCTGGCAGTCAGCACAGAGCCCGACGCAGGGCTCGAACCCATGAACCGCGAGATCATGACCCAAGCAAAAGTCGGACGCCTAACCGACTAAGCCACCCAAGCGCCCCAAACACTGTGAACATTTATGAAATTTCATTCACTAAATAGGGAAGAAGACACTGGTATTTTATAACAGTATTAATTGTTAGCAACATAAAAATCTATCTTCAGTATTTGTGTACTCTGTGTTCAAAGCACACTGCCTATTTAGCAGACAGAAGAATACAACAAAACATACATAATTTCTTTTTTTGTGTCAAGTAAATTTTTTAAAAGTTCATATCCTTTTTTTCTTTTTAAAGTAAACTCTACCCCCGAAGTGGGTCTCAAACTCACAACCCTAAGATCAACAATTGCATGCTCTACTGAGGAGTCAGCCAGGCACCTTTAAAAAGTTCATATCCGGGGTGCCTGGATGGCTCAGTCAGTTAAGCGTCCGACTTCAGCTCAGGTCATGATCTCATGGTTCATAGGTTCGAGCCCCGCGTCGGGCTCTGTGTTGACAGCTCAGAGCCTGGAGCCTATTTCGGATTCTCTGTCTCCCTCTCTCTCTACCCCTCCCCTGCTCACGCTGTCTCTCTCTCTCAGAAATAAAAAACATTTAAAAACTTAAAAAAAAACATAAAAAAGTTCATACCCTTTATTGAAAAGAATTTTTTAAAGTTTACTTGGAGAGAGAGAGAAAGTGCATGCACACATGTACACAAGCAGGAGAGAGGCAAAGGGAGAGGGAGAGAATCCTTAGCAGGTTCTGCACTGTCAGCACAGAGCCCTGTGTGGCGCTTGATCTCACAAACTGTAAGATCATAACCTGACAAACTCAAGAGTCAGACTTAATGGACTGAGCCTCCCAGGCACTCCAAGTTCCTATCCTTTGATAAAAAGATTCAACTTCTAAGATTCAATACTGAAGAAACACTTAAAATTACAGAGAAGACTTTATAGAAAGGGTATTAATTAAATTGATATTTATAGTAAAGAAAAAGTAATGGTGGAAATGTACAGTAACTGTGGAAATTGCTAGGTAAAATGAAACTTCTACTGGGCAAAATATTCAACGACACTGGGAAATTCTGTGAAGAACAGAAGGATGAGAACAATTTTATTTTAATCTCTTAATGTGTATAGAAACAAGAAAAAAAAATGTATCACCAACAATTATCTCCAGGTAACTGGATTTCTGAAGTATTAGACTTTTTTTTTTTAATTTTTATTTTTTAATGTTTTATTTATTTCTAGGAGAGAGAGAGAGACAGCGTGAGCAGGGGAGGGTCAGAGAGAGAGGGAGTCACAGACTGAAGCAGGCTCCAGGATCTGAGCCGGCAGTCAGCACAGAGCCGGACGCGGGGCTCGAACCCACCAACCATGAGATCATGACCTAAGCGAAAGTCGAACGCTTAACCGACTAAGCCACCCAGGCGCCCCTGAAGTATTAGACTTTTAAAAAAAATTTTTAAATTTTCATTTAAATTTTTAAATATTCATATTTTATTTATTTCTGAGAGAGAGAGAGCAGGGGAGGGTCAGAGAGAGAGAAGGAGATATAGAATCTGAAGCAGGCCCCAGGCTCTGAGCTGTCAGCACAGAGCCCGATGTGGGGCTCAAACCCATGAACTGTGAGATCATGACCTGAGCTGAAGTCGGATGCTTAACCGACTGAGCCAGCCAGGTGCCCCGAGTATTATACTTACACTTTAAAAAATAAATTAATACATGCAAAAGAGAAAAAAGTCAACAAAATGAAGACAACCCATGGAATAGGAAAAAATATGTGCAAATCATAAATCTGATAAAGGGTTAATATCCAAAATATATGGAGAATTCATACATTTTTTTCCTAAACAGTGAATACTCATTTACTTAAGCTGGCTTAATTACTTCAATTAAACCTAATTGTATAATTACTGTTTTGCGATAATTGTTTTTCCCATTGTCTTTATAAGGATCACCAAAAGTATTTTTTATTTTTCAATGTTTATTTATATATTTATTTGAAATTTTTCTAATGCTTATTCATTTCTTTTTTTTTTTTTTTAATTTATTTCTAGGAGAGAGAGACAGCGCGAGCAGGGGAGGGTCAGAGAGAGAGGGAGTCACAGACTGAAACAGGCTCCAGGCTCTGAGCTGGCAGTCAGCACAGAGCCCGATGCGGGGCTCGAACCCACGAACCGCGAGATCATGACCTAAGTGGAAGTCGGACGCTTAACCGACTAAGCCACCCAGGCGCCCCTTTAATGCTTATTCATTTCTGAGAGACAGAGCCCAAGCATGAGTGGGGCAGAGAGAGAGAGAGACAGAATCCGAAGCAGGCTCCAGGCTCCAAGCTGTCAGCACAGAGCCTGACATGGGGCTCGAAGTCGCTCACTGTGAAATTATGACCTGAGCCAAAGTTGGACATTTAACAGACTGAGCCTCCCAGGTGCCCATCACCAAAGGTATTATGAGTTTGTACAGCTGCTCAAATGGTATTTTTCTTAATTGAAATATAATTTACATGCTGTAAAATTAACCATTTTAAAGTGTACAATTCAGGGGCGCTTGGGTGGCTCAGTCTGTTGGGCATCTGACTTTGGCTCAGGTCATGATCTCATGGCTCGTGGGTTCGGGCCCCGCATCGGGCTCTGTGCTAACAGCTCAGCCTGGAGCCTGCTTCAGATTCTGTGTCTCCCTCTCTCTCTGACCTTTCCCTGCTCACGCTGTCTGTCTCTGTCTCTCAGAAATAAATAAAACATTAAAAAAAAAAAAGTGTACAATTCAGTATTTTTCAGTTTCTTCCCAGAATTATAGAAACATCTTCACAACCTACTTCCAGAACATTTTCATCTCTCCAGAAGGTCACCCATGCCCATACCCATTAGCAGTCACTCCCCATTCTTTCTTGCCACCCGACACCCCCCCCCCACCACCGGAAACCACGAATCTACTTTCTGCTTCAATGGGTTTATCTATTTTGAACATTTCATATGAATGGAACAATACAACTTGTAGCCTTTTATGATTGGCTTCTTTTCACAGCATGATGCTTTCAAGGTACAATCATGCTGTAGCCATGTATAATGTAGTACTTCATTTCTTTTTATTATAATATTTTATGAAGGTACATTTTGTTTATGTATTAGTTAATGGACATGAGTTATTTCTACTTTTTGGCTATTGTATGAATAATGCTGATATGAGCATTACTGTACAGGGTTTTTTTTTTTTTTAATGTTTTATTTATTTCTAGGAGGGAGAGAGAGAGAGACAGCGTGAGCAGGGGAGGGTCGAGAGAGGGAGTCACAGACTGAAACAGGCTCCAGGCTCTGAGCTGGCAGTCAGCACAGAGCCCGACGCGGGGCTCGAACCCACAAACCGTGAGATCATGACCCAAGTGAAAGTCGGACGCTTAACCGACTAAGCCACCCAGGTGCCCCTGTACAGGTTTTTGTATAGACACAGGTTTTCAATTCTCTTAGGTATATACCTAGGAGTGGAACTGCTAGGTTATACAATGACATTCTTAACAATATTCCCCAACCATTTTCATCATTTTATACCAGATGCTGCCAAAGACCACAAAGAAACACTTTTTTACATAGCTGACAGCAACATAAACTGGTGTGGACCTATTAAATAGCAGTTTAACGTGATTTAGATAATACACACGGCCATGAAAAAGAACGTATAAAATTGGAATAGACAGAACTTCTTCAATCTAATAAAGATCATTTACAAAAAGCCTCCGGTTAACAGGTAACTACTTACCGATTAAGGATGACTGTTTTACTCCTATCAGAAATATGACAAAAAGGGCACCTGGGTGGCTTGGTCAGTTAAGCACTGGACTCTTGATTTTAGCTAAGGTCATGATCTCATCGTCGTGGGGTTGAGCCCTGTGGTGGGGTCCTCACAAGGCACGGAACCTGCTTAAGATTCTCCTTCTCCCTCTGTCTTTCCCTGGCATGCATGTATGCTCTCTCTCTTTTTTTTTAATTTTTTAAATGTTTTTTATTTATTTCTGAGAGAGAGACAGAGACAGCATGAGCAGGGGAGGGTCAGAGAAAGAGGGAAATACAGAATCTGAAACAGGCTCCAGGCTCTGAGCTAGTGGTCAGCACAGAGCCTGACATAGGGCTCGAACGCACAAACCATGAGATCATGACCTGAGCTGAACTCGGACGCTTAAGCAACTGAGCCACCTAGGCGCCCCTCTCTATCTCAAAATAAATAAATACACATTAAAAAAAGAAAAGAAAGGAAAGGAAAGGAAAGGAAAGGAAAGGAAAGGAAAGGAAAGGAAAGGAAAGGAAAGGAAAGAAAGGGAAAGAAAAGAAAAAAGAAAAGAAAAGAAAAGAGGGGTGACTAGGTGGCTCAGTTAGTTAAGCGTCTGACTCTTGGTTTTGGTTCAGGTCACGATCTCACGTTTCATGAGTTTAAGCCCCACATTGGGCTCTCCACTGACAGCACAGAGCCTGTTTACGATTCTCTCTCTCTCTCTCTCTCTCTCTCTCTGCCCCTCCTGTGCGTGCTCTGTCTCTGAAAATAAATAAACTTAAAAAAGTAATAATATAATGCTATGAAAATAATTTTTTTAATAGTAAACTCTATACCCAATGCGGAGCTTAAACTCACAACCACGAGATCAAGAATCCAATGCTCTACCAACCTAGCCAGCCAGATGGCCCCGCTATGAAAATCATTTTAAGGTAAGAAAACAGCTTGGCTTCCAACTCTTGATTTCAGCTCAGGTCGTGATCTCACAGTTCAGGAGACTGAGCCCTGCACTGGGCTCTGTGCTGACAGCATGGAGCCTGCTTGGGGATTCTCTCTCTCCCTCCATCTCTCTTTCTGTCCCTCCTCTTCTCACGCTCTCTCTCTCAAAATAAATAAACATTAAAACAAAACAAATAATTTCAAATTAGTGCAAAATATCCAAGAACTCAAATTAATAAAGGGCTATTACCCAAGTCAGCGCTTTGGAGCATGCTGACCAGTGCTGGCATAAGCTGAAACTCAAATATCCTTCGGACTCCACAGTAGCTGCAGGCTTGAAGCTCAGTGATTTCTGACGTAGGGCAGGTCAAAAAAAGTGGTTCTCCACTCCAGGAATACCTAAGGCAGGGGAACAAAGAACCCTGAATGAGGACCACATATAAGTCACATTCCAATATCAAAGGCCATGCTCTGCAAACTTTGTTTCCTTCTTGTAGACTACTAGGAGCAAAACCAAACAGCAAAGAAAATCCAAAGGCCCCAAAACAGCAGCAAGCCTGTAAAGCACAGCAAAAAATACCTGAAGTCTTACCAATGTTTGATTCAAAGTCTGGGCAAAGACACTAAAACCACTAAAACCAATGTGGAACTGAATCTAACTAAAACTGCCAGTCCAGGGGCACCTGGGTGGCTTAGTCGGTTAAGCATCCGACTTTCGCTTAGGTCATGATCTCGCGGTTCGTGGGTTCGAGCCCCGCGTCGGGCTCTGGGCTGACTGCCAGCTCAGAGCCTGGAGCCTGTTTCAGTCTGTGACTCCCTCTCTCTCTGACCCACCCCTGCTCACGCTGTCTCTCTCTCTCTCCTAGAAATAAATAAAACATTAAAAAATTAAAAAATAAATAAATAAATAAATAAAACTGCCAGTCCAGTCTCAGCTCAAAGGCAGATTAAAGGGATTTAGACCTCCACTACTACTACCAGCCTTACAGAGGAAGGGGCACGCCCTGCTAAGGAGCAGAAATTTACTTCAGTATTTACAGTTCTTCAACAGACACTCTCCAGTAAACCATAAAAAAAAAAAGTTACTAGATTTGCAAAGCAGCAGAAAAATTAAACCCATAAGGAAAGTCAATACAAGAATACCCAACAGGGGCACCTGGGTGGTTCAGTGGGTTAAGTGTCTAACTTTAGCTCAGGTCGTGATCTCACCATCTGTTGAGTTCGAGCCCTGCACTGGGCTCTGTGCTGACAGCTCGGAGCCTGGAGCCTGCTTCTGATTCTGTGTCTCCCTTTCTCTCTGCCCCTCCCGGCTCACTCTTTCAAAAATAAATAAATTAAAAAAAAAAAAAAGAATACCCAACAGAAAGATGATGGAAATGTCTGAAAAAAAAAAAAAACTTCATAATATATAAGGGGTGGGATAAAACAAATAATAAAGTATCAATCATAAACATGTAAAAGAATCTAGTAGAAAAGGTGGACATGCATAAACAGATGAGGAAATATGCACAGAAATAAAAACTAAAGAGGGGCGCCTGGGTGGCTTAGTCGGTTAGGCGTCCGACTTTCGCTTAGGTCATGATCTCGCAGTTCATGGGTTCGAGCCCCGCGTCGGGCTCTGTGCTGACTGCCAGCTCAAAGCCTGGAGTCTGTTTCAGAGTCTGTGTCTCCCTCTCTTTCTGACCCTCCCCTGCTCACGCTGTCTCTCTCTCTCTGCTAGAAATAAAAAATAAAAATATTAAAAAAAAAAAAAGAAATAGAAACTAAAGAGATTGAGAGAGCAATACTAGAAATGAAAAATGCTGTATCAGAATAAAGAACTTCATTCAATGAAAGTTAACAGCAGGCAGGAAACAACAACAAAAAAATCTGTGAGTGTGAGGAAAATAGAAACACCCAAAATGAAAAAGTAAAAAAGAAAAAATAAAAAGAAAATGAAACAGGGCCTTTAAAAATGATGGGACAATTTCAAAGTGTCTAAACATACCAGTAACTGGAGTCCTAGAAAACGGAAATAGGAATGAAAAATATTTGAAGAGATGATGGCCAAAATGTTTCCAAAATTCATGAAAAGACATTAACACAAAAATCCAAAAAGCTCAGCAAATCCCAAGCAGGATAAATTCAAGCACAGAGCCACTGAAGTACATAACAGTTTTAATTATATAAATATAACAAAGAAAAGAACAGTAAGAATTACAGCTAATTTCTAATAGAAACGCTAAAGGCAACAAGACAATGAACAAAATCTTTCCAGTGTTGGATGGAAAACTAAAAAACAAGTTTTATGGCCAATAAAAATGTCTATTAAAAGAAATCTTAAAAAATACATTCTTAGGGGCGCCTGGGTGTGTATCTTTCCAAAAAGACATCTCTTGGGGTGCCTGGGTGGCTTAGTCAGTTAAGCGTCCGACCTTCTTAGGTCATGATCTCACGGTTCGTGGGTTCGAGCCCCGCGTTGGGCTCTGTGCTGACTGCCAGCTCAGAGCCTGGAACCTGTTTTGGTCTGTGACTCCCTCTCTCTCTGACCCTCCCCTGCTCACGCTGTCTCTCTCTCTCCTAAAAATAAATAAAAAACATTAAAAAAAAAATACATTCTTAGACAAAACCCGAGTGGCTGTTTCCAACAAATTTGCACTTTAAAAAAAAATTTAGAAGTCCTTCAGGTGTAGGGAAATACCAGATGGAAGCCCAGCAGGAAGGAATGTAGAGCACCAAAGGGTAAATGGAAGGATAAATATAAAAGACTTTTTGATCATTATTTTTATTATTAAAGTTTTAGTTGCAAGTAATCTCCACACCCAATGTGGGGCTCGAACTCATAACTCAGATCAAGAGTCACACGCTCCACTGACTAAGCCAGCCAGGATTCCCAATTGTTATTTTTAATTTCATTACGTAATACGTAACATATATATTATAGATTATATAATCAATAATATATATTATAGATTATATAGTCAATAATATATATTATAGATTATATAATAAATAATATATATTATCCTTAAAACTATCTTATAAACTATCATTTCAAGAAAAAAATAATAAAAACGTTATTATAGGATAAAAGCATATAGAAGTGAATATGTGAAAACAAGATCACAAAGGGCAGGGGAAAGCTAAATGGGAATCTGTGGTATGGTTCATAAGGTGGTAAACTACTGTGTAGAGGCAGACTGCAGTAAGTCAGAGATGCACATTATAATCACTATAGCGAACAGTTTTTATGGCAACAGAAAGGGCATAAAATCATAAACTAAAAATACTCAAATCGCTGAAGAGAAGGCTAAACAAAAGGGAAAAGAGGGACAAAAAAATAACAAGGAAAAAAGCCAATACAAGAATGATAAAATTAACCCACTACCACCAATAATAACATTAAATGGACTAAAACTCTATGTAAAAGGCAAATATACTGGATAAAATAAACCTAAGACCCATTCATAAGCTGTTTAAGAAGCATACTTTTAGGTATCGTATCATAGCTGTCAGAATGGCAATTATCCAAAAGACAGGAAATAACAAGTGCTGGCCAGGGACGTAGAGAAAAGGGAACCCTCCTGCACCACTGGTGGGAATTAAACTGATACATCCACTGTGGAAAACCGTAGGGAGTTTTCTCAAAGAATTAAAAACAGAACTACCATATGATACAGCCATCCCATCTCTAGGTATGTATTTGAAGGAGATAAAAACACTAACTCAAAAAGATACTTACCCTCATGCTCACTGTTGACTTATTTACAATAGTTAAGACACGTAATTAACTGAAGTGTCCATTGACAGATAAATGGACAAAGAAATTGTGGTGAGTGTGAATGTGTGTGTATACATACATACATATATATACAAACAACCCACAAAAAAATACCCAGCCATAAAGGAGAATTAAATCTTGCCATTTGCGGCAACAGGGACGGGCCTCGAAGACATAATGCTAAGTGAAATAAGACAAACAGAGAAAGAAATACTGTATGATATCACTTACGTGCAGGTCCTAAAAAACAAAAACAAAAACAAACAAACAAAAAAAACTCATACAGAGAAAAAACTGGTGGTTTCCAGAGACGAGGGGTCAGGAGTGAGAGGAACAGATGAACTGTTTTTTTCCAAGTTTATTTATTTATTTTAAATATTTATTTTTGAGAAACAGAGTGTGAGCTGGAGAAGAGCAGAGACACAGAAAGAATCTGAAGCAGGCTCCAGGCTCCGAGCTGTCAGCACAGAGCCCAACATGGAGCTCCGGCCCACCAACCTGGAGATCATGACCTCGAGCCAAAGTAGGATGCTTAACTGACTGAGCCACCCAGGTGTCCATATAGCTGGAGGTTTTAACACTCCTCTATCGTTAACTGATTAGCAAGACAAAAGTGATCCATAATAGAAACTAGTGTTGGAACAGTTAGATATTCATATAAAAAGAAGAATTCTGACCCTCATATATTATATACAAAAATTAACTCAAAACGGATCACAAACCTAAATGTAAGAACTAAAACTAAAAACTTCTAGAGGCGCGTGGGTGGCTAAGTCGTTTAAACATCCGACTACAGCTCAGGTCATGAATTCATGGTTTGTGGGTTTGAGCCCTGCATTGGGCTCTGTGCTGACAGCTCAGAGCCTGGAGCCTGCTTCCGATTCTGTGTCTCCCTCTCTATCTGACCCTCCCCTTCTCATTCTGTCTCTCAAAAATAAATAAATGTTACAAAACAACAACAACTAAAAACTTCTATAAGAAAACACAGGAAATGGGGCACCTGGGTGGCTTAGTCGGTTGGTTAGTCATGATGTCGCGGCTTCATAGGTTAGAGCCCCCCGCATTGGGCTCTGGGTTGGCAGTGCAGAGATTGCTTGGGATTCTCTCTCTCTCTCCCTCTCTCTGCCCCTCCCTGACTTGTGCTGTCTCTGTCTCTCTCAAAATGAGTAAGTACACTTAAAAAAAAAAGGGGGATGCTTGTGTGCTTCAATTGGTTAAGTATCTGACTTTGGCTCAGGTCATGATCTGACGATTCATGAGTTTGAGTCCTATGTCGGGCTCTGTGCTAAAGCTCAGAGCCTGGAGCCTACTTTGATTTTGTGTCTCCCTCTCTATCTCAAAAATAAATAAACATTAAAAAAAAAACACTTAAAAAAAAATAAGAAAAACATACGAAATCAAACATAACAAATTCTATTACCTATGGTTAGGTGGAATTTTCTTAGGAAATAAAAAGTATGATCCACCAAAACAATTTAACTGTTAAGCTGGACTTGATTAAAATTTAAAACTTCTCTTCAAAAGACCCTATTAGGGGTGCCTGGGTGCCTTAGTCGGTTAAGCGTCCGACTTTTGCTTAGGTCATGATCTCGCGGTTTATGGGTTCGAGCCCCGCATTGGGCTCTGTGCTGACAGCCAGCTCAGAGTCTGGAGCCTATTTCAGAGTCTGTATCTCCCTCTCTCTCTGACCCTCCCCTGCTCACGCTGTCTCTCTCTCTCTCCTAGAAATAAATAAAAATATTAAAAAAAAAAAGACCCTATTAAAAAGTGAAAGGCTGAAGCACCTGGGTGATTCAGTAGGTTAAGCATCCAACTTTGGCTCAGGTCATGATCTCATGGTTTGTGGTTTGAGCCCTGCATTGGGTTCTGTGCTGACAGTTCAGAGCCTGGAGCCTGTTTAGGATTCTGTGTCTTCCTCTCTCTCATTTCATCCCCTACTCATGCTCTGTCTCTGTCTCTCAAAAGTAAGTGTTAGGGGCGCCTGGGTGGCTTAGTCGGTTAAGCGTCCGACTTTCGCTTAGGTCATGATCTCGCGGTTCGCGGGTTCGAGCCCCGCGTCGGGCTCTGTGCTGACTGCCAGCTTGGAGCCTGGAGCCTATTTCAGAGTCTGTGTCTCCCTCTCTCTCTGACCCTCCCCTGTTCATGCTGTCTCTCTCTCTCCTAGAAATAAATAAAAATATATTTAAAAAAAAAAAAAAGTAAGTGTTAAAAAAAAGAAATAAAGGGGCGCCTGGGTGGCTTAGTCGGTTAAGCGTCCGACTTTCGCTTAGGTCATGATCTCACAGTTCGTGGGTTCGAGCCCCGCGTCGGGCCCTGTGCTGACTGCCAGCTTAGAGCCTGGAGCCTGTTTCAGTCTGTGACTCCCTCTCTCCCCCTCCCCTGCTCACGCTGTCTCTCTCTCTCCTAGAAATAAATAAAACATTAAAAAAAAAAATTAAAAAAAAAAAAAGAAAAAATAAATGAAAGGCAAGCCACAGATTACCAAGATATAAATCATACTGACAAGGACACATTCTGTACTCCCAAGAAAAATCACTCCTTGCACTCCAGATGCTGCCTCCCAAACCCCCTTCTCCAGAATGCCATCAACATTCATCCAAGTTCACAATCCAGAACCTCAAAACTCTTTTGTTGTCTTCCAATTTTTTCCTTCGACATCCAGAGGTCACCAAGACCTGCCATTATACAAACATCTCCCAAATTTATCCCCTCCTTCCCATTTCCTCTGTTTTGATTCAAACTCTTTTACCACCTCTCCCCGGGATTCTTCCTCTCTAATCTCAGAGTGAGTGACCATCACTCCACTGGCAACTACTGGCCACAGAATAAAGTACAAAATCTTTAGTAAGACATGGAGTGAAAACATACAATCTGAGCATCTAATCCATGGCAGTGCTAGGTACCAAGCATGAGCAGCACCCAGCCTGGCATGCATCCAGTCTGGCAAGAAGCACAACAGGGAATGATATCAACGTATGGCACTAGAGGAGCAAAAGGGAACAGACAGTCTTTCAGTCAGGCTGCTCTCAATTCAGACACCATCACGTCCGCCACGTCCAGCTCACTGAATTGCCACCGTGCCACTGCTATGCACCAGGGCTGTGGCTCAGAGCATACTGGACCTTCAGTCCCTCCAGCAGGGTTTAGAGCTCAAGTCTGTTCCTCTTGCATGATGCCTTTCCAAGACAGAGGCCTGGGATCCCTCCTCCGTGTTTCCTGCATACTTGTTCTCGGCTCCGCTGGGCACACATCATGGTGCTTGGTGTCGTCTGCCTCCCTGACCAGGCTGGGCCCTACTCTGGTGGCCAGCACCAAGGACAGTGCGTATGGTCCTCCTCCACCTGAGCACACAGGAACTCAGCCCTTCAAGGAGCAGGGCTCACTGGGGGCCGCGAGTCTCACTGGCGAGAGACCCCTGCAGGGGCTGCTCTCCAAGTTGAGAGTCACTGCCACTGGTGAGGTGCCATATGATAAAAAAAATATTTGTTTAGTCTGAAAACTCTGTTGAAGGTATCATAATTTGGGCATGTTTTCACGAGGGCATGTATGCTATGAGATTTCTAGTTGTCATATCTAATTAAAGAAAAACAAGATAAATTGGATTTTCATCAATAAAATGAGGAGGCAACAATTAAGAGCAAAGTCTGATTTTGTGCTAAGAAGTAAAAACTATAATCACACAATACATATCAAGAATAATTACATTTCGGGGCGCCTGGGTGGCTTAGTCGGTTAAGCGTCCGACTTTCGCTTAGGTCATGATCTCGCGGTTCGTGGGTTCGGGCCCCGTGTCGGGCTCTGTGCTGACTGCCAGCTCAGAGCCTGGAGCCTGGAGCCTGGAGCTCAGAGTCTGTCACTCCCTCTCTCTCTGACCCTCCCCTGCTCACGCTGTCTCTCTCTCTCCTAAAAATAAATAAAAAATTAAAAAAAAAAAAAAAAGAATAATTACATTTCAAACCTTTGATCCTGAATTTCACTTCTAGCACCAGACTTTGGGGAAATGATAAAGCATTCTAAGATTTTTTAAAAAAAAATTTTTAATGTTTTATTTATTTCTGAGAGAGAGAGAGAGAGAGAGAGAGAGAGAGAGAGAGAGAAACAGCGTGAGCAGGGAAGGGTCAGAGAGAGAGGGAGACACAGAATCTGAAACAGGCTCCAGGCTCTGAGCTAGCTGTCAGCACAGCGCCCGACACGGGGCTCAAACCCACGAACCATGAGATCATGATCTGAGCCAAAGTCAGACACTTAACTGACTGAACCACCCAGGCACCCCAAAACATTCTAAGATTTATGAAGGGGGTGTGTAACATCACTAAAACTGTGCAAAAGTAAGGCGTGCCTCGGTGGCTCAGTCGGTTAAGTGTCTGACTCTTGGTTTCAGCTCAGGTCATGATCTCAGAGCTCACGCGTTTGAGCAGGTTTGAGCCCCCTCTCAGGCTCTGAGCTACAGCACAAAGCCTGCTTGGGATTCTCTGTCTTCCTCTCTCTCTGCCCCTCCTGTGCACACAGGCACTTGCGTTCTTTCTCTCTCTCTCAAAAATAAACAAACGTTAAAAAAAAAAACTGTGCAGAAGTGAAATAAATTAGGTGGAAACAATTCAACATCCAAGGATATATCCAGAAGCAAAGTCAAAATCAAATAAAGGCTTAATCTCCCTAACACAAAGAGTTCCTAAAAATCAAATGGAACAAGAACTTATGGAAAAATGGACAAAGGAAATGGACAGAAAAGATTAAAAAACAGATAAAGATGCTCATAATAATAAAAAAGCAAAATAAATTAGATCCAAACGTGCTTTTTCACTTGAATTGGCAGAAATACAAAAAAGCGTGAAGCTCATACTACAGGTGACGCTGTGGGGAAAAAAAGCACTGACAGGGCGCCAGGAGGGACTGAAATCCCGGGGTCACCCTGGTACGATCCATCAGCATCACAACTCCATACAGCCTTCTGCTTCACTACAGCAGTTCAGGACCGTAGCCCACAGCTATACCTGCCTACGTGCAAAATGACATTAGGTGCCAAACTGTTCACTAGCATAACGTGTAAGAGCAAGAGTCTGGAAACAACATTAAATGTCCATAGATCAGGAAAACAGACAAGCGACTACAGTCGCTACTAGAAAGTCTATTAAAAAAAAAAAAAAAATCTAAGCTCTGTGGGGTGCCTGGCTGGCTTAGTCGGCGGAACATGCAGCTTGTGATCTTGGAGTTGGGAGTTCAAGGGCCACAACTTTTTTTAAAGATTACTTAAAACTAAAATCTTAAAAAAAAAAAAAAATCAAAGTTCTCAATATACTAAAAGAACACTCCTAAATACTGTGTAGAGATTACATTTTTAAAAAAATTATACGTAAGGGGCGCCTGGGTGGCTTAGCCGGTTAAGCGTCCGACTTTTGCTTAGGTCATGATCTCACGGTTCATGGGTTCAAGCCCCGCGTCGGGGTCTGTGCTGCCTGCCAGCTCAGAGCCTGGAGCCTGTTTCAGAGTCTGTATCTCCCTCTCTCTCTGACCCTCCCCTGCTCATGCTGTCTCTCTCTCCTAGAAATTAATAAAAATATTTTTTAAAAATTATATATAATGATTCAAATAATGTGGGTTTTTTTTTTTTAAGTTTATTTCTTTGTTTTGAGAGTGGGGGGGAGCACGAATGGGGTAGGGGAGGAAGGTGAGGGAGAGAAAATTCCAAGCAGGCTTGAATTCACAGACCATGAGTGAGACCATGACTTGAGCTGAGATCAAGAGTTGGGACACTTGGGGTGCCTGGGTAGCTCAGCTAGTTGAGCGTCCAACATCAGCGCAGGTCATGATCTCACAGTTTGTGAGTTTAAGCCCCATATCAGGTTTGCTGCTGTCAGCCCGCTTCAGATCTTCTGTTCCCCATGCCCTCTTTCTCTGTCCCTCCCCTGCTCTTGCTCGTGCTCTCAATCTCAAAAGTAAGAGATTAAAAAAAAAAAAAAGAGTTGGACACTTATCTGACTAAAGCACCCAAGCACACTTGTGTTTGTTTTTTACTTTTTAAGTAATTCAACCCAATATGGGGCTTGAACTTACAACCCTCAGATCGAGAGTTACATGCTCTTCTGACTGAGCCAGCCAGGTGCCCCCTAAATTATGTTTTTAAAAACATACAATTGCAGGGCGCCTGGGTGGCTCAGTTGGCTAAGTGTCTGACTCTTGATTTCCACATCAAGCTCTCCACTGACAGCACAGAGCCTGCTTGGGATTCTCTCTCTCCCTCTCTCTCTCACTCTCTGTTCCTCCCTGTGCACATGCACATTCACTCTCTCTCAAAATAAATAAACTTAAAAAAATAAATAAAATTAAAACATAATTTTTACCTACATGAATGCTTCCAAATGCATAAAAAATAAGTGCACACATGGACCCCAAGGTTCATAGCAGCACTCTCCGCAATAGCCAAAACATGGAAAGAGCCTAAGTGTCCATCAACAGACGAATGGATCAAGAAGATGTGGTTTATCTATACCATGGAATACTACATGGCAATGAGAAAGAATGAAATCTGGCCATGGGTAGCAACATGGATGGACCTTGAGGGTGTTATGCTGAGCAAAATAAGTCAGGCAGAGAAGGACAGATACCATATGTTTGCACATATAGGAGGATTAGGAGGGACTTAATGGAGGAACGTGGGGGAGAAGAAGGGGGGGAAACGGTGGGGGAAAGGGAGGGAGGCAAACCATGAGAGACTCTGAAATGCTGAGAACAAACTGAGGACTGATGGGTGTGGGGGGGAGGGGGAGATGGGCATGGAGGAGGGCACTTGTGGGGATGAGCACTCAGTGTTATTTGGAAACCAACTTGACAATAAACTATTAAAAAAATAATAAGTGCACATAATATATTAAAATCTTAGCCTCTTAGGGCATCTGGTGGCACAAGTGTCAGCTCAGGTCATGATCTCATGGTCTGTGAGTTCAAGCCCCACATCATCAGGCTCTGCACTGATGTTATGGAGCCTGCTTAGGATTTTGTCTCTACTTCTCTCTGACCCTCTCCTGCTTATGCTCTCTTTCTCAATCAATGAAATGAAATGGAATGAAATAATGAAATGAAATGAAATAAAATAAAATAATAAAATAAAATATTAGCCTCTTGGTTTGGGGACTATTACAGATTTTGGTTTTCTCATATTTCCGAGTATCTTCCAAACTAACATGTCTTACTCTTATAATTAAGAAGAACAATAAAAGAAAATGTGCCTTTACCTCAAAATCTGTTCCTGACAAACAGCAATTCTCTTCATGAATTTATAAAATATCTTATCTCCACTTTTAATTGTGGCCTTCTCATATTTTTCATCACCATCGCCAGGAAGACTAAGAAAAGCAAAAAATTCTTTTGAGTGTCTATATCCAGAGAATTACAGTACTTAGAAAACAAATGGACACAACTTAAAAATAAATTTAATACCTTGTAATATCTAATTATCACATTATATTATGTAATATTTACATAATATTACGTTATTATATGTAATCCCCTGCCCACCCTTTTCCCAAGCTCTGCTCCCCAGCCATTTTCAACTCTGGGATAATTATCTGCAATTTTAAAAGTCCTTATGCCCACTGACTCTCTCCATTTCTTTGCCCATTATGGATTATTTCCAGACTCCAACAGGTCTACAAGCACTCCAAAATTATTCTGAAAAGCTTACAAAGGAAACGGCTCTGGTAAAAAACAAAAACAGGTCATCTCTCCAACATGCTATTACAATTCTATTATAATGGTAAAAATGACCATTCTTATTTCTTTAGAGAGCTTTGGCTTATAAAGCCTTTCAAGATCTACTTCCTCACGTGACTCCTAAAACCCTCTGATGAGGCAGCCAACAGAGATGCCAACATGACTCTCATTTTACTGATGAGAGCCGAGGCTCTGGGAGGGTCTCTGTAGTTCTAGGCTAGCACTTGAGCCACAGACAAGACTCAAATAAAGGGGGAGCGGAGCATTTTTCTAACTCACCTGTCTAAACTATACATTTAAAAACAGAAAACATTGGGGCGCCTGGGTGGCTTAGTCGGTTGAGCATCTGACTTTGGCTTAGGTCATGATCTCGCGGTTCATGGGTTCGAGCCCCGCGTTGGGCTCGTGCTGACAGCCAGCTCAGAGCCTGGAGCCAATTTCAGAGTCTGTATCTCCCTCTCTCTCTCTGACCCTCCCCTGCTGTCTCTCTCTCTCTCCTAGAAATAAATTAAAAATATTAAAAAATATATACATATTTTGGGGCACCTGGGTGGCTTAGTCGGTTAAGCGTCCGACTTTCGCTTAGGTCATGGGATCGAGCCCCGCGTCGGGCTCTGTGCTGACTGCCAGCTCAGAGCCTGGAGCCTGTTTCAGAGTCTGTGACTCCCTCTCTCCCTGACCCTCCCCTTCTCACGCTGTCTCTCTCTCTCTCCTAGAAATAAATTAAAAAAAAACATAAAAAAAAAAATACATATTTTTAAAAATTAAAAAAAGGGGGGGGCCTGGGTAGCTCAGTCAGTTAAGCAGCTTGACTTCAGCTCAGGTCACGATCTCACGGTTTTTGAGTTCAAACCCCGCATCAGGCTCTGTGCTAACAGCTCAGAGCCTGGAGCCTGCTTCAGATTCTGTGTCTCCCCCTCTTTCTGCTCCTCCCATGCTCATGGTCTGTTTCTCAATAATAAATAAACATTGGGGCACCTGGGTGGCTTAGTCGGTTAAGCGTCCGACTTTCACTTAGGTCATGATCTCGCGGTTCGTGGGTTCGAGCCCCGCGTCGGGCTCTGTGCTGACTGCCAGCTCAGAGCCTGGAGCCTATTTCAGAGTCTGTATCTCCTCTCTCTGACCCTCCCCTGCTCACGCTGTCTCTCTCTCTCCTAGAAATAAATAAAAATATTTTTTAAAAAAAGAATTACTTCTTCAAAAAAATAAATAAACATTAAAAAAACCACACACACACACAGAAAATAAAGAGATAGTAAACACACGCTCTTCCATAAAAGTTGGACACCTTAACTTCTTTGTTCCTTTTCTTGAGGGTACTTATAAACAGAGCATAGTGTTTTCAAGCTACCTCCAGGGCTGGTAAGATCCCTTGTCTCTGTTCCCCTTTCTCATCCAAGAGAAGTGAACAGAAAGGTCCTACACACGCAAGTTCTGCCTGAAAGTTTTTCCAACTACCAGAATCAAACCAAAGGGCACCTACCATGGCAGCTGCCCGGTCAAATCACCTGTCACCCTCAGTAGCACACATTCTCACCTTTGGGAAAGCAACTGTTCCATATCCATTCCTTCTTTCTGTTGATATTCCCTCAGAAGGCTACGAGCATGGTCTAGACTGACCAAGTCCCCGTAGTCATCCTCATCTACAACACACATGTAGTAGGGCAGGAACTGTGGTGCCTGGGAAAGCGAGGCCATCTCTTCCCCGGGAGAAACAGGAGGAGCAGCGCCCACGGCAGTATCCTGCAGGTGGAGCTCCTGGAGCTGCGCGGTACAGTCCGTGTCTCTGGCACTGTGGGTATCATTTCCAAAATCCACGGTAAGCTGTGGTGGTGGCACCTCCTCACTGTCACTTCCCCAGTCATCCGCACCTTCACACCAATCCTCAGCTGCAAGGCCGTTTTCCTGTTTCTGGAAAAATATCAGCGAATGAAGACCAGGCTCACGTGGGTGAGCTATTTCCTTGGCTTGAGCTACAAATCCCTTCACTTTCCTGAGGGAACCCTCACACCAGCACCTTCTTCTCTTGCACACTCTGATTCAACTTTCTGGACCCCATTCACTCAAAACCACGTTGGAGGTGGCAGAAACCTGTCTTCCCTCTTCAGGGCCGGCGTGGCAAATGTAGCACAGTGGTTTCTTCAACCATCTACTCCAAACTCTTTCAGTTGTGCTTCATGTACTGCAGAAGCTGGCAGGAAAGAACTACATTTCCCAGACTCCTTAGTGGTCGGGGTCCCAGGTATAATCAGGGTTCCCTTAATTCGGTCCACTAGGGGGACATAAACTTGAAACAGAATGGAGAGAGATGCCATGAAGCAAAAGTCTATACACAGACATAGACTATATATCTGGATATAAAGCAAGGATCTGGAGGCAAAAGATTTGACAAAGGCATCTTCCAGTTCACCAGACCACATCTCAGCCTTCTGACTGTAGGTGGTACAGCAGCTCCTGAAAAGGCCAGTTCTCAGGTGTCCTTCTGGAGGTCACTCCTGGAGTCACCCCCTCCAGACTATCCAACGTTAGTAAAAACCTAATTCTGTTTCAACTTTAAAAATTCTGTGCTTTTCTTTTCAAAAAAAATTTTTTTTAATGTTTTATTTATTTCTGAGAGAGAGACAGCGTGAGCAGGGGAGGGTCAGAGAGAAAGGGAGACACAGAATCTGAAACAGGCTCCAGGCTCTGAGCTGGCAGTCAGCACAGAGCCCGACGCGGGGCTCGAACCCACGAACCATGAGATCATGACCTGAGCCAAAGTTGGACGCTCAACCAACTGAGCCACCCAGGAGCCCCCGAAATTCTGTGCTTTTCTATTACCTGTAATTGAACCCTGACAAATATAGGCAGATACCACATCTTAGTCTTTTCATTCCTGATACCACTGGTATTATGCCTGGCACGTGTTAAGAACTCAGTGTATATATAAGGTGACATCTGAGGCAAAGGGAAGCTGAGTTTTGTTCTGCAGCTACCAACTTGCCTTACTTTCTGATTTCAACACATTCAGGTTTTTTATTATATGTTTTTTATATACATGTACACATATCACAATAAACATATGTACTATAAACACACACAACCGTATAACTATATACATCCATACTTTTCCCCAAACACAAACATCAGCGAGTTACATGCCTCAAGGCCCTCAGTGTACATTAAAAGAAACAAGGAACAAAATCTTAAGAAGATAGCATTTCATGGTTCAGAAAGGCGCACAAACCATTCCAACCTACTTCAAAGACCACTGCTTAAAGTGTGTCTTAAACGACATTCTGGAAAACACCCTCGAATTACAGCAAATGATAATACGCTGGTCACAACCGGTTTACCTGAACGTCCTGCGCCTCTCTCTCTCCCATCTGCAGGCACTGGGAGCGGAACACCTTCCAGCTTCAGGGTAAAAATAAACGGCAGTGAGGGTGCAACGCAGATCACCAGCCAGCTGGTGCGGCCACCCGGCGTGGCGGGTGCGGCCCCCAGCTCCCACCCACCTCGCTTAAAATCCGGGAGGCCGCTCCGAACTCCCCCGCCTACCTGCGCGCTCCGCCGCCGCACCTGGGGCGGGGACACGCGAACACGTACAGCAGCCGATGAAACGGGGAGCCTTCCAGCGGGCAGTACACTTGTACGACGAGGGCCAGAGGCTGCCTGCAGCGTCCACACACTGGCCTCGGCGCCCCCACGACGGGCAGGGCGTCCTGAGGACAGGTAAGCGCTCAGACCCGGGGTCGGCCCAGGGACCTTGCCCGCTCCCTCACCGGCTCCCGCCGACCCCAGCGCCTTCCGGCGCCCCACTCACCGGAAGGCCGCCCAGCTTGCTAGCAGTCCAGGCGCCCGGCCCCGTGGGGCGGCCGTGCACCGCAGTGTCTCGAAGCCCGAGCAGCACTGGCTTCCGGACGGCCGCCATGACGACGAGGCGCCCACATGGAAAGGCGAACTACGGCAAGCGAGACCATGCGCCGCTCCGCGCATGCGTCTCGCTGCGATTGCGACGCGGCCCCGCCCCCTTGAGCTCCTTCAGTGATGACAGGGGGCTGCTGCTATTGCGGGCTCAGAATCCGGGAGCCCCAGAGAATCTGTGCCTTCAAATGCGCTAAGGTAGAAGGTACGCACGATCTGCTTTAAATTGGCTTGCCAAAAAATTTTACCTGAAGTGGAATTACAGTATTACCATTAAGATACACACACAAAAGCCTTTAATTTTAACAGGGACACTTCAAAATGCTTATAGAGGAACGGTTGACATTTGGTGTCAGGCACAGAGATGTATTTTGTTTTAATTTTTAATGTTATATTTATCTCTGAGAGAGAGAGACAGACAGACAGGGTGAGTAGGGAAGGGTCAGAGAGAGGGAGACACAGAATCTGCAGCAGGCGCCAGGCTCTGAGCTGTCAGCACAGATCCCGACGCGAGACTCGGACCCAGGAACTGTGAGATCATGACCTGAGCCAAACTCAGACGCTTAACCAACTGAGCCACCCAGGCGCCCCCAGAGTGATGTATTATATTTCTTTTATATTTTGGAATTTTATGTAATCGTTTTTTCAAATGCCCGTGGCACAACCTAGGTGAATTTCAAAAACATCATGTTAAGTGAAGGAAGCACACACAAAAGGCCACTTTCTGGAAAATGTGAATTTCGAGGAATGAAATCAGGTCAATTATTACCAGGGTTTGAGTTTAGGGGGTAAAGATTGACCAGAAAGGTGTGCCAGGAACCATCTGAAGTGATGAAAATGCTGTATATTGGGGACACCTGGGTGTGTCAGTTGGTTAAGTATCTGATTTTGGCTCAGGTCATGATCTCACGGTTTGTGAGTTTGAGTCCCTCATTGGGCTCTACACTGACAGGGCAGAGCCTGCTTGGGGTTCTGCCCCTCTCCGACTTGCACGTTCTTTCTCTGTCAAAACAAATACAACTTAAAGAAAAAGAAAATGCTGTATATCTCAACTCTGGTGGTTGCGTGACTATGTATTTGTGAAAACTGCACCCCAAAAGAACACCTTCTTTTAGGTGTTCATTTTACTGTATGTATGTAATACCTCTATAAACCTTTTAAAAACACATGTTGCAAGAGCACTATTTTGGTTTTCATACAATAGCATGAAAAGGAAATGTAGATGGGGTTCCTGGGTGACTCAGTTGGTTAAGTGCTGGACTCTTGGTTTAGGCTCAGGTGGTGGTATCATGGTTTATGAGGTTGAGCTCTGCACTGACAGTGTGGGGCCTGCTTGGGATTCTCTCTCTCCCTCTTTCTCTGCCTCTGCCCTGCTCCTGCTCCCTCTCTCTCTCTCTCAAAATAAATAAATAGGGGCGCTTGGGTGGCTCAGTCAGTTAAGCATCCGACTTCAGCTCAGGTCATGATCTCACGGTTCGTGGGTTCAAGCCCCGCATCGGGCTCTGTGCTGACAGCCAGCTCAGATCCTGGAGCCTGTTTCAGATTCTGTGTCTCCCTCTCTCTCTGACCCTCCCCTGTTCATGCTGTCTCTTTCTCTCTCTCTCAGAAATAAATAAAACATTAAAAAAACAAAAACTAAAACAACAAAAAAAGAAAAGGAGGTATAGGTTTTCAATGATTGACACCATCAAGCAGGATATAAATGCCTCGTGTTTGCTTCCAGCCCCATCGTATTAGACCTGGAGATGAAACCAGTCTGCTACTGGTTCATCACTGACAATCTGATAGCTTTAAAAGGCACTGTGAAGTCTGACCTTGGTGTTCACTTCAGATCTAGCCAAACAGGCTGGATGACTTGGCAGATACTTGTTATTTTAGCTATGTTTCTCAGGAGATTATTTTAATTATTGCAAAAAGAAACAACCTTCATAATTGATATTCCTGCAAACACAGCAAGATATCTTCC
The DNA here is from genome assembly GCA_017311185.1 of Proteles cristata cristata. Taxonomy (NCBI): domain Eukaryota; kingdom Metazoa; phylum Chordata; class Mammalia; order Carnivora; family Hyaenidae; genus Proteles; species Proteles cristata. Next base: position 28,799 of record JAESUZ010002059.1, read on the forward strand.
AACAGTTACTGAGCTTTCTCAATGTCAGTCATCTGTTTTTACGTAACACGACCTACTACAGTCTCCCGATCCTAGGGTGATCTCAGTATGAAAGCTACTTAAGATGATTTTTCAAGATGATAATCGCTGCCACATTCTGGAATTCCAGAGGCAACTTGGAAAACATCAAATTTGACAGAGACATTTTTTTTTTAATTTTAATATTTTATTTATTTCTGAAAGAGAGTGAGAAAGAGAGAGACAGCATGAGCAGGGGAGGGTCAGAGAGAGAGGGAGACACAGACTCTGAAATAGGCTCCAGGCTCTGAGCTGGCAGTCAGCACAGAGCCCGACGCGGGGCCCGAACCCACGAACCGCGAGATCATGACCTAAGCGAAAGTCAGACGCTCAACCGACTAAGCCACCCAGGCGCCCCATGAGAATTCTCTCTCTTGAGCTGAGACATCCATCTTCTCCTGCCCTGAGACAGCAGGTCCTGGTTCTCAGGCCTTCAGACTCCAGACTGAAACATACCTACCTCGGTTTTCCTGGGTCTCCAGCTTGTAGGTAGCATATGGTGGGACGTCTCAGCCTCCATAATCACGGGAGGGATTTGGAGCCAATTCCCATGATAAACCTCCTTATATATATCTATGGCCTGTTGGTTCTGTTTCTCTGGAGAACCCTAGAAAATATACTGTTGGAGAAGTCACAGCAAGTGGAGCCACAGGACAAGTGGAAGCCACAAGTGAGAGTCCTGGTGATGGGGGAGCGAGTAAGCCAGGGCCAAGGGACGTGTGGCCAACTGACATGTGCCAGCTCCTCCTGTGCAGGGCAAGACGTGAAACTTGGCTGCTGGCCTAGAGGAGCAGCCTCTAAGAACCCAGGCCTAGGGGGCCTTTCTTTTTTTTTTTTTTTAATTTTTTTTTAAAATTTATTTCTAGGAGAGAGAGAGAGAGACAGCGTGAGCAGGGGAGGGTCAGAGAGAGAGGGAGTCACTGACTCTGAAACAGGCTCCAGGCTCTGAGCTGGCAGTCAGCACAGAGCCCGACGCGGGGCTCGAACCCACAAACTGTGAGATCATGACCTAAGCGAAAGTCAGACGCTTAACCAACTAAGCCACCCAGGCGCCCCCTAGGAGGCCTTTCATATGAAGCCAAGTGAGCCTGAAGAACTCTACCACCTAGGATTTTTCTCTCTGCAGACTTTTTTGTGCTTGCTTCTTTGTAATAAAGTGCTTCTGATGGGAACAGGCATTCATCATGAAAAAGCTGCTAGAACTGATACCTGAATTCAGCAAAGTCACAGGATATAAAATCAATGTACAGAAGTCAGTTGCATTTCTATACACCAATAATGAAGGAGCAGAAAGGGAAATCAAGGGATAGATCGATCCCATTTACACTTCCATCAAAACCCATAAAATACTTAGGAATAAACCTAAGCAAGTAGGGAAAAGATCTATATGGTGAAAACTATAAAAAGTTCATGAAAAGAAAAGCTTATGAAAGAAAACAGATATAAAGAAATGGAAAAACATTCCCTGCTTGTGGATTGGAAGAACAAATACTGTTTTGTTTTGCTTTTTAATATTTATTTATTTTGAGAGAGAGAGAGAGAGAGAGAGTGCGAGTGGGGCAGGGGCAGAGAGAGAGGCACAGAGAGAATTCCAAGCAGGCACCAAGTTGTTAGCACAGATCCCAATGTGGGGCTCAATCTCATGAACCATGAGATCATGACCTGAGCCAAAGTCAAGAGTCAGACACTTAACTGACTAAGCCACTCAGGCACTGCAGGAGGAACAAATATTGTTAAGAAGTCTATACTACCCAAAGCAATCTACACATTCAATGCAATCTGTATCAACATAATACCAAAATTCTTCACAGAGCTAGAAAAAAAAATTCTAAAATTTGTATGGAACCACAAAAGACCCCAAATAGCCACAGTAAACTTGGAAAAGAAAACCAAAAGTGGAGGCATCACAATTCCCAACTTCAAACTGTATTACAAAGCTATAGTCATCAAGTCAGTATGGCACTGGCACAAAAACAGACACAGAGATCAATGGAACAGAATAGAGAACCCAGAAATGGACTCACAAATGGATGGCCAACTAATCTTTGACAAAGCAGGAAAGATTATCCACTGGAAAAAAGTCTTTTCAGCAAATGGTGTTGGGAAAACTGGACAGTGACATGCAAAAGAATGAATCTGGACCACTGTCTTACACCATCCACAAAAGTAAACTCAAAATGGATGAAAGACCTAAATGTAAGACAGGAAACCATCAAAATGCTAGAGGAGAAAACAGGGCACAGCAGTTTCTTACTAGACAGGTCTTCAGAGGCAAGGGAAAAGGAGCAAACATGAACTATTGGGACCTCATAAAGATAAAAAGCTTCTGCACAGTGAAGGAAACAGTCAACAAAGTTAAAAGGTAACAGATGGAATGGGAGAAGATATTTGCAAATGACATATTGAGTAAAAGATTAGTATCCAAAATGTATAAAGGATGTATCAAACTCAACACCTAAGGAACAAATAATCCAGTGAAGAAATAGACAGAAGATTGAACACTTTTCCAAAGAAGAAATCCAGATAACTAACAGACACATGAAAAGATGCTCAACATCATTCATCATCAAGGAAATACAAATCAAAACCACAGCAAGACACCACCTCACACCTGTAAGAATGGCTAAAATTAACAACTCAGACAACAGATGTTGGCAAGGATGTGGAGAAGGGGAACCCTTTTGCACTGCTGGTGGGAATGCAAACTGGTGCCGCCATTCTGGAAAACAGTATGGAGCTTCCTCAAAAAAATTGAACAGAGTTACCTTACAACCCAGCAATGGCACTCCTAGGTATTTATCCATAGGATATAAAAACGCTGATTCGAAGGGGCACATGCACCCCAACGTTTACAGCAGCACTATCAACAATAGCCAAATTATAGAAAGAACTCAAACGTCCACTGACGGACGAATGGATAAGGATGTGATGTATATATACAATGGAATATTACTTGGCGATCAGAAAGAATGAAATCTTGCCACTTGCAGTAACATGGACGGAACTAGAGTTATTATGCTAAGCAGATTCAGTCAGAGAAAAACATATATGATTTCACTAGTGGAATTTAAGAAACAAAACAGATGAACATACGGGAAGGAAAAAGATGAAAACAGAGAGGGAGACAAACCTTAAGAGACTCATACAGAGAACAAACTGAGGGCTGCTGGAGAGGGGGTGGGTAAGAGGATGGGTAAACAGGCAATGGGCACTAAGGAGGACACTTGCTGGGATGAGTACTGGGTGTTGTTATATGTAAGTGATGAATCACTAAATTCTATTCCTGAAGCCATTATTACATTCTATGTTAACTTAGATTTAAATTTAAAAAAAAGAAAAGGCCTTCACTTATCAGCTGTGTTAAGAAAGGAAGTGGATTAGCAGGGGCCTCAACAGAGCTAGACCATCAAAGATCATTTTTATATCATCTCTACAAAAGTAGGGAGGAGTGGACATTTGTTTTTGGAAAGGGAAACAAACAGAAAACAAAAAAGCCACCATTAGAAAGAGAAGCGCTGACAATTTCCGAGTAGCATTTTAGGCAGACAGTTAAACCTATATGTATGGTCACATTCCATAATCAGGGTATTGCTCCCTTTGAATCTTCATGGGTGCCATTTGTTGTCTTAGAGCTTTCCTTGTCTTAAGGAAGTCATGTGACCAACCCAGAGTACAACCCAGAAATGGGAGACCCAGGAGAGAATGGGGTGAAGGCAGCTGTGATGACAGGGTCGAGGGGGGCAGGGCTTTTGTGAAAGGGGCACCAGTTTCCAGACCCTGTACAGTGACCTAGGTTGTATATCCCGGAAGCTCAGCTTCCAGCCCGCCCATCAATTCTGCTCATTGACTTTTTTTTTTTTAATGTTTATTTGTTTTTGAGAAAGAGAGAGACAGGGTGTGAGCAGGAGAGGGGCAGAGAGAGAGGGAGACACAGAATGTGAAGCAGGTTCCAGGCTCTGAGCTGTCAGCATAGAGCTCGACGCAGGGCATGAACTCACAGACAGTGAGATCATGACCTGAGCCGAAGTTGGACACTTAACGGACTGAGCCACCCAGGCACCCCTCTGCTCATTGCCTCTTTAAGCAAAATTCCCTATCTGCCTAAAAGGCCAAAAATATTTAATATCTTGAATAGAAGGAAAGTATTTTGAATAGAAGATAAAAAGGATAGTCTGCTCAAAATCCTTTTTTCAACGTCTGTCTTCTGAAAGAAAACTTCCTGAGCGTGTGGCCAGAATATAATCATCACCCTTGATCCGGGTTAGGTATTCCCTCGTAACAGACGTAATCCAATGCAGCTTTTTAGAACTACGTATCCAGTGAACAGAAGTCTGCAATTCCTCCAAAATCACGGAGGTGAGGAGTGGACAAAGGAAAAGGATTTGCTTACAGTGGCCAAGTTGCCCTTGTGACTTTGTGCCCCACCCTACCTCCACTCTCTTCTCAAGGGACCGTCCTCCATCCCGGACCTCCCCGCCACTTAACAGTCAAGCCCCAGTCAAGGCACATCTTCCTCCCGTGCGCCTTAACTCCTGTGTAGAGCACCATGTCCAGAATGAGAAGAGGCTGAGCCTACAACCTCCTTTGTGGCATCTTTATTTTTCTGATACATAAACAAGGTGAACACGGCCAGAAAAAATCAGCTGCACTGAAACACTTCAGCCAGTCATAAAACAGAGGGCACATGGACACGGAGGGGTGATGGCAGCAATTCCAGACCAGCTTCCCCCAAAGGGCTTGCACTCCAAGCCCACAACCAGAAGGTGCTCTGGGAAGGACCGTGCAGTACATCTCTGGTGAGGAGGGACACGAAGGACCAGTCACAACAGGAACTACAGCCGGGCATGAGTTTATTATTGGCTTTTGGCCTCACGCTCCTGCTTGATGAAGTTGATTAGCCCATTGGTAGAGGCGTCGTGAGAGGTCACTGGGCTACTGCCGTCAAGCTCAGGCTCGATTTTCTTAGCCAGCTGCTTTCCCAGCTCCACCCTGGCAGGACCATGAGAGAGAATGATAAGAGGAAGGTTCGAGCATCCCCAGTGGAATCTGTAAGCCTACCCATAGGCATTCTCCACCCTCCCCTTGAGGAGCAGCGACTCACCCCCACTGGTCGAAGCTGTTGATGTCCCAGATGATGCCCTGAACGAAGATCTTGTGCTCGTACATGGCTACAGAGGTGGCAGATGGGGCACATTAGGGCTCTACCAGCTTCAACCAACCTATCCCAGGCCAGGACCTACCCTGCTCACTCACCAATCAAGGCTCCCAGAATGAATGGCGTGAGCTTGGTGAACACGATAGAGTTGGTTGGGCGATTTCCTTCAAAGACCTTCAGAAAACACCCAGGAATGCCCCCTGGTTAGTTGTGATCCCCAAATAACTTAGAGGGGATGTACAGACCTGTGATCTGTGAGGAAAGCCCCTCCTACTGTGTAGGACAAGGCAGGCATGCCATGAATCCTTGCCCTGACCTCACAACTTTTTCCTTCCAACTCCAGGATGCCACCCACGTGAGGAGAAGTCCTGACCTTATGTGGCAACAGCTTCTCAAAGTCCTCTGGACTCTTTCCTGCGGCCTGAAGCTCCTTCCGGGCCTCCTCTGTCGACTTCCCCCTCATCAGGGCCTCAGTCTGGGCCAGAAAGTTGGCCAGGAGGATCTGACAAGAGAAGACACCCAGTTCTGCCTGGAAATACTGTCTGAGCTTCAGGCAGAGGGGCAGGACTGCCTGGCGATTCTCAGCTGGGGACAGTCCCAGCCTAGGTCAGGTTGCCAGCCCCCAACGCAGAGCTCAGCTGGAGTGAGGGGGGACAGCAGGTCACATCTGATAACATGGTGGAGTAGGTAACGACAGTAACTACCCTTTCAGGAATATGCATGACTTGCCAAGGACCCTGCCAGAACTTTAGCAATATCTGTAAGATTCTGAGGGGGAAAAGCATCCCCTCTTTCCTAGTTGAGCCTCAGTCTCCCCAAGTCAACAGCACAGAATCACAGAGGTACAGACGGGAAGAATCAGAATTCAAACCCAGGTCTCTGATTCCAAGGCCTGTGCTCACAGTAACCCACGCTAGTCTGCACACCCAAGATAAGGTGCACTCAGGGGCGCCTGGGTGGTTAGTCGGTTAAGCGTCCGACTTTTGCTTAGGTCATGATCTCGCGGTTTGTGGGTTCGAGCCCCGCGTCGGGTTCTGTGCTGACTGCCAGCTCAGAGCCTGGAGCCTGTTTCAGTCTGTGACTCCCTCTCTCTCTGACCTACCCCTGCTCATGCTGTCTTTTTCTCTCTCTCTCCTAGAAATAAATAAAAATCTTTAAAAAAAAAAAAAAAAGATAAGGTGCACTCAGTCCTCTTCAAAGACCCTGTCCAGTTTTCCCATTGGCTGCTGCGGTGAGCAGGGTCTTGGCCTCGTGATCTTTGCCCCCTCCCTGCTGTTGTACCTATGTAGGTTACAGGGCCTGACAAAAGGGATCTTACAGATGGAATGAAGGTAACAGACCTTGAGATAGGCATAGGTAGAAAAAAAAGCAGAAGAGGAAGGCAAAGGAGTCGGTCAGAGAGAATCAACAGAAGCAGCAGGACAGAATTGAAGCTGGAGAGGGACTCAACCTACCACTGCTGGTTCTGAGATGGAGAGCGCCACGGGCCAAGGTGGCTTCTCAGAACTGAGAATGACCCCAGGTGCCATCAAGGAAACTGGACCTTGGTCCTACCCTGAGCAAAGACCCAGTGGAGCCTGCTGGACTTCAGATCCATTGAAACTGAGATAAAAACCGCGTGTTGTTTTAAGCCACTACAATTGTGTAATTTGTTGTGGCAGGAACAGAAAACTAGTATAACTGCCAAGCAATGCATCAGCTCTTTAATAGTTTGGGTGTAATGTGAGCCTGACCAAGTGTGAGGAGAGCCTGGATGGGGCTCTTACCTTGTGATGCAAACCCTTCCTTATTGGGTGCTGGGTCTGGACTGGGATGAGGAAGTCACAAGGTATCATCTTGGTGCCTGTAGAGGGCACAGTGGTCACTCAGGTGCCTACCCTAGCCCACAGGGGCCACCTACATGGCCGACAGGAGAGTGCTGACCTCCCGAGGGAGAAGTCTCTGCCAGTGGGCTCTCCCCCTCCCCAGCAGCACCCCTGCCGGAGCCAGATGGGCCCTACCTTGGTGGATAAGCTGGTAGAAGGCATGCTGGCCGTTGGTCCCTGGCTCCCCCCACACAATGGGGCCCGTCTGGTGGTCCACACGAGTGCCAGACTTGGTGATGTACTTCCCATTGGACTCCATGTCACCCTAAAACAGGGACAGAAACCCAGCCGTCTATCTGCAAGTCTTGCTTTTCTTCAGGCCCTGTGCCGAAATCCTGCCTGAGATGCACCAAGTTTCCTGCCCTGCCCTGTGGTCTGTCATCAGGCAGTTCCTTTTATCACCACTTGAGGACACAAGCTTCCTGGCTTAGAGCACTGCAGGAAGGACCCATGACTGTGAAGGCGGGGATGGAGGTCTGGGGATGGCCTCCCTATGAGCAGGAACCAGTGATGGTATACTTAATTGATGTGTTTTTTTTTTAATGTACATCTATTTTTGAGAGAGAGCGCAAGTTGGGGAGGGGCAGAGAGAGAGAGGGAGACACAGAATCTGAAGCAGGCTCCAGGCTCTGAGCCCAACACAGGGCTCGAACCCATGGACCAAGAGATCATGACCTGAGCTGAAATTGGACACTTAACTGACTGAGCCACCCAGGTGCCCCTCAAGTTTATTTAGGTGATCTCTACACCCAGTGTGGGGCTCGAACTCATGACCCTGAGATAGAGAGTTGCCTACTCGGGGTGCCTGGGTGGCTCAGTCGGTTAAGCATCCGACTTCGGCTCAGGTAATGATCTCACAGTTCCTGTGTTCGAGCCCTGCGTCGGGCTCTTTGCTGATGGCTAGCTCAGAGCTGGGAGCCTGTTTCAGATTCTGTGTCTCCTTATCTCTCTGACCCTCCCCTGCTCACGCTGTCTCTCTTTCTCTGTCTCTCAGAAATAAATAAAACATTAAAAACAAAAATTAAAAAAAAAAAAACAAAACAGGGACAGGTGTGGAAGGGCCCCCTCAAAGAGAATGTGGACCAGGAGAGATGCTATTTGGTCCCTGGGGGCTCTGGAGACTTGAGGGGCTGCAGAAGCTGTAAGTAGCCCAAAGAGGCACCACAGACTGGGGGTAACTTGCTTTTCCAGAGGAACTAAAGCAGTGCAAGCCACAAGGGTCCCGGCTGATGGCCCCCACCCTATCGCAGGCATACAGTGATGGCCAAGGAAGAATTGACCCAGCTGAGACCCATGCCCTGAGCCATGCCAGGGTCCGACTGGCCCCCATGATAACCAGTCATGCCCCTCCATGGTAGTCAGGCTTGGCTAACACTCAGATCAAACAGACCCTGGTAACAAAGTTCGACCCCGAGACTCGAAACAGAGTGGGCCCTGGCTATACCCAAGGGCAATGGGGGAGAAAAAGCCCCTGGAGGGGCAGGAATCTGGGCACCTGGGCTCATGGGCCTCCCAGGCCCCCCACAGGCTGACCCCGAAGCCTGGCCTGGCAGCTGGTACCTGCTGGAAGTAGGCGGCAAAGCGGTGCAGGTACTGGTCGTAGGGCAGCATGGCCTGCGTCTCACACCCAAAGCAGTTGATGTACCAGATGCCCAGCAGGGCCAGCAGGACGGGGGCGTTCTTCTCCAGGGGCGTCGTCCGGAAGTGTTGGTCCTGAAACAAGAGCAGGGAAGGTGAGAGCCGAGCAGCTGCCGGGGGAGGGAGCCGGGCCAACGCTGGACCCACTAAATGTTTCTGCGCAGAGAACACAAGCCTCAGCACTTACCATCCAGTGAGCCCCTGAGAGCAGCTGCTCGAAGTTGTCAAATCCTATGACACAAAAGCAGCGTCAACGGAAATGGTCATGCCCAGTGCCCTCCTGGCAGTGGGCATAGCTTCTTCTGGAACCAAGGGAAGGCTGAGGTGCAGCCAGAAGAAAGAGGACCTGGGGAGTCCTGGGCCTACAGAAAGCCTTTCTGATCAGAGTCTGCCCACAGGGCAAAGGCAGCTCGAACTTCACCTACCATGGGAAAGGACAGATGGCAGCTATGAGGGGCAGAGAGAAAGGCCAACCTGCAAGCCCAGGAGAAGAGTCAGGCCTGCCCTCCTGACCTGAAAGAAATGTTCCAGCCAAGGGCAGAGAGGCATTTAGGGACCTGAGACCCTCACCCCTGACCTTAGACCACAACATCGTCCCTCAGGACTAAAACACACACTCACCCACATGCAGTGCGATGGAGAGTCCAATGGCTGACCACAGCGAGTAGCGTCCGCCTACCCACTACGAGAGACAGGAAAAGGTGCTGAAGAAGGGTTGGCGCACCCCGCCCCCCTCCCTCCTGCCACAAAACCTGCTCCCTGAAAGCAAGGCTCTTCCACAGGTGCAGCATGGAGGGCCAGGGCCAACCCACCTCTGGGAAGCAAGACAGCAGGCCAGGCGCTGGCAACTCTTTGTGCTGACCAACAGGGCAGACTACGCGTGGGACTGACCAGAGCCACAAGACTCAACCGAAGACCTTACCATGGCTGGCCCTGTCTCCTCACACACAGACAGACCCAGAGCGCCTCATACCTGCGCCAGGCCCGGCCTCCTCTTCCTCCGACAGACCGAGCACCTCATACCTGCACCAGGCCTGGCCTCCTCTTCCTCCGACAGACCCAGCGTGCCTCATACCTGTGCCAGGCCTGGCCTCCTCAGACACAGATCCAGCCCTTCATACCTGGTACCAGGCCCCATCTCCTCAGACAGACCCACAGACCCAGTGCCTCCTACCTGCACCAGGCCTGGTCTCCTCAGACACAGACAGACCCAGCCCTTCATAGCTGGTACCAGGCCCCACTTCCTCAGACACCAACAGACCAGCATATCCTACCTTGCCAGGTCCAGCCCCCTCAGACACTGATAGACCCAGCGCTTCCTACCTGTGCCCAAGCCCCTCCGAATACTGACAGACCCGGCACCTTGTACCCAGAGCACGCCCGGGAGCCTCAGACACTGACAGACCCAGCAGCTCATACCGGTGTTTGGTGGGGCCTCGTGAGACACTGACAGAAGCAGGGCCTCACCCCTGTGCCAGGCCTATTCAAATACTGACAGACCCAGCCCTTCATATGTGTGCCAGCCCCACCTCCTCACACTCTGACAGACCCAGCACCTCATACCTGTACCAGGTCCCACTTCCTCAGACACTGAGCGACCTAGTACCCATACCTGTATCCAGCCTCTCTGAACACTGACAGACTCCACATCTTATACCTGTGACGAGCCCACCTACCTGGACACTAACAGGTCAGAATCTCACACTAGTGCCCGGCGTGGCCTCCTTGGGCAGTGACAGACCCAGCACCTCCTCCCTGTGCCAGGCCCTGTCCTCAGACAAGCCGATCCAATGTCTCATACCCATGCACAAGTACACTTCCTTGACAATGAAAGATCCAACACTACCTGCCTCCTCAAATACTAATATATCTGGGCTTGGCCTTGCCCCTTATGACACTGACAGACCCAGTGCCTCATACCCAAGCCTAGGACTGCTCCTGGGACAGTGACAGGCCCGGAGCTCATACCTGATAGATCTTGTCAGCCTCAGCCCCAAGACATATATAGGCCTACCATTCACACAGAGTGCACACTTCACTCTGTTTCTTCCCAACACACTCACATCTTCCTAATGGCTATTTATGGAACACCTACCACGTTCCTAGCACAGGCAACAGAAACAGCCCATGGAGACTCCCCAGATGTGCAAATGAAATAATCATGCCAATAAATGGGAAATGAGATACAAGTGTTTGGGAGAAAGGAAATACACCAGTGAAACCAATTGTAAAAGGAATCTGAGGAGTGCTTGAGCTTGAGCTTGGATCTAAAGAATGAGCAGGCATTATCCAGGAAAGCACTGAGTGGGGAGAAGCATTCCAGCAGCCAGTACAGCATATGTGAAGGTCCTGTGGCAAGAGCAGCCTTCTTCAATAGTGAGAGAATTAAGCCCCACAGAAAATACTTTCAGTGACTTCACTTCTCAATTCTCCCAAGGATGATCTCAGACTAGTACCTTCCTAGAAGCAAAGAAGAGATCTGATGATTCATTACATCCCCTGGATGCTTTGGGGCATTAGGGCTTAATTCTCTACTGGAGGCCCGTTGAGACAGGCCGGGCAAGAGAAGCACAGCACATTCTAGATGAAAGAAGGAGCGCGAGCTGGAGGGTAGTTGCTGAGAGGCAGTGCTAGAGAATGCAGCAGGGAGTGCCAGTGATCATCAGGAACATGACGGTCCCCTGGATGGGGGTGCAGAGGACTGATTCAGGAGCTTCAATCAAACAAGGTGAATTGAAAGAATGAGAGAATCAAGTGAGGCCCAGAGGTTTCTGGCTTGGGTAATGAGATGAACAGTGAGGCCCTTCACCTCCCCCAAACAGTCCAGGTTTGGGGGAACCTTACCTGACAGACAACAGTCCCAGGGGCCAAACCATGCCTGACACAGGCTCTCAGATCTCATCGAACAGACTCAGTTCTAGAAAGCGGACTACCAAGCAGCTGATTTTGGCTGAGCCAGGTCATTAGACCTCACTTTTGGAGCCTGGCAACTCCAGCGTCTGACCTGAGCCTGTAAGACCTCCACCTACACACATGGTCGCTAGAACTCACTTTCCCTGCAGCGGCCCTTTCAGATCACACCTTACAGCTCCTCAGTCAGTTCAGCGTTCTATGCCTCCCCCACCACAAACCTCGCTTTACCTAACTAGTTATAATTCTGTTATTTTCCTCACCTGAGTAACTCAGACCCCAATGCTACAGACCACACCTTGGACTGGCTAGAGAGCCTCAGGCCTCTGCAAGACCATGAGCTCGGCCTATCATGCATGACCAGGGTACTGGCAACAGGAAGCTGATCTGGCCAAGGTATTCCATTTGTCGTACCTGATCCTAAGGGTCCCCAGGCAGACCCAGGTACACATACGTACGATGACTCTGGCTTTCCCTTGAGGGCGGCCCAAGCTATGAAAACCATACCTGATCCTACCACCAAGGACCCCTCTGCACCTGGCCCACATTCTCAGGTCTCACCACCCACACCAGTTATGCATTCCTCGGCTGGAGCTTACCTACTCATTTCACCTAACAAGCCCAGGGATGCTAACTTGTACTTGACCCCAGGTGACAAGAACCCACCTAAGATCACACTTCTATACCTCTGCCTATGTGACTCTGGATCTGTAGACTCACGGCACTGCCTGGATGCAATGAATTCGCCTGGGAAGTTGCCTACCTGTGTCCTGCTCCAGTACCTCATACTACAGGGTCACACACCTGGCAGAGGCAGGCTCCAGAAAGCTCAGTGGATGCACCCAGCTCCCCGTATCTATCTGTGTTGGACTCCTCACATCTCAAGCGACAGACCCAGGCGCACTTCCCTAAGCCCAACTCGGATTCCTCATACCTTTTTGAGAGACTCAGCTCTATCTAAACAGGTCTGACCCCAGCTCCCAGGCCTAGCTGGAGAAACCAGCTCCATATCCTGTGTCTGACTTGGCTCTCCGCATCTTGTATCCAACGTTAGCAGCCACTGCTTGACCTGGCACCAACCCCTCACTGAGGAGCCTCAGACCTCATCGGACACAAATATCTCTGTATACCAGTGCTCTAGCCGCTCCCCCCCAGCCCCCCGCCCCTTGAGATGTGGCTCTCCCTCCCTGGGACTAACCCATACTCTCCAAGCCTCCCCTCTAAGACCCGGGTCAGCACACCTGAGCCAGAACCATGTTCCAAGGACCTCACCAACAAGACTCAAGTGTAGATCTCTGGCTCCAAAGTCCATGCTTGAGAGAGCCACATCTACCTACTCAGGTCTAACTTAGGGCTTACAGACCTCCCCTGAACCTCACAGTGTTCTGTCCACCTAAAGACTCCAATGCTGCGGGACTTGCCTGTGGCCACTCCACCTACCCAGGCTTAACCTTCTTCAGGACCCACCACAAAGATCCAAGGGTACATACCTTTGCCTGAATCCAGCATCTGAAAGTCAACTCAACCTCCCTCACCTCCCTCCCCAAACCACACCTGCCTATCGGTGCTTGACCATGGCTCCTCAGCTCAACCCTAGTTCTTCAGACCTTCTCAAGACATTACACTTGGCAATGGGCTTTGCTTACCTACCTCTGACCCTGGCTCTTCAGACCACACCTGACAGACCAGCTCCACCTACCTTTGCTTGATCTTGGGTCCTCAGACCATACCTGGCAGGGCAGATCTGCCTGTGGCTTCTTATACTGCAGTTGGTGGGCCAGCTCTACTTACCTACATATAACCCTGGCTCCTTACACTGTACTTAGCAGGCCAGTTCTGCCTACCTGTGTTTGACCTTGGCTCCTCAGACCACACCTGGCAGGCCAGTTCTGCCTACTTGTGCTTGACCTTTAGCTCCTCAGACCGTATCTGGTGGGCCACTTCTACCCACCTGTGAACAACCCTGGTCTTTAGATCACACCTGGAGGGCCATTTCTACCTACCTGTGCTTGACCCTGGGTCCTTAGACCACACCTGGCAGACCAGATCTGCCTACCTTACATGCCTCTGGGTCCTTACACTGCAGCTGGTGAGGCAGCTCTACCTACCTGTGCTTGACCCTGGGTCCATACATAGACCATACCTGGTTGGCCATTTCTACCTACCTGTCTCTGACCCCAGCTCCTCTAACCAGCTGGGCCAGCTCTGCCTACCTATGCTTAACCTTGGCTCCTTACACTATACCTGGTGGGCCAGTTCTACCTACCTATGCTTGACTCTTGCTCCTCAGACCTCACCTGGCAAGCCAGATCTGCCTACCTGTGTTTGACCCCAGTTCTTCAGACTTGACCTGACAGGCCAGTTCTACCTACCTGTGCTTGACCCTGAATCCTTAGACCATGGCTAGTTCCACTTACCTATACTTGACCCTGGATCCTCAGATTTCACCTGGTAAGCCAGTTCTACCTACCTATGTTTGACCTTGGTTCCTCAAACCTTACCTGGTAAGCCAGATCTGCTTACCTGTGTTTGACCCCAGTTCTTTGGACCTGACCTGACAGGCCAATTCAACCTACCTGTGCTTAATTACCACTGGCTCCTCAGACCTCACCTGGCAATCCGGATCTGCCTACTGTGTTTGAACTCCGTTCCTCAGACTTAACAGGCTAGTTCAACATACCCATGCTTGACCTTAGCTCCTCAAACTACACCCAGTGGGCCAATTCTACCTACCTATGCTTGACTTTGGCTCCTCAGACCACAAATGACAGTGTGGCACTACTTACCTATACTTGACCCTGGTTCCAGAGACTTGACCTGGCAACCAAGTCTGCCTACCTGTACTTGACTTCAGTTCCTCAGACTTCACCTGATAGGCTAGTTTTACCTACCTGTGCTTGACCTTGGCTGTTCAGATCATACCTGGTGATCTAGTTTTACTTACATGTGCTTGACCCTGGCTCCTCAGACCATTCCTGGTAGGCCAATTCTACATACCTATGCTTGACTTTGGCTCCTCAGACCACAAATGACAGTGTAGTTCTACCTACCTATACTTGACCCTGGCTCCTGAGACCTCACCTAGCAAACCAAATCTGCCTACCTCCAGTTCCTCAGACTTTACTTGATAGACGAGTGCTTAACTTTGGCTCCACAGATCATAGCTGGCAGTCTAATTCTACCTACCTATGCTTGACCCTGGTTCCTCAGACCTCACCTGCTGGGCCAGTCCTGCCTACCTGTGTTTGATCTTGGCTCCTCCAACAACCCATGGTGGGACAGTTCTACCTACCTGTGCTTGACCTTGGCTCCTCAAACCATACCTAGTGGGCCAGTTCTACCTACCTATGCGTGACCCTGGTTCCTTAGATCTCACCCGATAGGCCAATTCTACCTACCTTTTCTTGACCTTGGTTCTTCATATCATACCTGGCGGTCTAGTTTTACTTACCTGTGTTTGACCCTGGTTCCTGAGACCATACCTGGTGGGTCAGTTCTACCTACCTGTGCTTGACCTTGGCTCCTCAGACTTCATCTAATAGGCCAGTCTACCTACCTATGCTTGACCCTGGCTCCTCAGACTTCACCTGACAGGCCAGTCTACCTACCTATGCTTGGCCTTGGCTCCTCAGATCATACCTGGCAGTCTAGTTTTACTTACTTGTGCTTGACCCTGGCTCCTCAGACCAGAGCTGGTAGGCCAGTTCTACCTACCTATGCTTGACCCTAGCTCCTCAGACTTCACCTGACAGGCCAGTCTACCTACCTATGCTTGGCCTTGGCTCCTCAGATCATACCTGGCGGTCTAGTTTTACTTACTTATGCTTGACCCTGGCTCCTCAGACCATACCTGATAGGCCAGTTCTACCTACCTGTGCTTGACCCTGGCTCCTCAGACCTTACCTGGCAAGCCAAATTTGCCTACCTGTGATTGACCTCAGTTCCTCAGACTTCATCTGACAGGCCAGTTCTACCTACCTGTGCTTGACCTCAGTTCCTCAGACTTCACCTGACAGGCCAGTTCTACCTACCTGTGCTTGACCTTGGCTCCTCAGATCGTACCTGGTGGTCTAGTTTTATTTACCTGTGCTTAACCCTGGTTCCTCAGACTTCACCTGGTGGACCAGCTCTACCTACCTGTACTAGATCCTGGCTCCTCAGACCTTGCCTGGCAAGCCAGATCTGCCTACCTGTGCTTGACTCCAATTCCTCAGACTTTACCTGATAGACCAGTTTTACCTACCTGTGCGTACCCTTAGCTCCTCAGATCATACCTGGCAGTCCAATTCTACCTACCTATGCTTGACCCTGGTTCCTCAGACCTCACCTGGTGAGCCAGCTCTACCTGTGCTTGACCTAGGCTCCTCAGATCATACCTGGTGGTCTAGTTTTACTTACCTGTGCTCCTCAGACCATACCTGGTAGGCCAGTTCTACCTACCTATGCTTGAATCTGGTTCCTCAGACTTCACCTGATAGGCCAGTTCTACCTACCTGTGCTTGACCTCAGTTTCTCAGACTTCACCTGACAGGCCAGTCTACCTACCTCTGCTTGACCCTGGCTCCTCAGACCATACCTGGTGGACCAGTTCTACCCATTTATGGTTGACCCTGGTTCTCCAGACCTCATGTGCTAGGCCAGCTCTGCCTACCTGTGTTTCACCTTGGTTCCTCAGACCTCACCTAGCGAGCCAGTTCTACCTACCTGTGCTTGACCCTGCTCCTCAGACCTTACCTGATGAGCCAACTCTACCTACCTGTGCTTGATCTTGGCTCCTCCAACCACCCTTTGTGGACCAGTTCAACCCACCTGTACTTGACCTTGGCTCCTCAGATCATACCCGCAGGCCAATTCTACCTACCTGTGCTTGACCCTGGTTCCTCAGACCATACTAGGCTGGCTAGTTCTACCTACCTATGCTTGACCCTGGTTCCTCAGACCTCACCTGGCAAGCCAAATCTGCCTACCTGTGCTTGACTCCAGGTCCTCAGACATCACCTGATAGGCCAGTTCCACCTACCTTTGCTTGACCTTGGCTCCTCAGACTATACCTGGCAGTCTAATTTTGCTTACCTGTGCTTGACTCTGACTTCTCAGACCATACCTGGTGGACCTATGGTTGACCCTGGCTCCTCAGACCTCACTTGCCAGACCAGCTCTTCCTACCAGTGTTTCACATTGGTTCCTCAGACTTCACCTTGGTAAGTCTGTTCTACCTACCTGTACTTGACCCTGGCTTCTCAGACCATACTTGGTGGGCCAGTTTTGCCTACCTGTGTTTGACCTCTGGGTCCTCAGACCTCGCCTGGTGGGCCTGATCTGCCTACCTGTGTTTGCTCCTGGCTCGTCAGATTGGACCTGGTGGGCTAGCTTCACCTCCCAATACCTCTCCGTTGCTCACATCTCCTCTAAGACATTCAGTTCTTACCAGGGCTTGACTGTGACTTAGGACTCACTGGAGAGACTGAGTGTTATGAACCTGCCCTCATCTTGGCTCCACAGACCTTACCTGACAAACCCTGCTGTACTCACCTATGCTTAACTCATACTGACACTCCCAAGGATACAAACCTCTGCCAGATACAGACTCCATAGGTCTTTCCTGAGAAACTCAATTCCATATACCTGTCCTTGGCCATGACTCATCGATCTTGCAAAACAATTCTACAAGACAGGCAGAGATGCAGTTCTATCTGCTGATCTTGACCTTACTTAGGAGATCCAGATCTAGTCACTGGTACCCAATCCTAGCTCCTCAGATCTCACCTGAGAGACCGAGCCCTATTCTCAAGACTTCATATCCTCAGAGATCACCTCAGAGATACAGTTCTTTCCAGATAAGCCTAATACCAGCTCCTTAGGCCTCACCTGACACATCTGGTCTACCAACGTATGCCTAAACTCAGTGGTGAGACAAAGTTGAATGAACCTAACCATGGCTTTTCAGGTCAGCCTACCTCTGTTTGCCTTTGGTTTCATAGATGTTACCTCAAAAACTCAACTCTACCCACCTGTGCTTGACCCCAGCCCCTCAGATTCAGAATACAAACCAGAGCCTGCCCTCAGCATTTCAGACCTTACCTGGTAGAAACCCAAAGTACAAATCTGTATCTCACCTCAACTCTTCACCTGAGAGACCCATACCTGACTACATGCCTGAGCCAGACCCAGAATTCATGGATGCAGGTCCCCTTCCTGTGCCTGACTCCAGCTTTTCAGTCTTTTCCCAGGGGACCCAGGACCACCTCCAGGATCACCAAGTTGTACACGACCAGAACTGCTGGATGTCACCTGAGGACACAGTTGTGACCCGGACCTGATCATGGATTCCTAGTCCTCATTTGTCAGACTCAGCTGCCTCTGCCCTTTCCCGGCTCCAGTGTCCTTACCTGAGCAAGCCGCTTCTACCTAGATGTGCCAAATCTCAGCTCCTCAGGCCTCCCGAAGAAACCTAGTTATACGCACCATGCCTGACTCCAGCTCCTGAGACCTCAGACAGATGTGGCTCTACAGACCACTCCTGGCCGACTCCACTGCACAAACTTAATCCGAACAGATACCTCCCTCAGACGGGACAAATTCCTGGCTGCTTACCTCAGCCTGAGGGTCGACTGATGAGAGCCCCCTGGTGCCTGAGTGACTTGGGCCGCAGACATCTCACCCTATAGACATGGGTCTCTACTCCTTTATCTGCCATGAGCCTCTCAGGCCATACCTTACCAACATGGCTTCTGTCTCTTCTTCACATGCCCCAACTCCCCAGTCCTCACCGGGTAGGACTTGCTCTATTCCTAACTCTCCCTCATCTGGGCCATGGAACCCCACCCCAGCCAGAACCCAGTGCCAGAACCCTGGGCTAGTTGTAGACCGCCAAGGCCTCTGCAACCCCGAGCTCTGCTTACCACACATGGTCAGGATGCTGAGAGCCAGGTAGCCGATGTGGCTCAGGGGGCTTGCATATATTTGCCTAATTCTGAGTTTTAATCGCCTCATTTGAGTGATCAGACACCCATGACCTGATGTTCACTTTGCAGAACGAGTCAAAAGAGACCTGATGTATGCAACTGTCCCATGCCAGGGACTTCACCTCACAGATCCAGGTTAAAGTACCTGTACATGACTTTGGCTCCTCAGACCTCACCTGATAGAACCATCTCTAACTACTGGTGTCTCTTCCAGAATTCACAGACCTCATCAGTACCTTTACCTGTCCTGGCTCCTCCTCCGAACTCACCTGTACCTGTCCTGGCTCCTCTTCAGACCCCGCCAGCCAAAGTTAGCTTTCCAATGTGAGCTGACTCTGGCTGAGCCCTGAGAAGCCCCACAATTTACCACCCTCCCTCTGCCTGGTCCCGACACACGAGGCTACCCCACAACTGACCCTAACTACCCAGGCCTCACCACTTCTATGTCCCCCTGCGAGACTGGACTCTTCTGATCTTACCTCAGAGCCAGTAAGATATTCCCTACGTCTGTCCTGACCCTCTGTCTCACCTGAGAGATACTAGCTCCAGAAATTTCACCCTCCCCGGCTTCTCAGGCGGCACCTCTTGATTCAAAACAATACACATCCTTAGTGACCAAGGCAGGCCTCTCTTGCAGCCACTTTTGTGTGGTATGCCTGGCCGGGCCATGGAGGCCTTCACCGGGCCCACCTTGGTCACTCAGGCCACACTGCAGCACCAGCCCCATGCCTTACTCCAGGCCTTACCTGGGAGACCTGGGCCTCTCCCTAAGCCACACCCCCCTTCATCTCTGCACGCTGGGCTGTTACGGCCCACACGGGGGTGACTGGCAGGAGACCCACTTGTTCCTGACCACCTCCTGTTCAGGCTCCAGATCCCAGGAAGGAGATAGAAGGCGCCTCCCCTACTTTATCAGACATGCAACGTTTGTTAGAAGCTGCACGGTCTCTCTCAACCGGGGTTCCTCATCTGAGCCACAGGACGCAGAATATGATTTGAGTGACTCTTCTCAATTCTTCCAAGGATGGCACATAATCAGTCCCATTCTGGAAAGAAGTTAACTCATTACACACAACAGATGCCTTAGGGCCTCACGGCTTCATTTTCTCCCAGACTCCAAGGCCTTCAGAAGTTTCAGAAGAGATCACATCTGTGGATGCGGCCCCCGAGCAAACAGCTTCCAGTCTAAAGGCCTCCAAACAGTCTCAGTGGGAAAACTCCCATTGGACGATGCCCCCTTTGGTTCGCCTGCCCCTGTCACGTGTTAGAACAGCGCCCGCTGCATTCACAGCACCCACACTGCACCCTGCACCCCGAGGCTCCCCAGCATTCCATAGCCGGAGCCCTTCCCCTGCCAGGGCCACTCTCAGGCAAGCCGCAAGGAGAGGTCCTGCCCACTGCTTGGCACCAGCTATGGCTGTAGCAGAGGTGAGTCCCTGACTACCTGCTGCTAGGGCCGCTCAGGCGACATCTGCTCTGCAGGCTGCCTGACAAGGGTCTGTGCAGGCCCTAGGCCTGGCGCCTCCTCTCTGCTACCTGCTGGCTGGTTCCACCCCTCCCGAGCAGGCCTGCCCAGGCACACCTCCTGCCTCACCCTGCCCCTTGGCCTTTACGGATTGCGGCTGCAGTTCACAAAAAGGTCAACACTGAGAATAACTCACAACCTCAAGTTTAGAGAAGGGGGTAGGGGTGGCTCCAGTTACCCCATGGTGGGGGCCGCTGGCAGGCGCCCAGGGGAGTGTCCCCAGGGCCTTGCAAGCTCAGCCTACCCTCCGTGGAAGCGGAGCCCTCATCCCAGCTGGGCTGCTCCTGCCTCACAAGCCTCTCCAAGGGCCTCTCAGCCATTTCCCAAAACTAGGCATGCAGCAGGCACTCAAAAATGTTGACCTGACCTCACAAGCCCCTCATCTGTGGCTCAGTGGTCACGCCTGGCAAAGGACACACAATTCACCCAGCGCAAGGAAGTGTTTTTACTTACATCCCAGAACTCGAACATGTTTTGAGGGTCAATCCCAAACTCCTTCACTTTGGCCTAAAAAGGGGCAAAGGGAGGGAAGGAAGGAAGCCTATGTTAGCTGGACCGGAAGAGGAGCTCCTGGGTGCCAGGTGTCATGCCCCTAAGCTGTGGGCAGACGGGGCAGGGCCGGAGCAGCCAGCAGGCCAGGAGCCAGCAGCTTTCACTCTCAGAACTAGACATGGGCCAGCTCATGCCCAGCAGCAGCCGCAGCCTGGTGCCTCTGAAGCCCTCCCATGAAGGGAGGCCACACGCCCGGTGCAGGGACCCGGGCCACGCACTGCCCTGCAAGCCCCACCTCCCAGACCTGTCGGGGTGTAGAGACCAACCCATCCAGGACGCACGGGCAACAGCCAGGGCAGGAACCACCCCCAGGCCATGGGTCACACAGCCAGGACACCTGTCTAGCCCTTCCAGTATCTGAGATGGTGACCCTTCCCCAGGAAGCCTTTAGGAGATGGACAGTCCTATTCCTCAGGCACTCTGTCCCCTATGCACACAGGGGCAGCAATGCTTCTGTAGTCCCACAGGAGGGGACGCCCCCACTGACTAGCCTGGACTCTGCCAGCAGGAGGCAGACAGTGGTGCTCTGGTCAGCCAGCATTAAGATGAGCTCCTGCCTCCCCTCCGTGGGCAGGGCAGCCCGGAGGCAGGGGTGGGGGGTGGATAGGAGGGGCAGAGGAGATGGTGGGAACTGTTTGGAAAACCGGAACGTGCTTCCAGCTCTGACACGGCCACGTGCAAAGCCCACCAGACAGCAAGTGCTCATGAGGTTTGCAGCTCCCAGCACAGAGCCCCACCCCCCACCTCACACAGCCCGGGGCCGGGCAGCGTGAGAACTGGCAGGCAGGAGACCGGTGTTCTAATCCCAGCATCACTGACTCATGCAGTCACTGGGCAAAAATCCTTCACAGGGCTTAACGTCCTTATGTAAGAAATGGGATGCACTCCCCACCCCTACCCTGCACATCCCATGTGGGGTAGGCCAGTGTAGGGTGGCAGAGGCCACGGAGGTCATGCGTGTGGAGCGTTCTGGATATCTGTCAGGCCTCGGGGGCAGGCAGGGTCAACGGGATCTCTTTGCAGTTGCACAGATGTGATGGCAGGAGGCAGAAGGGACGCGGGGCAGCCCACATCCCTCCTGGGCAACCGACCCTTCTATCCCATCAGCCCAGCCAAGGTCCCCAGACATGCAAATCCCATCTCAGCTGAGTATTCTGATTGACTGTGACACCTTGACGGGGCCTGGGCCCTCCCAGGGGGATGTCTGGGAGCCCACGCGGGCACTTACCGTGTTGGTAGACAGAGCAACAAAGTGCTTCGCCACTGCAGAAGGCTACAAGAGACAGAACCAGGTTACACCAAACCCAGCCCAGGGGGCTGCCCGAGGGTAGTGAACCTCCCATCTCTGGAGAAACCAAGGCCCTGGGTGGGACTGACTGCTCCCAGTACTGGGCTCTGAGGCTGTTGGAGGAGCCCCATGTCAAGGTCAAGAAGACAAGGAGTCAGAGGCCCAGCCTACCTCACAGACACACAAGGCCCAGGGTCCTATAAATAAATGGGTGTGGCCAGGGCTACAGAGGATCCTGCAGGGACAAGGGACCTTACAGTGCCCTTGGCTAGTTAGAGCTGGCACACCTGACCTGTCTGGGACTGGCAAATATCTTAACCGGAAAAGGTGGGCACCACAAGAGGCCACCTCCTGCCGCCAACTTCAGGAGAAACAGGGCCACGTGGAGCGTTAGGCTTGGCCGCCCAGGCGGCCAGGCAGGCCCACCCTGTCCTTCCCAGCCCACGCAGTGCCCGCCACCCACGCCGGCACTCACATCCTTGGCAGACAGAAGAAACCACTCCTTCGCGGTCTCCGCATTCGTGATGGTCTCCTGGGTGGTAAAGGTCTGCAGCCAGAAAGTAGGGCAATCAGAGTCGCCGTGACCCAGAGCCAGGCTCAGTGGCGGAGACCATGTGGGTGCCCAGTTAGCACAAGGAGAAGTGACAGTCACTCCACACAGCCTCTGCCCACCTGTCCCCAAAGCCACAGTGAGTGGCTGTGTCTGAGGCAGGGGCCTGAAGCAGTACCATGAAGCTGTGATTCGAGGACTTCCCAAGCAGAGGAAGAAGAATCCTAGTGAAAGCCACACACAACCCCCCCACCCCACCCACCCCACTCCTGCACCACAGGTCAAGGCCAAAGCGTCTTCCAGCAAAGGGGCTGTGGCCACGCCGATGGGAGTAAACAGGGCATAAATGGTCACAAACAAGACCCTTACATTATCTGGGCAGGGCTCTGGGGTCAGAAGGGAGCAGACAGTAAGGACAGATCTCTCAGGCAGACAAGGACAGTCCCAGGAAAGGCACAGTTCCCGCAAAGCAACACACGTGGCCTTAAGATGAAGGTTCTAACTGACCAGTTTGGTTTCCGTCAGGTAGACCGTGTCTGCTGCCTGACAAAGAACAGTCTGAGGGCAGCCACAGACCCAGTCCACAAAGCAGGACGCACTCGGAAGGGTCCACCCACCCCATGCCACCCAACACACACAGGGCTGGGGAGCCAGGCTGGGTCTGAGGCCCATACCTTGGAGGCGATGATGAACAGGGAGGACTCTGGATTCAGGTTGGCCAGAGTTTTGGCAATGTGGGTCCCATCGATGTTGGAGACAAACCAGACCCGGGGACCTCCTGAAGAGTATGGCTTAAGGGCTTCAGTCACCATGAGGGGTCCCTATGGGGAGATGCAGCATCAGAACACAAGACTCCAGGGCCCACAGAGATGGCGAAAGCCAGGTCTCACCCTGGAAAAATCAAGACTCTGGGTGGGACCCCTCACCCCATCCCAAGGGAGTCCTCCTCACCAGGTCGGAGCCGCCGATGCCGATGTTGATGACGTCCGTGATGGGCTTGCCTGAGTACCCCTTCCAGTCACCGCTTCGGACACGCTGGCACAGAGCAGGGAGAGGCATTCAGCCCAAACCCCCAGGAATAAAGTGCTGCTCAAAAGCATCCTTACGTCTCAGTCCTAACGTCCAAGCCCTCACAGGTCCCCCCTTGAGACAACACTAGCAAATCCCTGCCATACTCACCCCTCAAGCTAGACCCTATTTCATCATTAGCAAAGTGGGGGACGCCCCCATCTCTCAGTAACATTGTTAGAATTTGCCAAACGAGGGTGAACTCTCAGCAGAATCTAACATGTAAGAGACTGAGAGACGTGAAATGCCAACGACTAGGGCGGGTGCCAGAGACAGGGCCATCAGACATGCAGCCAACATCCACACGGACCCCACTGCTTCCTGTCTCCTGGTGTTTTACAAGGCTGCACACCATCCCCAAGCTGAATAAGGGACCTGTGCACCAGGTCAGGATACAATAACCCCTTAGTCATGTTAAAGGAACTGCCCAGCTTCTTGGTGCTTACAATAAACTGCAAAAAAAGAAAAACTAAAGGAAAAACTTTTAAACAAAGCCAAGGATTTTTGGGTTTAGAAATTTCTAGCTTCTCCAGACAACAACAGGTGCTAAAATTAAGAGATGGCTCCTTGACAAAGATCAAATCCAGGGCACAGTGAGAAGGTGAAGCAGAGAGTGTGGCTATAAAATGCTTTTAGACCTCAGAAAGAGCTAAAGTGGTGACACAGAAAACATTCTGGTCAAAGATCAGGCTTCTGAGAAAACCCAGTCTCAAAAACAATGGTAGAAAAGGCCTTGTCTTGAAGACATTTGTAAGTATGGCTTTTACCTGATGGAGTGAACCCCCCCCTCAGTAAGCTTCATAGGAGACCCACAAAGTGTGTAAGACGATTGAATTATCAGAAACACTACCGGGTTGGACTGAAAGGGCCAGGGAGAGTTCAAAAGGAAAAGAGGGCTTTAGATACTCACATTTCTATTTTTTTTTTTAACGTTTTTTAATTTTTGAGAGAGAGAGAAACATAGCACAAGCAGGGGAGGGGCAGAGAGAGAGGGAGACACAGAATCCGAAGCAGCTCCAGGCTCTGAGCTGTCGGTGCAGTGCCTGATGGCAGGGTTCAAATTCAGAGACAAGATCGTGACCTGAGCTGATGTCAGAAGCTTAACCAACTGAGCCACTCAGGCATCCCTAAATACCCACATTTCTACGGGCAGTAAGCAGGCCGAGAAAACTATGTAGCTGCAAACACAAACTACCTATCAGGTAAAAAGAATGAATGAGGGCAAGGCCAAAGTCCTTGAGAAATGATTCCTAGGCCTTGAGTCCTAACCAAGCAACTGCCAGTATATGTCCGGCTGGATTTCAAAATGGTTTGGACCCATGACTCCTGTGTGCCTCCCATTTCCCCTCTCTTTGAAAAGGAATTCTCCTGTATCAGTTACCCCAAACCTACCTCACTGTTGTACTTTGGGTGTGTGAGGCGCAAATAAATTGTTTCTTTAATTCACATGTCTTCACATCAAAAGGAAGTGTAGCTGAGCTGCATTAAAGGAAACGCAGGTACTGCTATACTTCTACCTCATTCAGATGATGGGGTTCTGGACTTCCAGCTGATCCTGAAATGGGGTATGGCTTTAGGAGAAAGTGAGTAGGGTGTTCTCCATGTGGAAGGAACATGAATCACTGGGAGCTAGAAGGCAGGCTATGTAGCCAACTCCCAAGATGTCTCCCAGCGGTCCTCACCTCTGGGCATTACAGTCACGTCCTTATGTCGTCCCCTCCTCTTTTGATCAGAACTGACCTGTACAACCAACAGGGTCTTACAGAAATGAAAGATGTACTTTCACATGCTAGTTCAAGGTACTCAAAGACCCTGAGGCACTCTGTCTTGCTCTCCCTTGGATCACTCACTTTTGTTACGAGGACGCTCTGCTGTACAGAGTTCACAGGCAAGGAACTGAAGCCTCCCCAAAGCCAGCACTAATCGCCAGTGAGTCATCCTGGATGCAGATTCTCCAGGCTCCATCATGCCTTCAGGTGAGTGCTAACTGTGGCCAACATCATGACCACAACCTATGAGACTAGAACGAGCCAGCACAGCCACTGCGAATCCTGACCCATGGAAATGTCAATCGTTGTTTTCAGCTGCTAAGTTTTGGAGCAATTTGTTGTACACCAATAGAAAACTACCATATCTATCTTTCCCCAAACCAGTAAGACCCAGCAACGTTTTTCTTTTTTGAAATAATCAGGCAATCAATTGTCATGGGAAATTTTCCATCAATACAGAAATAAAATTCTTCAGCTTCTCAACCCTCCATCTCACTGTTTAAGTTTTGTTACAATAAAGGATCCCAGAGAGGAAACTTGTATGTCTTTAACAGGACTACATACATTCGACCAGATGGGGTTTTCCAACACATGCCAGTTCTGCAACTTCCATTTCCAACTTCACAGCACATCCTGAACAGCAGGGCAGGTTAAGGTAATAACCGTAGCTCCCTAATACCTAATGGTGCCTGGGACTACAATATATAAACACATACTGACTTTACTAATTAGTTCATTGATAAATGAGCTCAGATCATTTTTTTTTTCCATTTTTAAAAACATTTTTAAGATTTGGGGCGCCTGGGTGGCTTAGTTGGTTAAGCGTCCGACTTTCGCTTGGGTCATGATCTCGTAGTTCGTGGGTTCGAGCCCCGCGTCGGGCTCTGCCAGCTCAGAGCCTGGAGCCTATTTCAGAGTCTGTGTCTCCCTCTCTCTCTGACCCTCCCCTGCTCACGCTGTCTCTCTCTCTCTCTCTCCTAGAAATAAATAAAAATATTTAATATTTTTATTAATAATATTTATTATCTCTCTCTAGGAGAGAGAGAGAGACAGCGTGAGCAGGGGAGGGTCAGAGAGAGAGGGAATCACAGACTTTGAAACAGGCTCCAGGCTCTGAGCTGGCAGTCAGCACAGAGCCCGACGTGGGGCTCGAACCCACGAATCGCGAGATCATGACCTAAGCGAAAGTCGGACGCTCAACCGACTAAGCCACCCAGGCGCCCCTAAATAAAAATATTAAAAAAAAATTTTTTTTAAGATTCTATTTTTAAGCAGTCTCGATAGCCAACACAGGGCTCGAATCACGACCCCAAGTTCAAGAATCGCATGCTCAACTGACTGAGCCAGCCAAGTGCCTTGAGCCTGCTATAATCAGGATCATGGTCCCTTTTTTTTTAATGTTTTATTTATTTTTAAGAAAGGGACAGACACAGCAAAGCAGGGGAGGGTCAGAGAGAGAGGGAGACGGAATCTGAAGATAGGCTCCAGGCTCTGAGCTAGCAGTCAGCACAGAACCTGACTTGGGGCTCGAACCCACCAACGAGAAGATCATGACCTGAACCAAAGCTGGATGCTCAACCGACTGAGCCACCCAGGCACCCCGAGGATCACGGCGAGCATCCTCAATCTGACCTTGGCAAATTTCTAACCTCGGCACAGCCACAGGGAGTGTTCCTCACCGTAGAATTGCTGCCACTCAGTAGCTTTTTTGAACTATAAATACCCCATCAGCCTGAGTCAGGTATCCTGCAGCCAGCTCTACAGGAGTGCTTTCCTGGAAATAGCTTACCGGACAGCCAGGACCACACTCGCCACGCGGTGGGCCTGAGCACGCATGTGCTGACGCATGTCAGCTGCATCACTCACCCCTGATGGCCGGAAGGGCCCGTCCCTACACCCAAAGCCCATCACAAGTACTGACCACTATTAAGGAACATTCTGGAATCCAGACTCCCATCAGGATGCCAACTCTTCCTCACCCTACAAAGTCCTACTCATTTGGACAGGCCTCCAGGACTGATGGCCAGATCACTCCTGCTGTCTGAGGTTTGAAATGGCTCTTAGCCAAAGCAAGTAGACTTGGGCCAGCCACAGGTGGGAGTCACTGCTCCCAGGGACAAGCTGACCAGAGCCCAGATTATCACTCCCAGAGCATGTGTAGCCCATACATACACTGTGCACGTGTGTGTGTATATGCACGCACACACACGTATATCACCCCTGTACCCCAGGCTGGAGGATGTTCACTAACCCTTGCAGAATCACCCCTGGGCCACACACTGAGGCAACAGTGGTTGATGTGGGGAAATCTCTAGCTGATCTCTGAGGCAATCTCTACACCATCCACCACAGGAAAAGGAGACACCGTTATGCACACCTACGTGGACACAGGGACATTTCTTACTCATTTACAAGTACGGACAAGGTGCAGAAAAGTGCAAAAGATGAACCCGTGTGTGTATGCATGTGTATATATGTGTTTCAAAGAGTAGGAGACAGATGTACATATACACACAGCACATGCATAGGAAGCTTTCAGAAGGTTTCACAGAAAATGCTGTAAATGCTGCCTCTGGAGCACAGGCTGGCATCACGGTCAAGGAAATGTTAAAATGAATTTATCATGGCTCAGTGGATTGACCGTCCAACTTCAGCTCAGGTCACGATCTCACAGCTTGTGAGTTAGAGCCCTGTGTCAGGCCCTGTGTCGGGCTCTGTGCTGACAGCTCAGAGCTGGGGGCCTGTTTCAGGTTCTGTGTCTCCCTCTCTCTCTGCCCCTCCCCGATGCTCACATGCGCTAGCGCTCTCTAAAATAAACATTAAAAAAAAAAAAAAACCCACTGAGTTCATCTAGGTCTAGACTAAAACATAAGGGCATGTTGCTGGGGGCGCCTGGGTGGCTTAGTCGGTCAAGCATCCGACTTTCGCTTAGGTCATGATCTCGCGGTTCGTGGGTTCGAGCCCCACATCGGGCTCTGTGCTGACTGCCAGCTCAGAGCCTGGAGCCTGTTTCAGTCTGTGACTCCCTCTCTCTCTGACCTCCCCTGCTCACGCTCTCTCTCTCTCTAGAAATAAATTAAAAAAAAAAAAACATATATATATATATAAAGGGCATGTTAATAACGAGACTAGAAAAAGCAAGTCTCTCCTCCACCATCCCATCCTTTAGGGGCCCCACTTTTTCTTTTGGATCTCTATTCTGGCCAGATTGGCACCACGAGTCCCCAGGGGATGACAGTTCAGCAAAGAGGTTGCTCTGTAGCTGCCAGTGGTGGGCCCATCACAAGCAGAGTCCCTAGGCAGTGATCACACAGACCGCCTCCCCCTCAGGCTGCGATGAGGCCTTGAGTTCTCTCCGAGCATAATGGAGGGGCGGCCCATCCGGGCCCCGAGAGTCTCAAACGCAGGCACACACACGGCCAAGGGCAAGTCCAGAGCAGCAGCTGCTTACCTGGCAGAAAGATTTCATCTTCTCCAGGACCCTGTTGACCTCTGGCATCACATCCTTGCCGTCTACCAGAATGGGGGTGTTTGACCGGTTCCGCAAGGCCACGTGCAGCACCGCCCGATCCTGCGGATGCAGTCAGCGCGTGAAGACCCCTCCCACCCAGGGCAGCCACGCCGCCAGCGGGGCACGGGGCAACACCGCCCAGGAGTCAGCCCGGCCCTTTCTTCACCGGTCACCTATGCGAGCACGCAAGCCCTGAGGTGGTTAGTACCACAGTCTCGTACTGAGAATCCGCTGTGTGCTCCTGGGGGCAGAGGCTTCCCCAGGGCCCAGAGGAGGCAGGGCACCGGCTGCTCCCTTGGGCTACAGTCCCCTGGGAGGGAGACCAGGACGAGCTCAGGGGGCGCCTAGGTGTTCAGGGCATGAAAAGCCAAGGAAAGAGGAACAGAGCACGCAGAGAATGAGAACAGGTAAGACACAAGCAATAAACAGGCTCAGAAGCTCAGGGCTTGTTAGGCCTCATCTCCTCTTCTCCACGAGTGTACGTGGTGTTTGCTGGCACGTTCTGAAGAGTTAAGACGCGGAGCAAAGCAGGCGACTCAAGTGTCCCTCACCAGGAGGTGCCATCACACCGACTGCCAGAAACCAAACCAAACTGTAGGCCTGTGACAGGTGCCAAGAAGCTGTCCTTGTCATGTGAGAGGAACAGTCCCGTCAAGCCGAAGCCAGCAGAGGAGTCCTTGAAGGAAACAGGTCTGTAGACCCCAGGCGAACAGGAAAGAGATGGTCTCTGGACCCCCACCCAAGGAGAGATTCACTAAGGCGGAAGACCTCATGCCCCTCTGGCCTCACCCCGCCCAACCTCATTCCTGTCCAATATTCCAGAAGAAAACGCACTCCTCCAGGAAGCCCTCCTTAACTGCAGCCTCCCTCAGCCTAGCCCAGCAGTGAGACAGGTTGTGTGACACCTGTTCTGTCTCTTCCAGGTATGACGTCTTGGATAAGTGACCTGCCCTCTGAGCCTCGGATTCCTCATGTGTAAAGGAGGATAATAACACCGCGAGGCTAAGACCCTTAAGCACTCGGTGATTATTATTGCCGCCAGGCTTCCACGGCAATTCAGGAGCAGGGGCCCCAGGGCCTGGCTGTGGCACTGCTTCTCCCTGATGCTGACCACTGAGGATATTGATCTTATGTCCTAAGATTCCTCTCTTCACTAATAAAACCGAGAGCAGAGATAGATCAGAGTTAAGTTGTCTGAGCACACGCCATCTCCCTGCAGGCTTGGGACGTGCTCTCCGGGCAGACCCATGGGGGCCATTCTACCCTCACCAGATCCAGACCGCCAGTCTTAGGGACGACGCACCCCACGGCCCTGCAACCCACTCAAGGAAACTGGCTTTTGGGCCCTTCGTTAGGCAAGACCATTGCTTAAGAGGAGAGGTGAAGACACCGTGTGATGCTCTCAGTCAAATGAACCCCAAAGGGAAGGAAGAGGCCCTGGAGGACACGCAGGGTCTGCCATCCCCAGGCCAGCTCACCTCGGTGAAGTTGATCTTCTCACCATTGAACATGCGCTCCCGGGCGGCCTCCACACCCCTGGACTTGGCCTGGGGAGAGAAGATACTGAGGCCTGACCCCACTCACACTGGCAACCAAGGACCCAAGCCACCAAGCTCTAGGACGTAGCCCCAGTGGGGCTGACAGATGGCTGCAGCTTGGTGCCCCCCACCCCCACCCAAGTGCCTGTGAAGGGTTTGCTCAGACATCGGCACTGAGTCCCCTGGAAGCTGCTCAGAGTAGGAGCAAGGGAGAACAGGAGCTCAGAGCCCCATGTTGGCACAGAGGCAGTGACTGAGGGCCTCTGAGAAGAGGAAATAAAATTGCTCAAAGACCTGTAGGTTCCCAGGAGCCCGGCTCGCGTGCCATGCTGTGGGTCACAGGTCCAGCCCCCCACAGCAGAACATTACCAGGTCCACCAGCATCTGCATCACAGTGTCGGTCACAAGGTTCTTTGAGTAATCCACCAGAATACGCCCATGGTTGGTGTTCAGGGTCAAGCTGCAAAAAGATGGCAGAAGCCACTGACCACACCCCATCTCTCAGGAGAGCCCCTTCCCTGACCAGAGCTGCACCCAGAAAAAAAACATCCTCCCTGAGCCACACCCCAAACAAGCCTCGCTGCTCAGCACAGCGGTGCTGTCACCTGTCTGCCCACCAAGCTGACCTGCAGCCACACCAGCACAGGGAAAGGGGCTACCCTCACACAAAGGAGCGGCAGACCCTTCCCGAAGAGCCACTCCTCCGCTAAAACCGGGAAGACAAACAGCCGGGTGCACTGCCCCTGCCTACCCCGTGCAGTGACCGTTCCCTCCTAGAGCTTCCACTCTGCGACTCGACTTAATTGGGAAAGGACTCTGGGCAGGGCTGGCCATGGGGCTTCTAGTCTGGAGCCGCAGACCTCCCCTCCCCAACACACCTTCACCAGTCACCGGAGCACCCCGAGATTCCTGCCCCCCAAGATTTCCTCCCACTGATTCCTTTCCATTTCCTGGTAGTGCAGAGGTCTGCACACCGAGCCTCCTTCGCAGAAATCACCGCCCCCATCACCCTTTCTCCGCGGCTCCCCGCAAATCCCGCAGGCCTGCCCACCCAGACCGCAACCCACCCGCGCCCCCGCCCGTTCTGGGCCAGGAGCGGGGGTCAGGGGACAGCCCTTCCCAGCCTGCTGCGTCAGCTAGGGCCCCAGCCCACAACTGCGGAAGGAGTCCCTTCTCAAATGACAGGGGTGGGGGGCGGGGACAGGAGGTGAAGAGAGAGATACCCCAGCGGAGGGAGAACGGCGGAGGGGCCTGCTTCTCTTGACTAAGCAGCCAGGCTCGGAGACCTCCGCGAGTCCCCAGGAAGCTACTTCAAGGAGGCGTCAAGGACAAACTGGGGCCTGGGCCCGGGCCCAGATCCGTGACCGGGGTGGGCCGAGGACCCCCGGGGACCGCCGGCCCGGCCGGCCTGACCCCGGGCCTGTACACCTGACCCGGGGCGCCGCGCCCCGCGCCCCCGGATCCGGGTCCCCCACGTCCGCGCCCCGCCTGTGGCCCCGCTCACGCACCTGAAGTGGTTAAACCGTTCCTTGTCCCCCTCGAAAAGGCGGCGCAAGTTGAGTTCAGAGACGTGCTCGCTATACCAATGCTGCAGCTTCTGGAACTGCGGGTTCTGGGTGAGCGCGGCCATGGCGACAGCACTGGGGTACACGAACCGAGACGTGCCTGGAAGAGGAAGAGAGGGCGGGCGGCACGCAGCTAGCGGAGGAGCTGTGCGCGTAGCGCCCTTTATGGCGCAGGCGCAGCGTCCGCCCCGCCCAGGTCCCCGCCCCGCTCCCCGCGCTGTCAGCGCCCTCGGGGCGACCTTGGCAGCCACCGCCGCTCTGGGCCTCAGCTCGTCTTTCCCTGCAACAAGGCAGCCACTTGGTCGGCCAACCTATGCCTGGAAGTGACTGGGGTAAAGAGGCCGAGCTCCCCGTTCCCTGGCCTGCTTCCTTCGTCCGTTCCTTCGTTCATTCATTCATTCATTCATTCATTCATTCATTCATTCATTCATTCAACACCTTCCACGTCCCAGATAGTGTTCCAGGTGTTGCAGATATACAAGTAATAAATACATATATAGGGGCTCCTGGGTGGCTCAGTCGGTTAAGCATTCGGCTTCGGCTCAGGTCATGATCTCACGGTTCGTGGGTTAGAGCCCAGCGTCGGGCTCTGTGCTGACAGCTCAGAGTCTGGAGCCTGTCTTCAAATTCTGTGTCTCCGTCTCTCTCTGACCCTCCCCTGCTCATGCTGTCTCTGTCTCAGAAAGAAATAAAACATTAGAAAAATAATAAACACATACATAGTTGGTCATAGGCTGGTAAGTGCTACTGAGAAAAGGAAAGCTGGAAAGGGTGCCGGAAATTGGGGTTGCAATTTTGAATAGCATGGCCAAGGGAAATGACTAATGAGGAGACTTTTTGAGCAAAAACCTGAAGAAGGTGAGGAAGCCGGCCACTTTAGATGTCCGGGGGTGGGGTGGGGAGTGGGGGTGGAAGTGTTCAGACAAAGGGAAGAACAACTGGAAAATTCCCCAGCGAGCATGCTTAGGTGTTTCAAAAGCAGAAGGAGGCACTTGTGGCTGGCGTGGAGTGAATGAAAGAGAAGTTGAGATCAGAGAGGGAAGGAAGGCAACAAGACCACAGAACTTACAAGTCCTGGTGAAAACTCTGGTTTTCTGAGAGAGAGAGAAAGCCGTCAAAGGGATCTAATCAGCAGAAAGACATCATTTGACATGTTTTACAAATTACAGACCCACAAGGTAACAGGAATGGAAGTGAAGATAACAGACAGGAGACTATTGCAATGATGCAGGCCAGGGATGAAGGTGGCTTGGGTCAAGGTGGTAGGAGTTGGGTATGGTGATCTAGACACACTGAAGAACTGAGAGACAGAAAAAGAACAGCCAAAGGTAACATCCAGTTTTTAACCCAAGTTCCTGGAAAAATGGAATTGTCATTGCATCTTGGAGAGATGAAAATTTGTGGGGGGGCGGATATCACAAACCTTATTAGACATCTAAGTGCAGGTGTTGCGTTGGGTATTCATGACTGGAGTGCCGGGAGAGGTTCCAGCTAGAGGAAAGACTTGGGAGTCATTAGGGAATAGATTGGACTTGAAGTAATGAGCCTAGATGAGAATGTGGATGAGACAGAGTAAATACAGCCAGAGAGGAGAAGAGGTCCAAAAACTGGGTACTCAAATTGAGCTTCTCCATTGCCTGGTTCCCCCTAGAAAGGCCAACCATCCAGGAATGTGTCGTGTCCTGCTGCCACCCTCGGCCTAGGTCTTCCTCCAGCCCACCTCCTAGCTCCATGCAGTCGCTGTCACCTCCGACCTCTGCAAATGGCTTCTCTCTTCCTGCTCAGAAATATTTGGGGTTGTAAAGGTGAAGAAAGAAAACAGGCAAAGGCTGAAGACCAAAGTAATGAGGAGTCAACAGGACTTTACAGGGAACAGCCCTCTCCACATGGCCCTCGTTTGCCCTCAGTTTCAGGTCAGCTGTCAGCTCTGCGGTTTAACTGAGCTTCCCATACTCAGCACACCCCTGACGTGCTGAGCAGCACCTGTCCTACCGGGGTCCCTAAGAAATACTCCAGCTATGCAAGCAAGCTGTCTATACAGAATAGCACTCCCGGCCCTAAATCCTGCGTTTTGTAACCTCATCCAAAAGGAAGGCCAGTCTCAGTAGCCATTGCCCCATCGTCACTTGCCCTATGATTCTCCTATGCCCTTAGCCCAATAGTAGCCGCTGACTCCCTGTTTCTAGTAGGCTCTTTTCGGTGACCACAGTAGATGTCTGTTGTCTTTATCCAGAACCACTACATTCCATCCTTGGGTTTCTTCCTCTGCCTCCCTGATTGCATCAGAGATAAGCCAGCAGAACAAGTGGCAGCAGGAGAAATTCCATGTAGTGTTAAGTTGCCTTTCTGAAAGAGTAGACCTGAGGAGGGGCGCCTGGGTGGCTTAGTCGGTTAAGCGTCCGACTTTCGCTTAGGTCGTGATCTCGCGGTTCGTGGGTTCGAGCCCCACGTCGGGCTCTGTGCTGACTGCCAGCTCGGAGCCTGGAGCCTGTTTCGGAGTCTATGTCTCCCTCTCTCTCTGGCCCTCCCCTGCTCGCGCTGTCTCTCTCTCTCTCTCTCTCCTAGAAATAAATAAAAATATTAAAAAAAAAAAAAAGAGTAGACCTGAGGATCAGTGCCTGGTGTCAAGGAAAGCAATGCAGAGAGTGAACCCCAGAGAAGTGCCAGAGTCGACACAGGGCCCCAAGTTCCTGGGGCTAGGCTTTTAGGTTTTATGGGTGTTCACCTAAGCACTGCCACACTGTCTTCTTCTCTAATGTCTCCTGGCCACTTGAAACCCACAGGTGCTGCTTTGGCTACTGAAGAAGAGGCTGGAGGTAAGGCCTGATGATTGCGGTTTTGAAGATTTCGTCTTTTTTTTTTTTTTTTTTAATTTTATTTATTTAGAGAGAGACAACAGGGGAGGGGCACAGAGAGAGAATTCCAAGCAGGCTCTGTCTGCTCTGTCAGCACAGAGCCCAATGCAGGGCTGGATCTCATAAACTGTGACATCACAACGTGAGCGGAAATCAAGCGTCAAACGCTTAGGCTTAGCCTAGTGAGTCACCCAGGTGCCCCTTTGTCTTTTTCGCCTCCAGCAGCTTGGCCTCTGTGATTCCCAGCAGGTTCAATTACTCCAGATTCCCCCCAATATTCCCAAAATATTTGGGGGAAATATAGAAATATAGAAAATATATTGCTATCCTGAGGGCCATAAGGAAAGAAAACAAATAGGAGTAGACAAAGGAAATCATTATTAGTTGACAGCCATTCATCATGCAACTACTAACATGGTTACTACTTCCGCCAGTTTACTGTGTTTGGAGCTCAGCCGCTAAATGCTCTCCCGTACAAGCCTCAGCAGCAGCCCTATTATCCTGTTGTCCTCCCCATTTAACAGACAGGTTGTGGGGCCCCTGGGTGGCTCAGTCAGTTGAGCGTCCGACTTCGCTTCAGGTCATGATCTCACCGTTGGTGGGTTCGAGCCCCGCATCGGGCTTTGTGCTGACAGCTGGCTCGGAGCCTGGAGCCTGCTTCAGATTCTGTGTCTCCCTCTCTCTCTGACCCTCCCCTGCTCACGCTGTCTCTCTCTCAGAAATAAATAAAACATTAAAAAAGATTTTAAAAAAACCAGACAGGGGCGCCTGGGTGGCTTAGTCGGTTAAGCGTCCGACTTTCGCTTAGGTCATGATCTCACGGTTCGTGGGTTCGAGCCCCGCGTCGGGCTCTGTGCTGACTGCCAGCTCAGAGCCTGGAGCCTGTTTCAGCCTGAGACTCCCTCTCTCTGACCCTCCCCTGCTCACGCTGTCTCTCTCTCCTAGAAATAAATAAAAACATTAAAAAAAAAAAAAACCAGACAGGTTGAGAAATCTGAAAACAGCCATTCTGTTGCTAAGTGGAAAATCAATCCAAGTTTGCCTGATTTCCGAGCCCTTTTAACACAATGCTGTCCTGCCTGCCACGTTGTGGCAATTCCCCACGGCTCAGTTCTATTTTAACATCAATTAAGCCTCTGTGATATTAATTCTGATTGACAGGATAGAGCTTTACAAGTGGAAATGGCTAGGAATGGCGTCTCAAACAGAAAGGACAGCAGCATGGGAAAAGGCAGAGAGCTAGGAAAATTCAACCGCGGTGTTAACAGCGGTCCCTGCGGGCCCATCTAAGGATTTGCATACTGCATCAGGGAGAAACCCACGAGGAAAGGTGCATGTGTGGGAGGGTGATCAGTCGCTGGACTGTCAGGTTGGCATCGCTGATCAAATCTTGGGGGATGGCTTGGGATTTGGAAAAATGTCAAACTAAGGTTAATTTTACATTCTCACAAAAATTAAATCTACGACCATGACCACCATTGCTACCATATGTTGTGCCAACCCCTGTCTGCAACCACCCGGAGTATAGTGTTCAGATACCTGAGGATCCTGGGGGCAGTGAAGTTTGGAGGGTTTGACTAAACAGCAACAAAAAGAAAATCTGGCTCAGAAAGTTCAAGTGACCCTGCTCAACCCTGGGCACCTTCAAGGGCCCTGAGCAAGACAGACTGCTCCAGGAGAGTGGATTTGACAGGAGGCAATATCGGAAGTCAGAGGGCAGTCCCATCTCTGCAGAAGGATCTAGTTTCAGAGCCTAGTGTAACCTTGGAAAACCAGTTGGCTCCCAGTGAATATTTGTGAAACTAGCACAGCTCCAAATAAGAGCCCTGTTCCACAGATGGGGAAACTGAGCCATGAGCATTTAGATATGTCGGGCAGGAGTCAGGCAGGACCTGGAGACAGAGGATCACCCGCGTAAGGTCGGATGTAGGACGGGGGAGCGGACAGGAGGTGAGAGCGCTAGTTCTGCGGCTGAGTTGAAACAGCCCCCGGGAGGGCGGGGGCGGGGCGATTAACGCGGAGGAATTTCGTCGAGCTGCTACGGAGACATTCGCCCACAGGGATGCTGAGTCACGGTGACCTGGCGCGGGATACAGAATAGCGCCTCCAAGACCTCCACGGAGCTCCTAGCGTTGGACTCACTCTCGAGAGAGGACGGTGCGCACGAAACTGGGCGCGGACAGGGCGGATTCGGCGCAAGTTGGAGGCGCTGATGCGCACGCATCTGCGTGTGGGCTCGCACGTCCAAGGTGCACGTGTGCGCATGTCCCCGCGCTGGGTCGGGTGCTGGGGTGCAGAGAGAACTAGCAAACGTCTCGGTCCGCACGTCTGGGATGGACGTGTGCGCGCATGTGCGCAAAGTCTGAGCGAGGAGGACTTGCGCATGCGCACGCGAACGAAAACCGTGAGTGAGGTCGTCAGCGCCCCCAGCAGGCCATGATCTCGTCCTGCGTCGCGGCTTTTGCTTGCGGCGTTTTTTGTCCCTTCGGGATGTCGCCCCCAAATTTTCCCTGACTCCATTGTTAGGTGCTTTTAAAAAAATCCCGTGCCTCACAGAGGCGTGTTTCCACGAGAATGGAAAACTCTAGAGTTTGTAAAAAGCTGCATAATTCTACCCGCAGTTCCTAATGTCAGTCTCACCTTGCAGTTCCAGTACAAACTCTCGTTATCATGTCTTGGTCTTTTATTATTATTTTTAAATGTTTTATTTATTTCTAGGAGAGAGACAGAGAGAGAGAGAGACAGCGTGAGCAGGGGAGGGTCAGAGAGAGAGGGAGACACAGACTGAAACAGGCTCCAGGCTCTGAGCTGGCAGTCAGCACAGAGCCCGACGCGGGGATCGGACCCACGAACCGAGAGATCATGACCTAAGCGAAAGTTGGACGCTTAACCGACTAAGCCACCCAGGCGCCCCTGTCTTGGTCTTTTATTTTGAGTGAGAGCTAATTTTAAGTCTGGTTATCTATCTGTTTTTATTTGGCATTAGAATTTGCTCAGTGATTTGCACATCAACACCTGTTTAGTCTGGCTCCTCTGGAATTGCTTCTTGCCGTTCTGCACCCTGGCCATGGGGCCGTGAACAGGACTTGTTCCTTGCTCTCATGAGGCCTCCCTTCTAGTGAGAGGGGCAAAGGCAAACATGGTTTCAGGGAAGCTGTAAGTGCTATAATGAAAAACAACCCAGATAGAGGTTGGGCTCTGGCCCAAGAGAACAGATGGAGGCAGAAGCAGAGAGCGTGTGTGGGAGCAGCAGGCAGGTGGGCCCCGGGGCATGTTGATGGTAGCAGAGGTGTACGGGAAACCCTGAGGTCAGAGAGGGGAAGTCAGGAGTCAGGTGATGACCAGGTTGTTGGCAGCATTTAAGAACATGATAAGGGGCGCCCGGGTGGCTCAGTCGGTTAAGCGTCTGGCTTTGGCTCAGGTCATGATCACTCGTTTCGTGAGTTCAAGCCCCATGTTGGGCTCTGGGCTGACAGCTCAGTGCCTGGAGCCTCCTTCAGATTCTGGGTCTCCCTCTCTCTGCCTCTCCCCTGCTCATGCTAGGTCTCTCAAAAATAAGTAAATGTTAAAAAAAATTAAAAAAAAAGAAAACACGATAGAACTCAAATGTGCTTTAGGGGCACCTGGGTGGCTCAGTCAGTTAAGTGTCAGACTCTTGATTTCAGCTGGGGATGTGATCTCGAGGTTGGTGAGTTCGAACCCTGCATCAGGCTCCACACTGACAGTGCAGAAGTCTGCTTGGAATTCTGTTTCTCTCTGCCTCTCTGGTTGTGTGCTCTCTCTCTCTTTCAAAAATAAATAACCTTAAAAAGAATTCAAATGCCTTTGTAATGATAGGCTTATAAGACTTGCTGGAAGAGGAGAGTAAAGGAAAGAGGAATCAAGAATGAATGTCTTCTAAGATTCTACCAGAGTAGCTGGTAGATGGATGGTGGCCTCTTAACAAGGATGGGAAAGATGGGGTTGTCTGCCCTAAAAGACTGAGTTTTCTTCTCCAAAGAAGACATTCCGATGGCCAAGAGATACATGAAATGATGCTCAACGTCACTCATTATCAGGGAAATGAAAATCAAAACAATATTAGTTCATATCTGACTAAAATAAAAAACAAGTGTTGAACATGCAGAGAAATAGAGACTTTTGTGCACTGTTGGTGGGAATGCAAACTGGTGCAAACACTGTGAAAAACAGAATGGAGCTTCCTCAGAAAATTAAAAATACAACCACCCTGTGCTCCAGTAATCACACTACTTGGTATTTACCCAAAGAATATGAAAACAGTAATTCAAAGGGATACATACACCTGTATGTTTATTGCAGCATTACTTACAATAGTCACATTCTGGAAGCAACATAAGTGCCCATGAGTAGATGAATGGATGAAGAAAATGTGCTATCTCTATATACTGTGGAGTATTATTCAGCCATAATGAATGAAATCTTGCCATTTGCAACAACATGGATGAAGCCAGAGAGTATGATGCTAAGTGAGATGAGCCAGGCTGAGGAAGACAAATACTGTATGATTTCGCGCACATATGGAATATAAGAAACAAAAAACAGACTCTTAACCATAGAGAACGGATGGTGACCAGAGGCAAGGTGGGTGAGGGGATGGGTGAAATAGGTGAAGGGGATTGAGTACACTTGATGTGCACGGAGTATAGAATTGTTGAATCACTATATTGTACACTTGGAACAAATATAACACTGTATGTGAGCTACACTGGAATTAAAATAATTTTACTTCTTTTTTTTTTAATGTTTATTTTTGAGGGAAGGGAGAGGCAGAGGGTGAGAGAGAGAGAATCTGAGGCAGGCTCTGTGCTGACATCAGAGAGTCTGATGCGAGGCTCGAACCCATGAATCGTGAGGTTAAGACCTGAGTCAAAGTTGGAGGCTTAACTGACTGAGCCCCCCAGGTGCCCTGGAATTAAAATAATTTTAAAGAAGATATTAAAAAATAAATAAAAGACTGAATTTTAAGAGCAGAAACTGCATCTTCTTTGTAGCCTTGGCTCCTAGCAAGGGCCTTGCCGTTAGGTGACTTTATTCAATTAAAAAAAAATTTTTTTTTGAGAGAGCGCAAGTGGTGGTGGTGGGGGGGGGCAGAGAGCGAAGGGGACAGAGGATCTGAAGCAGGCTTTGCGCTGACAGCAGCGAGCCCGATGTAGAGCTTGAACTCATGAACCGTGAGAGCATGACCTGAGCCCACGTCGGACGCTCAATCGACTGAGCCACTCAGGCGCCCCAGCCCTGAAGTGACGTTAGATGTGGAAATGAACAGGACACTCCTTCTCCTCACTTAAGCCCACCTCCCAAACTCAGCCCCAATATTAGCCACATCCAGGGGCAGGAGGTCCCTCAGCATATGTGACTAGGAGGCAGCCAGTCACGCTTTCCACATTTGAGAAGCCGGCCATTGGAAGGGTTTATTTCCTCCGTGTCTCCAGATCAGGAAGCAGTCACACAGTGGCCACACGGTGCACCTAGGGCCATCCTCTCACAGTGCTATGATTGGCACACCGTGTTTCAGCTACACTTTTTAAAAAATTATTTTTTTAAAGTTTCTTTTGAGAGAAAGAGAGTGGGGCAAGGGCAGGGAGAGAGGGGGCGAGAGGATCCCAAGTAGGCTCTACACTTTGGGGCCTGAACTCACCAACTGTGAGATCATAACCTCAGCCAAAACCAAGAGTCAGACACTTAACCCGCTGAGCCACGCAGGCACCCACCTACGCTCTGAACTAGATACCCTACTTTCCCAGGGGCTCCCAGGTGGAAAAGGAGGGTCCCCAGCCTCACAAAGCCCCTGCTGCTGCTCAGGTGTCCCATCTGTTGAGCTCTCCACTCACCCATCCGGCACACAGCACGACCACAGAACTCTTCTGTCCCCGCCACCGCTGTGAATGGAAACCAGTGAGCAGCACCAGGTACTGGCGGTAAACAGCATGCTTGAATAAAACGCTAGCGTTTCAATAGGTACTTCTAGTGTGTTTCCTATCACACGCATGCAACATAGCTGCTACTAAGTAACCTTGTCCTGAGGTGCGCTTAGAAGGCTCTGGGTCTTGGTCCCCAAGCTCACCTTCTAGGCATCTCAGCAGAAAGAAGCCTTAGTATTTACACTGGTAGGTTATAGATTAATGCTCATATCTTTTCCCGAGGTCATGAAAAAAAGCTTCAAGTACCGCCTTGCTATAAATGAAAAGTTGAACTTCCCCTGTGACAGCCCCACGCCCCAGCTTTGTGGTTCCCACTGCACAAGCTTCCCATCTGCTTAGCAGGACGGCGTCCTCCAAGGAGACCAGTCCTTGTCCCTGTGAGGTAGGATTTTTGCCAAATATGGGGTCCCTGGCGGAGCAGGGGGAGAGCTCTTCCCGGGGTCTGCTCCTTGGAAAGGCTGGTGGCGCAGTTCACGGTGCCCCTGGCAGGTGGATCGTGGGTCCTGGCTCCTCCACCACGACATTGGCTCTGTCCTCACAGAGGTCTGCCCCAGCTTTGGCCGTGGGGAAGCTGGCTGGAGACGGGTGGAAGTTGTCTGCTTCCTACCCCCCGCCCCGCCTCCCCCCCCCCCCCCTCATCCCGACACTCCCACAGTTCTTTCCTCTTGCAAAAGGTCGCAGGATCAGAGGGCGACCTGACCTCAAAAGCAATGTGGGCGCAGCTTTTCAAAGGAATGAATCAGGCAGGGCTTCTCACATGTCTGCTGCCGTTCATTTTAAACAGAGATACAAGGTATTATTAAATGTATATTTTTAATAAAGCCAATAGTTATTTTACTTATAGGAGCTTTAAAAGTAAGATACAAAATGTAGAGTTCCAGTTTGGAAGCGTTGT
This sequence comes from Proteles cristata cristata, assembly GCA_017311185.1. NCBI lineage: Eukaryota > Metazoa > Chordata > Mammalia > Carnivora > Hyaenidae > Proteles > Proteles cristata. The sequence goes on from JAESUZ010002059.1 coordinate 70,447, forward strand.
AACTATTCACACGATGTCCTGCTGATGCCCGAGCAAGGCAGCCACGCCCGGCCATGCAAAGGACACACACACACTCACACACGCACACACATGCGCTTTGGCGAGACCCCTCTGCCGAGCGCAGCACCTGGAAAAACCAGTGTTCAGAGCAAGGAGGTGCTGAGAACACAGCACCTACAAAGAGACCACACGAACAGCTTCACACGGTCTCACAGCCCACGGAGATGCAATTACAAAACGTCCTGCTTCGTCGAGCAAAACAGACTGGAAAGTGACGATGAGCGGTGTCGATGTCACCTGCACTGGGGTGTCAAGGGCTGACCTCTGTCCAGGGTGAGGTCCTTGGGGAGGCACTATGAAAACAAGAGTACTTTAGGATAATAGAACTTGAAATACAAGGTACTGGGGACACGTTACTGGAGGGAACAGAAAACGATCTAACGAGGGAAACGGCCACAAACAGCTTCAACAGACATTAGAGCACACACCGACGGCTCACACGGACAAGGGCCACGCAGGGCGGGTGCAAAGCACGTGCCTGGGAAAGTCTATGTACAAAATAGTTCTCTGTAAACATGGTGAGGTGAATGTTCGGAACCCGCGGCGAAAGGATCAGGCGGCAATGGCATCCCCCACAGCACAAAAGAACAGCCGAGCCCTGGGAACAGCCTGGCACCACAGTGCTAAAAACTCAGGTGGCTCGGCTCAGACACCCTAAGGGTCTTCTAGAATTGGTGTGTATACATACATATACATACATCTTTTTTCTTTTTGGTATTTTTAAATATAAATTTACTTATATCCGTAGAAAAATGAGAACATAAATGTGTTATTACAATCTTTGCTGGAAAAGCTTATGTGGAGTTAGAAAGAATAAACCATTTATTAGTAGTTAACATATATATTAAAATGGTTTAATGATTTAAGAAAATATAAAAAAAATATTAATACTGTCAAACTTTCATACCAGAAAATATTATGGATTTTTCTCAATTAGACTTTTTCAAAGATGAAATATGAAAAATTTAAATAAGTTTTATATAAAGAACTTCTGTAACCTCAATTAATATACAGTGGGATATGTCTATTCTATATAGATATATTTATTATTATTTCTCAATTTAAGCACCATTCAATTCTTCTGGATCCATTCTGGCTGGAAAATATCCTTAAATCCACAGGATGTCATCTACTTAATGGCACATGTTAACTGAAAATGAGGTGGTTTTTCGTTTTTGTTTTTTTAAAGAAAAGACTTTAAATTAATTCCTATCTACATCTTAACGGGTTTGTCTTGAGCCAGCTCACAAATGTGACTGCAATTTCAAGTGCAGGTGTCTCTGGGCAGCCTCTTGACCACACCCCCACGTGCCGAGATGTGTTGAAGCCCCCGGCCGTGCGTGGGTCTGCAGGCAGCAGGTGCAGCTGGACCCTGTGCACGGCTGGCGGCCAGCTGGCTCTTCTCCATGCGCCGTCAGGGTACGCCTCTGACATCAGCTTTATGATCCTGTTTTTGTAAATCCGGTAATGACTGCACCCCGTGGGTGCTGCTGGGGTGGCAAGGGGCTGCCCACCCACAGAGGACCCAAGGCGATTGCTTCCGATCACAAATATTCTATATTTTGCCCATTTTGTATTAGCTTAAATAAAGATAGTGTTGAACAAACCTCCGGCCTCTATATTTGTTATCTTAAAATATTCGATGCATTTTAGGCTGGAGATGTTTTAACTAAAAACCTATATGAAAAATAGCTATAAAATACAGTGATTGGTGTGGTCATCACTCAACGTGTTAAGTAGGGGGAGGGGAGAGTTTCAGAAAAATGGTCAGTTTTGCTCTCAGCCTTTAGGCCTGATGTCTTCCCAACACACGCAGTGGAACTACAAACTAGAGAGCTGTGTTTCTCAAAGTGTGGCCTCTGGCCCACCTGCATCAGAATCACCCGATGAGCTTATTAAGCTCGAAGCTCCCCACCCCCCCAATCTCCCTGAGGGTCAGAAACCTGTCTCCAGCTGGCCCTCCAGGGGTCTGATGCCTCCAAAGTTTAAGAAGCCGGGCCTTGAAGACTTGGAGCTGCCAACTACCCCCATCCCCAAGGATCCCTGCCTGGGACAGGGGTGCACTGGTCCTCTGGGGGGCTGGTGCCAGCTAGTCAGCCCTGGGGTGGGGGCGCGGGCCCCAAGAGCTCTGGGCAGGCAGGCGGGCAGGCCGGGCCCAGGTCAGTACTGGGGCAAGTAGGCTGGCCGGCGCTCAGCCTTCCCGGGGAAGGCCTTGAAGCCCTTGGGCGCTGCCTTGTGGGCAGGGGGCGGGGGCTGCGGCGGGGTCTGCACATAGGTGAAGGAGGCGGCGCTGCAATCGCCGGCCGCGGCCCACACCGGGGACTGCAGCATCTGCATGGTGTCGTTCCACTGGCTGCCGGGGCCGGTGACTGCGTAGAGCGGTGTGCTTGGACTCGGCAGCGTGCTGGGCAGCGGAGAAGGGTGTTGCCAGGGTGCTTTGGGTGGCCATGTTTTGGTTTTGTTATCCTGAGAGACAGAAGAGGGTTCTTAGTGGCATTTCTGGCAACTCTTTTCCCACCTCCCCAGGTATCTGGTCCTGATGCCCACCTAGGAGTCAGGGTGCGAGCCCCACACCTCCCCGCAGCCCCGGAGCCGCCTCGTCCAACTGAACCTGCAAGGACAGAAATGTTCTGTGTCTGCGCCGTTCAATGCGGTAGCCACTCACCACAGGTGGCGGGGGCCACTAAGGAACCAAGGACTATTGCAATTGAAACAGCCACGTGTGGCTGCTGTCCGTCACTGTGGATGGCACAGCCCCAGAGCTTCCTGTACCTTTGGCTCTGAGTCAGCTGAGGTAGTTAAGAACCTGTCATTGCTTTGAAGCCCTCTTAAAACGGAAGCTTGGGAACTTTGCTCATGGTCTGCATCCCGGAGAGCCAGCCCTCAGTGGCCAGAGCAGGGCCCACTATACCTGGTTCACGTCCTCCACGGTGGTAAGAAGAGGTGGTGAGGGCAGCGTGCTGGTCTCCTGCTCTCCACTGCTGTGTTTCCTGAAAGAACCCAGAGCTCAGCACAGTGGGCACCTCACCCAGCTTGCCTCCTGGGGACACCCTGGCCACCTGGCTCTGGTGGCTCTGGGCCCTGGTGATGGGTGGGGGTGGCAGGCATGAAGACAGGCACTGGCCGTTCCACCGGCTCTGGCTTTTGTTAATTTATTCAAGAGACACTGAGTGCTTACCGTGCCCTGGGGAAGTGGGACCTGAAAGACTGTTAGTTTGGACCACAGACCTGGAACGCTTCTGTGAAAATGCAGAGTGAAGCGGGCAGGGCGGAGCAGGCCCAGAGCCAAGTAAATCAGTCTGTCGGTGCTCCTGCCTGGGGACAGCGGTGCCTGCCGAGGAAGTGCTACATGTCGATGTCTAAATGGCCTCTCCAACGTCCCGTGTCTAAAACAGACATCTTACGCTACCTCTGCTCAATCCTGCTCCTCCGGCAGCCTCCTGTCTCGGTTCATGGCACCCCCTTCATACAGACGCTCTGGCCAAACAGAAACTGGCATATCATCCCTGATTCTTCCCTCTCACACATACTCCAATGCCAATTTCTCACCCTCATTTTGTTCAGTTTTCTGCTCATCAGAAGCCTCCTTGACTCTCATATTTTTCTTCATCACATTCAACCCTTCTTGACATGTTTGTTTGTTTTAAAGTTTATTTATTTATTTAGAGAGAAAGAGAGTGAGCAGGGAAGGGGCAGAGAAAGAGGGGGAGAGAGAGAATTCCAAGCAGGCTCTACCCTGGCAGTGCAGAGCCTGACTCGGGGCTCAAACTCATGAACTGGGAGACCGTGACTTGAGCAAGACCAAAAGTTGGACACTCAACTGATTGAGCCACCTAGACGCCCCTCTTTTCTCTCCCTCTTTTTTTTTTTTGAGTAAGCACCATGCCCCACATGGGGCTTGAACTCATGACCCTGAGATCAAGAATTGCATGTTCTACAGACTGAGCCAGCCAGGCACTGCTACTTTTAAAAACTTCTCAGACCTGAATATGCTCCATTATTATTATTTTTCACCGAAGACAAGGTTGGAGAGGGCCAGGTCCTTGTCTGGAGTTGCAAAGCCTGACTAGAACCTGGCTGGTCTGGTCCTGCTCCTCCCATAGAAAGGGCTGCCTCTCACACGGCACAGTCCAGAATCAGCAGACCCTGTTTCCAGAACCTTCCTTGCCTCACACTGATATTTTTGGCTACCACTTGCATGAGACTGTCCTGCCGGCAAAACCCAACCCAATGTGAAGTCACCTGGGCTATGAGCCTGCACGGTAGTCAGAGAGGACCAAGCAAGGCAGTGGTGGCCGGGGGCCTCTGCCTTTCCCATGCCAGGCTGCCTGGGAGCCAGGGCGTCCCTGAGCTTTCCAAAGGAATCAGCTGGGGATCGCACTCATGTGCCCTTCTGTCCTCTGCACTCAGACATCTCTTCATACCTTTTCTGCTTGACAGCAGCGACGAGGTCGGGCCCTGAAAACATGGAGAACAAGCTGTCTCCATTGGCGGAGGACGTCTCATCACTCGAGCTGGCGGAATCTCCCTGAGCACCCGACCAGCCGCTGTGAAGGCCGTCCCTGAAAGCCAAAGAGAGGAGGTGGATGGACCTGGGCTCCTGCGGCCTACCCGGACACCGGCTGCTCAGCCCGAAAGGAACCGTCTTTACCCTGCATCCATCTAATGACCAGACAGTGGTTTCCCATCTCCCCCTCTAATTTTTTTTTTAATGTTTTATTTATTTCTGAGAGAGAGAGAGAGACAGCGTGAGCAGGGGAGGGTCAGAGAGAGAGGGAGACACAGAATCTGAAACAGGCTCCAGGCTCTGAGCTACTGTCAGCACAGAGGTCGACCTGGGGCTCGAACCCACGAACCTTGAGATCACGACCTGAGCTGAAGTCGGACACTTAACTGACTGAGCCACCTAGGCGCCCCTCCCATCACCCCCTCTAAAAACCCAAGCTGTTCTTCCTGTCCCTTATTTCAAAAGTAACATTCACTCATTGCTGCCCTTTAGTCTTCTCAGAAGGCTGTGTTCTGCGTATGAAATTCATTTTAGAGCAACAAGCTGGATTGGCCTTTGGCCGTCTGGACTCGTTAACCAGGTGGCAATATGAGATGTGCAAAATCAATCCCCAGTTGTCCTGAGGAGGAAGGTCCACCGCTGTCTCACTACACTGGCCTCTGGATCACACACCTTTGCTTTTTGGGGGCTACAAGGACCACACTCAACAAATCACATAGGTTTCACAGTAAACGTCCAATTATCTCATAAACACCATCAAATGAGTTCCTGGCTTAGGGCAGAAGAGCATGTGTTGAAAATGATCAACATATACTGATGGTGTTTACGGGGACACATCATGCCACCTGGCATCGAAAGAGTCTGTCACAGAACTCTGACCTGAAGATTTGACCAGATGTCACTCTCTCATGCAGGACCTTGGAAACGAACCGCCAGGTAAGAGTGCATAAGGGCCCCCCACTCCCTGCCACATGCAGCACTCACCCTTCTGTGAAGAACTCTGGGAAAGGCCAGGTCCGATGGGCATCATCCATGGGTGGCCAGTGGCCCCGGGGGTTGCCTGGGCGGCGACCGTGTTGAACTTGCCTTTTCTGCTGCATCGCCTGGCTCACTCCTGCCACATAGCGTGCAAACTCGGGGTCTGAACCCACTGTGTCAAGACAAAGGGACAAACAGGGCTTGGGGTCACACTGGCCTCTTGTTTCCTTCCCTGCCTCCTGAGGATACGCTGGTCACACACACAATGAAAAGTGGCGAGGTGCCACCAGGCTTGTGGCCCAGAGCGGCAGGACTGCCCGGCAGCCCGCTATGGTGAGATGGGCTTTCAGCCACAGGTCTGAAGCGGGGGTGTGGCGTGTGCACATGGACTGTCAGGAAGGGTTACGTCTAGGACAGAGGCAGCCTGACTGTGAATGAAAGACAGAGAACACACAGGACCCATGATTAAATGTTACAGACAAATACCAGCTACTTAAAAAATTTCCAGTGTCTGGTGCTATGTACTTAACAGCTTAGAACATCAAGTGATGTCTTCAGCGAACTGATACACCTGAAAGTTATCAAAGTATCAAGGTCAGCCAGTCAGAGATATGTCATTCCCATGTGGCTCAACTCGAATCCAGGATGTTCCTGGATACTGGATGGCAGACCTACTCATTCGGTCTGAAGATAACAAGAGTGGTAATGGAGGAGATGAAACTTCAGAATGCATTACGAGGTGACTGGAAACACACTGCACAGAGCCGAGGAAGGAAGGGCAGGAGGGAAAACAGCGTAGAGGGCACGACAGAAAGAGCCAGATGAGGAGATAAGGCAGGAAACTATCTATGGTCACAAACTGAATAGGACTCAGCAGTGTACACTTTTCAGCTTTTAGGCTGGCAAAGCCACCAGGGCACAATCGCATTCTTGGCCTGTCCTCAGGGCACTGCCATAGGAGTGCTGTGTGAGACTTCCCTCTGGGCTCTGCACAAAGACGCCCACACCGGGGGAGGGGAGGGGCTGGGCCAAAATCGAGGCCCCCTTCTCAGTGAGTCAAGCCACGCCGCCAGGGGGCCGAGAGTGCTTGTGCAGGGGGGCACTCTGCCCTGCCAGGCCCTGCCCGAGAGGGTGCCTGCTGCGACTCATCTATCCAGAGGCGTGCCCTTCCTTAACTTGGGAAAAGGGAGCTTCTGGTCTCAGGCGGGGTCTGCGGGAAGGTCAGAAAGGAGGACCCAAGCTCAGGGTTCTTAGGCTAAAGACATAAAGGCTGCCTGAGCCTCAACAAAGATCAAAGATGGCAAAATCCTGCCAAGCACTGCTTATACTCTGGATTTAAGTACATGACTATCAGAAGACATACAGACTGATTAACAGCAGCTGAGGAAGCATGCCGCGCCCACCCTGGTCAGGGCCTCCTCTCTAGTAGGGTGAGGCTTCCTGGGGCCCTGGGGGCAGGGTGCCCACATCACCCCCTCCCCCCCCAGCCCCCAGGACAACAAGGACAAGCATGAGCAGCAGTATGAGGGATTTTTAGAAGACGTAAGAAAACGTTTCTTTCCATTAATAGTTAATGCCAGGTTGTTTTAGCAGCGAATCTCCTCTTCTGCTGGTTATTTTTATAGATATTTGCTGTAGTTATTTATAGTTCACAGTATTCTCCTTGTGAATGAGATGTGTTTTCTACTCTGTATACCTTTTGCTAAATTAGAGAAAACAGTAATGGATTTCTATGTATTTACCTTCCATCTATCTATCTTCCATCTACCTGCCTTACTAACTCACTAATTTTAGAAGTTTTTTTATTTTTATTTATTTATTTATTTTTATTTCTAGGAGAGAGAGAGAGACAGCGTGAGCAGGGGAGGGTCAGAGAGAGAGGGAGTCACAGACTGAAACAGGCTCCAGGCTCTGAGCTGGCAGTCAGCACAGAGCCCGATGCGGGGCTCGAACCCACGAACCGCGAGATCATGACCTAAGTGAAAGTCGGACGCTTAACCGACTAAGCCACCCAGGCGCCCCATAATTTTAGAAGTTTTTTAAATTGAGTCTTCTTTTTCCAATTCTACTGCTGGCAAAGAGATGCATTTTTTAAAAAAAAGTATTAATTTTTGAGCGAAAGAGCAAGCAGGAGGGAGGGAGGGTCAGAGAGAGACGTGGGTAGAAGATCTGTGCCGACAACAGAGAGGCTGATGTGGGGCCTGAACTCATGAACTTGAGATCATGATCTAAGCTGAAGCCGGAAGCTTAACTGACTGTTAAGGTGCCCCCAGAGAGTGCCTTTTAATGTATCTTTTTCTGAAGCTTATACATGACTTGCTGTGCCTGCTAGAAAGTTGAAGATAAAGCTACACGCTAGTGGTAGTAACAGCCTGTCTGGGTCTGGATTTTAACTGGAATGATTTTGTTTCACTATACAGAGCACCACTTGGTACTACTTGCTACTGGGTTTTGAAAGTCTTTTATATATATACATATATTCAAGAAATTTCTATTCATTTTTTTTTAATGTTTTTTATTCTATGTATTTCTAGGAGAGAGAGAGAGACAGCGTAAGCAGGGGAGGGTCAGAGAGAGAGGGAGTCACAGACTGAAACAGGCTCCAGGCTCTGAGCTGGCAGTCAGCACAGAGCCCGACGCGGGGCCCGAACCCACAAACCGCGAGATCATGACCTAAGAGAAAGTCGGACACTTAACCGACTAAGCCACCCAGGCGCCCCATCTATTCATCTCTTATTTTGAGTTTTTTTTTTTCTTTTTAAAGGAATTACTGGTGTCTTTTATCTAGAGTCTTCACAGCCTCTGTTGTTCTCATTTAACTGGTTGACACGATGGATTACTCTACAGTAGCAGAGTCCCTGACACTGAACCACTTTCCACCCCTGCAGTAAACAGGGTAACAGACACTGTGTGGGACACTTCTGACACACTGCTTGCCTGTTCTGTCCCTACAAACATTCATGAGGAGATGACTGTAGTTTGCTTTTATTTTTTAAATTTTTTATTTATTATTTCTAGGAGAGAGAGAGAGAGAGACAGCGTGAGCAGGGGAGGGTCAGAGAGAGGGAGTCACAGACCGAAACAGGCTCCAGGCTCTGAGCTGGCTGTCAGCACAGAGCCCGACACAGGGCTCGAACCCACGAACCGTGAGATCATGACCTAAGCGAAAGTCGGACGCTTAATCGACTAAGCCACCCAGGCACCCCTGTAGTTTGCTTTTTTAACAATCCTTATAAAATTTCTATGGTGAAATCATATTGGCTTCACAATTACTGTTCCGATCTCTTCCACTGACAGAGATCTACGCAGGTCTTCCACTTCTTGGTACAATTTTGGTGAATGTGTATTTTATTAGGAAAGAAGTCATTTTCCACTCAGTTTACAAATACGTTGTCATTGGGTCACATGTAGTAATGTCTTACGCTTCTTCTAATCTCTCCTATTTCTGGAGTCACAGCTCCTTTCTCTTTCTTAATCTTGTCTCTCTTTGCTCTGTCTTACTGAAGCTTACAATACATTGGTTTGTCTATTTACTGGTCTTCAAGACATCCTTCTCCAGATTTCATTTACAATTTTTTCTTTTAAATTTAATTAATTTTGGCTTTTCTCCTTAACTAGTTCCTCCTTCTAGTTTATTTTTGTTTATTTTGAAGTTATGTTTCTAATTTCCCAAGATAACTCTGGTGGTGTTTTCAGTGTTCAGGCCAGAAGCCTCTCTGTGAAGGCAGGAAGGCACTCCGCCACCTTCCATAGGCCCAAGAGTCTAGGCCAAGAAGAATCAGAGAACAGGCTGTACAGGCTGTGTAATCACAAAGGACCAGCCACCTGGGCTCTCATGAATGGGAGGAGCCAGACTGCAGCCCACTTGAATGATGGGGCTTGGAGCTATTTAAGAAATTTTTTGGCCTCAATCCCATCCTCTGTGTAGCAAGAAACCTCATTCTCACCACTGTTGCCTACCTTTGCTGGAGGTGCCCCATGATTATCAACCGACAGTGAGAAAGGGTCTTTGAAAGGAAATTAAGTCACTCCCCCTCCACCCCCACCAAGCAAGGCTGTGTCATGACCCATGAAGTCCTCAGTGATTATATTTATCTGAAAACCCCAAGGGCCAGGGGTAGGTCACGTACCTGCAGGATCAAAAGGCAGAATCTCTCCCAACATCCCAAAGACTCCATCACTTTGGTCACGGTTCGGCCAGGTGTTATTTCTAGGTCCCTGTGGCTTCTGCCCCAAAACCTCCGACATCACATTATCCATATAGCTGCTCACCAGACCCAAGCTGTACAAGTCAGAACTGAGATCAGATATGCCAGGCCACTGGCCAAGAGGGGACAGACCTGCTCCGACAGGCTGTGCTGGCTGCTGGGATGAGCCATGTACCCATTTCCCAGGCGCCCGAGGCTGGGGTGGGGGCTGCTGAGGTCCAATGGGCTGGAGCAGGTGTTGGTAGTACTGCACCTGGGGCTGTTGCTGCTTTGGGGAGTGCTGCTGTGCTGCCAGGCCTGGCTGGGGTGTCAGAGGTGTGCGGGCCCCAGCCTGGGGTGGCCGTGGTGGAGGAGGCACTGGCAGTGGTGGCTGCTGTGGCTGCATGGCTCCTGCCTTCTGTTCAGTCACCATGGCTGTGGCAGCAGAATTACGCCTTGTCACCAATGGGGAGCCCTGATGTGACTGGCCCATGTTAAAGCCCGAGAGAAAATCTATCACCTCCTGCATTTCCTGATCGGTTGGTAAGTTCATACCCTTCTCATCCTTGCCATCGTCCGCTTGCAGGAAGTTGTCACGCCTCTCCATGAGAAAACCATTGGCCATTTGATTACTGGGATTCTGAGCGGACTGTGAGGGGTCTGTAGTCCTGGGGAAATTACCAATGTTCAAAATGCTTTGTAACCTTGAATCAATATTACTGGGCATTTTGGCCTTCTCTTCTGAACACCCAGCAATGAAGATGTTTTTGGAAGGTGTATTTGGGATGGAATAATTTGTGCTGCTGCTAGAGCTGGTACATGAAGCTTTCTTGGTGAACCGGGATGTCAGTTTGGAGAATGTCTTCTGCAGGCCACCTGAAGATTTGTTTCCATTCCCAGGAGGCAGGTCAGCCTGATTCCCAAAATCACAGATCTCCCTCTGAAGCTGGATCTGTATGCAGGGTAAAGCTTGCTCCCTGTTTAAACAGAAATGTATTTAAAAAAAAAAAAGACAAATATACAGATTGGACAATGAAATGATCTCCATGCATTTAAGGTCAAAAACAATCTCTCTAGTTGGTATCAGCCTCCCTTATTTTATAGATAAATAAATGAATACCCAAGGCTTTTAAGTGTATGTAATTTAAGTTCTTACTTTCTATATATTTATTATGAAAAAAAATCGACAGCGTCTAACACGAGGCTGTGAAAAGTACGTTCAGATTCTGGCCGGAGGAGTTCGAGCAAAACCCTTTAACCACAGCACAGAGTGAATCAAGGGTGGAGCGGAACATGCAAGTGGCAGAAGCCAGCTTTGTGACCGGAGGACAAGGACAAGGCCTGGGCCAGCAGAAGGATGTGGATGAAGCCCCACAGAAGAGAGGGTGGGTGAGTGGGACTCAGTGACACTGTGGAGCGCCGTTGCCCTTGGAAGTCACTTACAGACAATGCTGAGAACAGATGGTCATTACTTCCAAGGTTTTCTGGGCGCTTTTTCTAGTACTGAAAGCCTGACAGAAGGGTATGGAGCAGAGGCAGGCGATTGGTGGGACCCTGGACAAGCCACCTCAGTATCCTGGGCCTCAGTGCTCGTGAGTTAAGAAAGGGGACGCATGGCTAGATGTTTAAGATCCCGACCATTCTAATGTCCATAATTCTGAGGGACAATCTTGCGACTGTCAGCTGCTTTCAGATATAAATAAAGTTGATGTAGGATATAAGTAAATTTTCTAAACATTTCTCTGCTCATAAGGTGTAAACGAGTTGGGTTAAAATCCTCTTGATGGACTTACTCTTGAGTGATAAAACAAATGAAGGCAGACATGGAAGTAAGGCAGGAGTCTGGCTAAAGGGCAGAGAGCAATTACTGGTATTACTGCAACTCTTCTGTAAAATTTGAAGTTATTCCAAAGTTAGGTTACAAAAAAATTCGCTCTCTTGCCTTCCTGACTCACTATCAGCGACGTGAGCACACATGAAGCTGTGGATGGCCCTGCTGTCCCTAAGTGCGGGCCTGAATATAACGCGCGGCAGGGGACTGGTGAGGACACCGACCTCCCTGCCCTCCAGCGGCTGAGGTCCAGTACGGCCGTGTAGAGCACGTCCACCAGCCCCAGGGTCTTCTCAGGATCGAGGCTTCTCTGTAGCAGGGACATGGTCGCGGGGTCCTCTTTCAGGCACCTAGGTGTGAACCAGGCTGCGTCAGTATGGGCTACACTTCCCCGAAAAAGTGTTTCAAGCAGGCCTCCTACCAAACGCTACCGTTTTTACATGCTTTTGGCACCAAATAAAAAATTGAGCAACTGAAGAGCAGTCAGAGAATGACAAGGCTAATGCTGCCACTTGCTGCCCTGCAAGAGGAGGAGGAAGCACTAGGGCCCCGACCTCCCTGGATCGCTAACTGTCTGGAGTCTGTTTAGGAGGAAGGGAAGGGCTGGGTGGAGGGGATACTTCTGGGCGCCCTCATGCCCTCTCGCTGCCCACACCAGTCCCGGCCCTGACCTTCTGCCCTACCCTGTGCAGATTCTGCGATCCCATACAGTATCTACTCTTTTGCAAACCCTTTCCAGAACACCCCTGCTCCCGCTTTCTCGTTACTGCTTCACACCTGCACCCAGGAAACTAAAGGTCCGTGGAGGAAAAACCCTCACTATCTGCCTCCCGGACTCCCTGCAAATTTCAGGTAAGCAACAAAGAGCCTTCCTATAAACGAATCCTCTCCCCTTCCAAGATGACCACCTCAGCCTGTGTCCTCTCTCCCCGGAGCTCTGCCATCCCTGCCGCCGCCATCCCTTCTTCCCCATCACGGCTCTCAAGTAACTGAGAAGACACACGAGACGAGACCTGCTTCGTGTCCTCACCACCACGTACCGGCTCGCCTGCCTGCGCCGCCTGCCCCTCCAGTCGCGGCAGAACACAAGCCTTGCTCTGCCACGGGCTGGCCCTCCAGCCGAGCGAGCACTGCCTGCTCTGGGCCCTCCTGCCTTCCCGAGGGCCCTGCTCACCTAATGGCCCCTTCTCCCCATGACATTCCTTTGGTCAACAAACCAGCCTCACTGACCAATTTCTTTCTCTTTGCCCCACATTCCCAGCCAGATACTCTGAATGTCTCTCCTCCCCCTCTTAGCCAAACAGATTGTCTTCCCCTCTTCCTTACCTCCTATTCTTTCTTTTTTAAAGTTTATTTATTTTGAAAGAGAATGAGAGACAGGCAGAAAGACAGAGAGAATCCCAGGCAGGTTCTACAATGTCAGCACAGAGTCCAATGCGGGGTTTGACCTCATGAACTGTGAGAGTATGACCTGAGCCGGAATCAAGAATTTAACTGACTGAGCCACCCAGGCACCCCTTACCTCCTATTCTGCCTTCACCCCACCCCCACTGGGCTTTCGTCCCCATAACTACAGGAGAATAGCTTTTATCAAATAACTTCGATCTTGCTAATGTCAAAGGTCAATTGCCCGTGTCCACCTTACTCAATCTCTCAGCGACTTTGTGCAATGTTTCTTTCTTCCCAGAGCACTGTCTTCTGTAGCTCGATGACCCCAAACTTGCTCAACTTTCTTCCTCCCTGGCTGGCAGCTCTGGTCTTCCTGGTCTCCTCTGCCAACTCTTCCTGCTCTGCTTCTTCCACCTCTGCAAGGCGGCAGGTCCCAGGTTTTGTCCTTTCTCGCTAGACTGCTGCATCTGGTCCTGCGGCTGTAGAGACCACTGTCCACCCAAGACTCAAATTTCCTTCACCAGCTGACCTCCTCCCAAACTCCACCCTCCAGTATCTAACTGCACCCTTCACATCTCCTGGGTACACCTGACAGGCAGCCTGATCAGCACGACCGATTCCTCTCCTCTCCACCAAAAACCACTCTGGATCCTACAGAATTGCTCCGTAAGTAAACAACACAGCGGCCTACCCCAGACCTACTCGTCATCTCTGGCTCCCTCACAGTCCACGTCAACCCACCCGCAATTCCTGACAGCTCTTCTTCTACAACACATTCCGCATCCAAGCCCTTCTCACCACCCCTCTTATTTCTGTCTCACTCGAAGAAACCTCCAGCAGCTGTGTCTCAGGACCCAGGCGGCCTCCTCTCCTCTCCTCCTGTCCCTCCCAGGCCCCTCTCCCGCACAGCCAGAGTGAGCCTCCTACAGCACAGATCAGAACACACGACTCCTTGTTTAAACCCTCCAGTGGCATCCCATCATGACTGACGTGAACTCTCAACAGCCCTCAGGGGTTTTTGTGACCTGGTCCCTCCTGCTTCTCTGGCCACATCTCTCTTCACTGTCACCTCCGTTCACCTTGTCTCAGACACAAGACCTTTGCTCGCTCCCTGCATGTGTTGGATTTACCCACATCTCAGGACTTTTGCTTTTGCTGCCCCTGCCCAGACTGCTCTCGCCTGAGAGCTGCTGCCCACCAATCCGGCCCTCACCACCCATTCAGGGAGCCTCCTCCAAGAGGCCTCTTCTGAGACGCAGAACCAGGAAAATGTGGTCTGTCTTCTCCTAAGCACTCTGGCAGTTACATGGTGAAATCAACCCTTGCGAAGCCATCCCAAGGAGGCAGTGGCACTCTGCAGTGTGATTCGGGGCTTGAGAAGAAATACGCCTGTGAGGACATGAGCCGGCCAGCTTCAGAAGTGCTGCAAGAGGCAAGCTCTGCCAGTGCCAGCCGGCCCCTGGGCTCTGGGGAGAAAATGTTGACCAGTGGACCTGGCTAGGGTTCATGTACCTGATTCCCTCAGCCTGGAACTGCTGATTATTAGGACCTACTTGCTCTGTGCTCCCAAGCCACTCTTGGCTGTCATTTGGCTGGTCACATATGTTTGCCCACTAGGAGAGCATTTGCTGCTGGTCATGCAGAAAGAAGTACTACACTTCCTGGTGAATAAAATTTCTCTCTCTGAAAATCAACAAATGGGCACTTTTATTATATCCATCAATCTCCAGAGTTGATCGCTAATACCCCCTTAAGAGAATAAAGCCATTCTTTTGGCAAATCACGTAGACTTGCTCAAAGCCCTTCTACTCTGGATAAAAATCCAAGTCCCTCAGGGACCCTACAAGCCCTGCGTCTCTTCAAGACCACCTCCCACACCTCCAGCCTGGCCAGGTCACCCTCCCCACCCCCAGGCTTTTGCATTTGCTGTTCCTTCTACCTGGAGAAACTCTCTCCCATCTGCTCTGTGCATGGCCGCTTCCTCTCAAATGTGGGATCTTCAAAGAAGGACCGCTCACGACAGACCTCTTCATCCAAAAGAGCCTCCCTTCCCCCAGCTGTTTCAGTTACTCTCCATCATACATCACTCTACTCTAATTCCCCTCATGCAAGTGTGATGGCTTGAACTGAACTCGTATGCTTGTTAGCTGTCCCCTCCTGCTCCTGCGCATTAACAAGTCAACTCTAAGGTGGGCGGGGGTGGGGGTCCTGTCTGTCTTGCTCATACTTAAATTCCGAGAGCCAGACAGTGTTTCTGCCACATAGTAGGTATTCAGTAAGTACTTGCTGAAAGAAAGACTGGATGAACAATTTAGATAGGACAATTAAAGCAGCTAATAAAGGTATTTTGCAAAAATCCTATCTGGCAGTGGGACACTCCATTTTAATAAAAGAAAAGCATATAATAAATTCTTGACTGGTTTTGCTAATAATTTTCATTTCTCTGAAAGTGGAGTAAAGCAATCACAAGAACACAAGTAAAGCTTGTGTTCTTCTCAACACATACTTTACACTTTGAACGAAACAAAAATGTGTATTTTAAAGACTTTGTATTTTTACCAAAAGCAACCAGCAGAGGGAGCCTCTCCAAGAAATTACAGTCTATAAGGTCTCCAGGAGGCACAATGAATTACAAAGGAAATCAATCATACACAGAGAGTTCTGGAACCAGTGAATTGCAATTAATCATTTTAGAACTAGCTGTTTATATTTACCCAGTTATTCAAAAGTTCAAACTGTTTTCTCTAAAATGGGAATTCTGGCTAGGTTTAATATTTTTCAGTAAGATCCTGGCGGGGGCAGGGGGGGGGGAGGGAGGGGGAGGCGGCGCAGGGAGGGGCGAGGAAGAACTTGATTGGGACATGAAGGGAACTGCTAACCATTACCTGATTTATCAGGAAGTTCTAAAACTCTGGGCAGAGTCTCCCACTGGGCCCTCGTATTTCCAGGAGCAATGACTTAAACACAATCCCAACGCGTTACCCAGCTACCATTTTTAGTCCATCCGGGCACCAAGAGTGCCATCACACCTCATCATCTCCACCTCTTCCTACCTAAATGTTCCAAAATTTTCTGTATAGTTAAATACTCATTCATATCATAATCTTAATAACAAAAGTCTGCCAACACGCGTTCAGTTTTTGTCATTAATACAGTTACGATGCTGATCCTTCAGCTGAATTTCCCTGCACGTTGCCGGGGTGAGCCTGAGAGGTGGTACTGTGGAGCTGCTGGAGTCAGAGCTCTTCCTTCAGGACTTCTGACACAGTGAGCCGCCCTCCAGAAAGGCTGTGTGACTGATTCACTTTCTATGCCTGTTTCTGTATGGTCTGGCTCAAACTTTTATCTTTTATTTTAAAAATTTATTTATTACTCTAAAACAACTTAGCAATGCAATGGGCAAAATGACATCATGCTCTTTCTTTCCTCGGCCTTTATTAGCTGAGGTTACACATTTTCTTCATCTATCTGTTGATTACATATTCATGCACCTGTCCACTGTCTTACTGATTTGCAGGAGTTTTGATAAACTAAGAATACTTTATTATAAGTTCATAAATGTAATTAAATAATTAAGAACAAAAATGGCTCAGTCTGTCCCCAGATTTGTAACGGCACGAGATCAAGATCATCAGGATTGTTACGGGAACAAACAAAAGGAGGAGAAGGAATTTTATGTTCCATACTCAGCTTTAGAGAAACACTGGTGACTTAGGGAAAATGACGTACTCTGTTCAAAAGCTATGGACTCAGTAACAAAGAGAAGATAACATTGCTCATTATCATCCAGGAGTGTATAACATTTTTGTTACATTACTGGTCAATAAGACTATTTTTCAGGCACTTTAGCTTCCTTATCGTGGACTGAGAGCCATGACGCATGATGCGAACACACTATCGCTGCCCATGTACCTGCGCAAGTAGCAAGACCTGACGTGTCACCTAACACGGGGTTTGTCCAAAACAAGCAATCTCTTCAAAGATGTGCAAACTTCAATCAGAGCTTAGGCTTGTGTTAATATAAGAGTCACGTTACCATGTGGACGGGACTTGAACCACAATTCTGGAGCCCTCTAAACTGATTTGGGGGGCATAGGCTTCTTTATTTTCAATCTGTGCTGTGTCAACTACCACCTAAGAGAGAGTGAGAAAAACAACAATCAGCTTTCAGAGAGGAAAATGGATCGCAAACAAATCCAATACGGAAGCGTGCGATGCTGAGTGGCTCTGGCCAGAACCATCCCCGGGGCAGGGCAGTTAGCGGAGGCCAGTCAGGAGCCCTGGGAAGACAAACCAAGTAATAAAGATGACTGAAGGCAGGAACACTTCAAAACACAGAAACCAAATTCTGAGCACAAGATGTACTGAACTTTCCAAGCAAGCACTTTCAGTACTTTTCCCAAACTATAAATATGTTAATTAGGAACTATTTTGTTTCCTCTTAGTTATTATTTTTTTTTTACTTTATGCACTGGAGAGAAGTAAAACCGTCATTAAAAATCAAACCACAGCTTCAGAAAAGCCCGTTTGTAATGAATGAATACAAGCTAGAAGTGGATGAAGCGTTTTTTTCCACAAGATCATTTTGTCCTCAGCCATCAATAAAAACAGAAATAGTTCAGAAAGGTAAAGGTGATTCTTCTCTCAATGATTTCTTCTTATCTGGAGGAGAGTCTTCAGTATTATACAGATGATACAATGGCTCATTAATTTAGATAGTTTGACAAAATGATGGCCATGTTTTCAAGCAACTAAAAGAATTTAAGAAAAAATCATAAAGCACTTTAAAAACAATCTGCCCGGCTGGCTTATTTGGTAATCCAACTCTTGATCTCAGGGTCGTGAGCGCATGCCCCATGTGGAGTGTAGAGATTACTTAAAAAAACAAAAAACAACAACCTACATCTACATATATATTATCTGTTATATTTCAAAGCCATGCAGAGTTGCTTATTATGATTCCAAACTCAGCCTCTAATGGAGCTGATTTCCACTGCTGTAAACAGAGTTCCCACAGCTGGACTGCAATGTCCTTTGCAAAAGACTTCCTGTCCAAGTAACAGCCATTGTTGGACCAGGCAGGTGTTTCCTCTCTCCTCCCATACCCAGAACCTCAACCTAAAGTTTCTTTGTCTGTCACACACAAAGGTGCCCTGGGAGCAAGGAGTAAGGAACTGGAAGAAGTTTCTGCTCTCTTAAGAACATGGGATTTTTAAATTTTTTAAACATACAATGTTTTCCCAAAACAGATTATGTGTCCTTCTGCCTTATTTTACCCACTCCTTTCTGGAGAACGTATCCCCACGGCTCTTCCAGTTCCAGCTAACATGATCTTTGGGAATATGGATCAATTTCCTAAAGCCAGTGGGCTCTCACATATTGTAGCAGGGGGTCTCCAGCTTACTCCTTCTCTTCGGGGTTCCTGTATTAAGGGCCAGATTCTAAAGGAAGCCTAACTCTTCACTGTGGATGGGCCCTCACCAGGCCCTACACAAGGCAGCGCCACCCTGAGCTGGGCCACCGGAGCCGTCACCCACATGAAACAAAAGAACAGCATTCTCCCAACATTTATGAATAAAGTAGGAATTAAAGAAAGAGTTAAAAAATTTTTTTTCTTAATCTCTAGCTACCTTCCATTAACCTCTGACTGAAATGCTGTATCTTTTCAAAAAGTAGTCATTTAGGGGCACCTGGGTGGCTCAGTCGGTTAAGTGTCCGACTTTGGCTCAGGTCATGATCTCCTGGTTTGTGGGTTCGAGCCCCACATCGGGCTCTGTGCTGACAGCTAGCTCAGAGCCTGGAGCCTACTTCGGATTCTGTGTCTCCCTCTCTCTCTGACCCTCCCCTGCTCATGCTGCCTCTCTCTCTCTCAGAAATAAATATAAACATTAAAAAAAAAAAGTAGTCATTTAATTCTAGAAAGTGGGATCAAGGTTGTAAGGTTATATGAGTCCCAGGTGCCAAATAAAAAGCTAAACGGTCATTTCAGAGATTGATCTCCTGATCCCACCGAACTTTGACAAAAGTCACTCTTCTCTCCCAAGGTGAAAACTTATTTCTGAATTGATGCTGTTATTTCATTTTTAAGAAGGAGATAAGCAGAGAGCTGGGATACAAAGTAACTGGACGATTCTGGGGGGGCACCGCTTATACCATCGAGATTTCTCGGAGGAGGTGGTGTCCAAGCTGACATCTGGAAGACGAGAAGACGTGACACATGCAGATTAGAGAGGAGTCTTCTCAAGTAAGAGGAGCCTTGAGGGCAAAGGCCTGCGACAGGAAGAAGCTCAGCACGTGTGAGCATCAAAAAGACAGCACTGTGCTCCAGAGCGGGCCGCTGGGCAGACAGGCCCTCCCCATCAAGTTCGCACTCACGGAAGGTTTCTTTCCAGGAAACCCGCAATGTCACTTTGCAGCTAGCTTCCCTGCAAATACCTATTCTCAAGTCTATAAAAGAAAACAAAAAGGCTTTTCCTCTACCTTCTCCACTTGCTCTAAATGCTGCGGTACCGAAGAACTTTGAAAATTAGTCAGTATTTCCACACTTGTGCCCACACCACACCCTCCCACGTGGGAAGCACGGCTCTCCGCTCTGTCCCTGGGGCATCCCACACCTCACTCACCAGACCCGCTTGGCCAAACAGCAGCTGCACGGCAGTCTTGCAGGCGCCCCGCCATGTGGACGGGCACACCTGGTTCAGTACTTCAGTCACAGGGAGGTCATCCCTGGGCGTGATCCCGTTGTAGCAGCCCGCCTCCTTGATCAGCTGCAACATCGTATGCTATGGATCAAGAAGACGAGAGTTCACCCCAAGATAAAGCTGTATGAGATTCTACGATTTGCTGAAATGAATTTACAGGTACACGAAAGTCCTCTGGAAAAGATCACTTTGTTTCAGGCCCCCTGAAATCACGACATTTTCACTTCTTGGGTAATTATCCTCAGACACCCTCAGAGAATACAGATACATGGACATTAATACCCATGTGTGATGTCTATACTCGCACAAAATACAGCATTATATTTGCTGATGCAAATTGGCTGAGGAATTTTGAAATTTTGAATCCCCCTAAATAAGGAGACAAAATCATCTGGTAAAAATAAATACCAATGAAAACCTCAACTTTATTTTGGATGACCAAGTGGTCAGGTATGCGGGCTCTGGAAACAGACTACATAGCATCAAATTCCAGTCTACTACTTTGTAGCTGTGTGGCCTTGGGCCTTAGTTCCTCTGTCAAATGGAGAAAAGAGCAGTGCCCACCTCCTGGGTGAGCATTAAATGAGATGATGCATGTGGAGTCTCTGGCACGATGCCAGTCTCAAGTGATGCCCCACAACTGGTCATAATTACTGTGGTACCATGACAAGATTTCGTCTCTAATTCACCAAAGTGCCCTAAAATATTAATCATGAATAGTATTTTATAGTATACTTTCAGAATACTTTATGTTAAACATGTGAACAAAATTAGGAACAAAACTTGGCAAATGTCTATTAAAATAAGTCATCAGAGTCTGCTTTGAGACACCGGTTTGCTAATACCTCCTGCCTTGACTTCAGTTTTGTTTTTAATTTATGTTCTTTACAAGCCCTTAGGCTTCCCTTAAGAACTGTTTCCAGGTTCACACCCAGTTGCTGGAACCCTGGATAGCTACCGTCTTCAGTTTCAGGTTGTCAGCGGCCGATTCATTGAAGGAGACGCCCTTCAGGAAGTGTGATCCTATCTGCACGGGGACGGTGGGGAGCTCACACTGCATGGGCTGTGGGGGGGTCTGCCTTCGCCCTGTCTGCTGCGCCTCGGCCTCGCTACAGCAGCCCTGCAAAAGGTTTGGAAAGAGGAGGTGACCCACCGCACATCTGCCAAGACAGGTGTGGTATGGTCACTTGGTACGGCGAGACTGCCCTACCACAGCTCCCAAGAGCTTCCAGAAAGAGAAGCATACCTGTAAACTGGCTTCAATTGCCTTCGGATTCAGGTGGAAACCAGCTTTCATTGCATATTCACAGTGGCCTAAGCTTTCCAGAGCTATTTTATATGCCTGAGAAGAAATTGTAAGAATCAAGATTATATATGGCAGATTATAGAATTACAAAGTCCAGTGGCAACAGAAATTTAAAATTTCTATAGTTATTGAAAGACTGTAGGCCTACTGTTCTTTCCAACTGGTTCAACCTCACAACTTGAACGCCCTTCCTTGTTTCTATCCATCCTCAGATAACAACACTTACTTGCAAAGCGCTGTCGATTTTCAAGTTCAGTTCCTTGAGCTGGTGCTCGGGAATGGCCGCACTCTGAGAACAGAAGAGCTGCTGCACTTCAATGCCCGCCAGGCGGCTATCACAGCCTCTTTCCCTCAGTCTGGATGTCGCCTGCAATGGTAACAGTGACTGGTAGGTACAAGAGAATGTAACAGACATAGCTACATTTAAAAAATAAAAAAACAGGGGCGCCTGGGTGGCTCAGTCGGTTAAGCGTCCAACTTCAGCTCAGGTCATGATCTCATGGTTCATGGGTTCAGGCCCTGCATCGGGCTCTGTGCTGACAGCTCAGAGCCTGGAGCCTGCTTCACATTCTGTGTCTCCTTCTCTCTCTGACCCTCCCCTGCTCACGCTCTCTCTCTCTCAAAAATAAATAAAATATTAAAAAAAAAAAGCAACAAACTTGTAACAACTGTAGCCACATACAAAAACTACTCTTAAAAAAAATAAAAAACAAAAAACAAAACAACTGACTTAAAGCCAGACACTGTCTGAGCATTAGATATATACCAGACATTCTGGATTCTCTATATTACCAAGTGAGTGGCCAGAAATCTGGGAAGACTAAACCACGTATTTTTAAGAGAAAGCAAACCTGACACAGAACTACTTTATTTAAGAAACTCAGGGTGCGGGGGGGAGGGGAGGCCACCTGGATGGTTCAGTTGGTTAAGTGTCTGACTCTTGATCTCAGCTCAGGTCTTGATCTCAACGTCATGAACTGAAGCCCCACGTTGGGCTCCATGCTGTGTGTGAAGCTACTTAGGGAAAAAAAAAAGGAAAAGAAAAGAAACCCTGGGAAAAAAAACTTACCTGTTATTAGTTTTTCCTATATGTAAACCTTTTACATTTTAAAATGTACTTTTTTTGAGAGAGAGAATGAGAGAGCATGCAGGCACAAGTAGGGGAGGGGGGAGACAGGAGAGAAAGAGAATCCCAAGCAGGTTCCATGCTGTCAGTGCAGAGCTTGATCTCATGAATAGTGAGATCATGACCTGAACTGAAATAGTTGGATGCTTAACCGACTGAGCCACCCAGACGCACCTGTAAAACCTTCACATTTTTAATTTCTCTCTCTCTCTTTTTTTTTAATGTTTTATTTATTTCTAGGAGACAGAGAGAGACAGCGTGAGCAGGGGAGGGTCAGAGAGAGAGGGAGTCACAGACTGAAACAGGCTCCAGGCTCTGAGCTGGCAGTCAGCACAGAACCCACGAACCACGAGATCATGACCTAAGCGAAAGTCGGACGCTTAACTGACTAAGCCACCCAGGCACCCCTTAATTTCTCTTTTAAAGACAGATAAACTAAAATATTGGCACTTGGAGTTTCCAGAATAATAACAATAATAATAATAAAGAACATATAAGGTTAGGTGTTGCTATATACCACAGTAAAAAGCTACACCAAAACAGAAAAGGGAAAAAACATACTCTGGAATATGAAAGGAAAAATAAGACTTCAGAAATCTGCACAAAAAAATTAAGTACTTATTGTCTGGTCATTAAATATGTTCCTGAAGAGTACATAAACAGGACAGAAAAACAAGAGAAAAAAATCTAATCAAAGTTATCTATACATAGGGGTCAGGGCTAGAGAATACAGAAAAAATATATTTAATTTCTTAAATGGGAGAAGGAATTCAGGATGAACTGCCCTTCAATTTTTCAATGTCTATTTTTGTTGCAATAATATTTGTGCAACAAATAATAGTTTTTAACAGCTAAGTTTTATTCTTTCTTCTTTTGTTCTTATGCTGAAGGAGTTACAATGTTTACCAAATCTACAGAAAGGTAATTAGCAGAAACAATGCTATTAAGTTCCAAAGTTCACAAATTATGTATATATGACTACCATTCCATCCAGTCTTACAGTTTATTTATTTATTTACTTATTTATTTATTTAATGTTTTATTTATTTCTGAGAGAGAGAGAGAGAGAGAGAGAACGAGCAAGCAGGGCAGGGTCAGAGAGAGAGGGAGACACAGAATCCAAAACAGGCTCCAGGCTC
The DNA here is from genome assembly GCA_017311185.1 of Proteles cristata cristata. Classification (NCBI taxonomy): domain Eukaryota; kingdom Metazoa; phylum Chordata; class Mammalia; order Carnivora; family Hyaenidae; genus Proteles; species Proteles cristata. The sequence continues at coordinate 93,671 of JAESUZ010002059.1, forward strand.
TGAGCTGTCAGCACGGAGCCTGACGGGAGCCTGACGCGGGGCTCAAACCCACGAACCGTGAGATCATGACCTGAGTGGAAGTCAGACGCTTAACCAATTGAGCCACCCAGGCAGCCCACCAGTCTTACAGTTTAAAACTGTTTGACTCTAGGATTCTTTGACTCAAATACTTAGCCCAGAAGGTCTTGTGTTGCATGTCAATGACTAGGCAATGGAGCACAAAAGCTGGTGCCTACCATCTTGGAGCTGACAGCCTCATGGGCCAAACAAAACACTTAAAACATTTAAAATGGAGAAAAACACACTAAGGAAAACAGGGAGAACTGTAACAGGGGGCACCCCAGACATTCAGAAATCAGCATTTAGGTTAGGAGTTTAAGGTGGAGGAGGAAGTCAGCAGAAGTGTGGGATGGGTGGGGGCGCCTGGGTGACTCAGTCAGTTAAGTGTCCAACTTCAGCTCAGGTCATGATCTCATGATTCGTGGGTTTGAGCCCTGCACTGGACTCTGTGCTGACAGCTCGAAGCCTGGAACCTGCTTCAGATTCGGTCTCCCTCTCTACCCCTCCCCACTTGTGCTCTGTCTCTGTCTCTGTCTCTCTCAAAAATAAACAAACATGAACAAAGTTAAAAGAAAAGAAGTGTGGGATGGGTGAACAGACATGTCAGCAAAGAAAACAGAACCCAGTGAGCAAGGGAGAGAGGGGCCACAGATGAGGCTGGAGAGCAAGGCAGGAACCAGACTACGCGGGACTAGGGAGGTCATGGTGAAGGGTCAGTACTTTACCCTAAGGGAACAGCAACATCATCCAACTTTAAATGGAGGGAGATGAAGGATGGCAAGACAGGGACGGGGGAAGGGAGCCTAGCCACTGCAGGCATCAAGGGAGAGTAGGGATTCCCTGAGCTAGTGCAGTGACAGAAAGGGACAGATGTGGAGTAATACTTTGGGAGTGGAACCTGCAGGGCTTATGGACTTCATGTAGATGTGATGGAAGGACAGGAGGATAAATCTTCAGTTTCATGCACGAATGACCCAGTGTGGGACGGCAGCACTTGCTAGTGTGGGGAAGATTTGGGGAAGACCAGGGGTGCCCCCACAGTAGCAGTGCATATAGGGGCCCGGAGGCCACAGAAGTGGACCGACCACACATATGTGAGGGTCACCAGCACACAGACAGTTCTTAAGTCCCAAGGCTACATGGAGACACGATGGGGGCTGGGGAGGCACCCAGAAATGAGCATTGAGAAACTGACATTCATAAGCTGTGCTGAAGCTAGCAAAGTAGATGGAGAGGATGGCCTGAGAGATTAATGGCCAGTTCAGGGATGCCACAGGAAGACAGGGTCTCTAACGGCCTATGTGAGCTGCTGAATGGAGTCAAATGGTTCCTTGGATTTGGCCACACAGAGGCTCTGGTGACTTTGACAAGAGAATGCCTGTTATTATTATTTTTTATGTTTACTTATCTATATTGAGAGAGAGAAAGAGTACGAGCTTGAATGTGAGCAGACAGAAAGACACAGAGGGAGAAAAAGAGAGAGAGAGAGAGAGAGAGAGAATATGAATCCCAAGCAGGCTCTGCGTTCTTAGCACAGAGCCTGATGCAGGGCTCAATCCCATGACCTGTGAGATCATGACCTAAGCTGAAATCAAGAGCTGGACGCTCAGCCGAGCCACCCAGGCGCCCTTGAGGATGCTTGTTCTTGTGTAGGAGCGGAAGCCAGATTTCAGTGAGCTGAATGATGCCATTTATATAAAGTTTCATGCTGTGCAAAATAATACCTTATACTTATTTATGGATACATGTATACAGGGTAAAAATATAAAAATATGCATAGGACTCACAAACTCCAAATTCAATAGAAATTGTCTCTACAAAGGAAGAGATGTGAGTAAGACAGTAAAAAGGTACAAAGGAAATTTAGCTGCATTTGTAAATAGTATTGTTTTCTGTTAAAAGTAAACAGCATGAATGGGATGTGTGGCTGACTCAGACTGTACAGCATACGACTTTGATCTCCGGAGTTGTGAGTTCAAACCCTGCACTGGGCATAGAGCCTACTTAAAAATAAGTAAGTGAGCAAATAAATAAATAATTAAATGGTATGCAGTAACTGACAAGAAGATTCACTTGACAAAGCTAAACAGGCAGACAGAGGGTATGTGTGACATTTCCTATATGCCTGAAAGGTTGCATAATAATCTTTTTTAGAATGGCTCAAAGGTAAGATGGACAATTCTTCCAAGAAGTAGCTGTGAAAAGAGCAGAGAAACCGGGCAGGACAGCAAGGATTTCTGTTCATGTAGTTGCAGGGGGGCACATGGTGAAGAGGAGGGAGAGAAAACACAGGGCTCCACGACACAGGCCCTGAGGGTGGGGGAAGGTGGGGACAGGGCAGACCCTGGATTCTCAGCACAACGGTGTAAACAGGAGAGCATAATGGTGTCAAAAGGAGAAGACTGTGCGCCCAGTATTAAGGGTGTGAATAAGGGCATGAGCTCATTAAGGGTATGAGCTGCAGAATCAGGAGGCTGGAGCCGAGCAGGTCCCACTTCCACATCTGACCCCACTTAGCATTTCAGGGCTGCTCTGACAAACTCTGAGAGGCAGAGGAAAGCCCTTAACATGAAAGAGAGACCAAAACAAACAAGAAAAAGAAACTGAAAAGAATTAAAAAGAAATAACAACAGCATAAAACTGAAATAATAAGAAAATTAGAGAACGTACAAAGTATGTAAATCATATTTAAAACTTTGATTAAAGGAGATTTCTAAAACATGAAATGAGGGGCGCCTGGGTGGCTCAGCCAGTTGGGCGGCCGACCGGCTCAGGTCATGATCTCACGGTTCGTGGATTCGAGCCCTGTGTCGGGCTCTGTGCTGACAGCCAGCTCAGAGCTTGGAGCCTGTTTCAGATTCTATGTCTCCCTCTCTCTCTGATCCTCCCCTTCTCACACTGTCTCTTTCTCTCAGAAATAAATAAAACATTAAAAAAAATTAAAAAATAAACAAACATGAAATGAAATACTTTGCCAACTTAATTACGGAAGGATTCAAACTAAAAATTATATAAGAAATTAATACTATACTCCTTAACTATAAATTATCTTTTTGACTCTTAAATGGATCAAAAAGTCCTAGTTAAAAAATCTTGACTTGGAAGACTTTTCCACCCGCTCCCTGGACCACCGTGGAAACCCCAAAAAAACAAATAATCTAGTGAAGAAATGGGCAAAAGACATGAACAGATATTTTGCCAAAGAAGACATCCAGATGGCTCACAGACACATGAAAAGATGCTCAACATTACTCATCATCAGGGAAACACAAATCAAAACCACAATGAGTTACCACCTCACACCTGTCAGAATGGCTAAAATTAACAACTCAGCCAACAACAGATGTTGGCGAGGATGCAGAGAAAGGGGAACTTTGGCACTGTTGGTGGCTAAATGGGAATGCAAACTGGTGCAGCCACTCTGAAAACAGTATGAGAGTGCCTCAAAAAAATTAAAAAAAGAACTATCCTATGACCCAGCAATTGCACTACAAGGTATTTATTCAAAGGGGCACGTGCACCTCGATGTTTACAGAAGCACTATTAATAATAGTGCTTTTATTGATAAAGTACTCTTTCCAAATATCCATTGACTGATGGATAAGAGCCCAAATATCCATTGACTGATGAATGGATAAAGATGATGTGGTGTACACACACACACACACACGCACACACACAGGAATATTATTCAGCAATTAAAAAGAATAAAATCCTGCCACTTGCAACAACATGGCTGGAACTAGAGCATATTATGCTAAGTGAAATAAATCAGTGAGAGGAAGATATATATATGATTTCACTCATTTGTGGAATTTAAGCAGCAAAAACAAATGAGCAACGGGGAAGGGAAGGAAAAATAAGATAAAGACAGGGAGGGAGGCAAACCATAAGAGACTCGTACTGGGGCGCCTGGGTGGCTCAGTTGGTTAAGCATCTGACTTCAGCTCAGGTCATGATCTTGCAGTTCCTGAGTTTGAGCCCCATGTCGGGCTCTGTGCTAACAGCTTGGAGCCTGAAGCCTGCTTCAGATTCTGCATCTCCCTCTCTCTCTGCCCTTCTCCCACTCATACTGTCTCTCTCAAAAATAAATAAACATTAAAAAAATTTTTTTAGGGGTGCCTGGGTGGCTCAGTCGGTTAAGCGCCCGACTGGCTCAGGTCATGATCTCATGGTTCATGGGTTCGAGCCCCGCGTCAGACTCTGTGCTGACAGCTAGCTCAGAGCCTGGAGCCTGTCTTTGGATTCTGTATCTCCCTCGCTCTCTGACCCTCCCCTGCTCACGCTGTCTTTCTCTCTCAAAAATAAATAAAACATTAAAAAAAATTTTTTTTAAGAGACTCTTAAATACCGAGAACAAATTGAAGTTTAATGGAGAGGTGTTGGGTTGGAGGATGGGCTAAGTGACGGGCATTAAGGAGGGCACTTGTTGGGATAAGCACGGGGTATTATATGTAAGTGGTGAATCACTAAATTCTACTCCTGAAGCCAATACTACACTATATGTGAACTAGCTTGGATTTAAATGAAATTTTAAAAAATAATAAATTTTTAAAAATAATAATAAAAAGAAGATTATGTGGGGCGCCTCAGTCGGAAGAGCATGTGGCACTTTATCTTGGGGTCGTGAGTTTGAGCCACATGTTGGGTGTAGAGATTACTTAAATAAATTAACAACAAAAGAAAACAAAGTACCTATAAGAAATGTGATGTCACTGACCACATCCCCACCTGGCTCCTGGCTGGCTGCTTACTCTCTGCAGGCAGCTCTGGCCTGTCTTTCCAGACTTCGGCTCCAGCCCCTTCTTCCTGGTCTGTCTTCCTGAACCTTTGCTGCACTGCTCCTAGTCAGAGGCAGGGACCTTTCTTTGGGCTCCTGCATGCCATCACAGCCCTCTAACCCTGTTCCCGTAGGCCCTTCCTCTTAGGAGACTGTGGGCAGAGGCTGTCACCCCAGTGCCTGGCGCATGCCTGGCACAAGGTGGGCATTCACAAAAGCATTCACTGTCAAATGAATGAACAAGCTAATGATAACAGTTTAAAACTAAAACTTCTAAATAAAATGCCCCTTTTAGGAACCAACAGGCAAAGGTCTTCTGGAGCCTCTCCTATTTGAACACAGGGCACCAATCTCCCCCAGGCAGGGTTACCTCAGCAGCCCCCCGCCAGGATCGCACGGCTTCCTCCAATTCGGGTGTGTGGCTCATGCCAGATAAGCCGCCGCCGCCGTTCTTTTTTTCTGGCACAACCACCTCGGCAAAGCAGGAGTGAGCCACTGGCTGGACCTTCTGTAGTGCCTGGGTCAAAAACTGGAAATGGACCTGCACCACTGTCAGGAAACATCGCCCCAACACCTGTGAAAACAAGAAAGCCAGGGATCTTTAGGTTGTGGCGGGCTAATGCGTTAGTGCAGTAAATTCTCAACTATCAGTGTGAGCAGCAGGTAACAACACTCAGACATCTGAAATCACAGGAAGTTAGAAGGTCACCAGGCTTTAGAGGGATCTTTGGTCTCATGTTTGCACCTGGGTACCTGATGTCTAGAAGTCAAAATGTTTCCACCATAGCAAACCCCAAGGTTCGAATGGCCCATCCCAGTTCCCAGCTAGCGCCCCACTCCTGGTTTCCGCTCCCCTCATGTGGACTCGGGCTCACACAACCCTTGGTCGTCTTTGAGCTCCTACAAAGGAACCCACAGTTTCAGTTATGTCCACACAGCATTCAGAGGGCAGAATGAAAGCCATGGGACCAGAAATCTGAAAGGTCAGTGTAACTATAAGACGACACTATTTATTAGAAATGGAATCCAAAGATACAGGTTATTTTGGGAACACTGTTATCAACATAGTTTTATTAACACAGCTGTGTGTCATGAATTCCGGTCTTAGGAAACAAAGCTGATGGACCAGTCTTCTATGAGTCAGCAAAGCTTATTTGTCAGAACCTTAGAAACTCACTCACCTGGATGTCATCAGTAGTTAGTTGGTGGATGGAACAGTCCATTCAAAGGGAATTCGTTTAAAAAGTATTATATACATATGCTAATATACACTATTAATATGTAACTATAATAATTTACATGTCAAAAAATTCTATAGACCAGAAATATTTTAAGATACAAATGTGCATTTCTCTGCCAAGGACAAAGCTGGTTTTTGACCCTGTCAGTCCATTTGCTCTCCTGAGGGACCCTACCTACAAAAGTGTTCTCTACGATTTCCTATTTCTTTTTCTTTAAAGGAGAGCAAGCACTTGCCACTTACAAAGTAACTTGAGCAGAGAACTTCTTGAATACTGACATCTTCCCCTAAATTTTTACATTGGTTTTGCCCATATGAAATTTGACAGTCACATTTTTCCCACAGAGGATATGTCATATTTCATTGGTTTATACAGTGGATTACTTACTTAAAAATTACTTTATTTACTGAGCTTGCAATTTATTCAATTTGTAGGAGTGCAGTGGGGCGGGCCCACTTGTTGCCGGGGCTTGTGCACTGCTGTGGAGAGGTGGTGAAGGCTGGGGAGCTGTTTCCATTGCCTGTACAAGGAACTAAAAGCTGACCCCAGTGTCCACCCTCTAGCCCAGCCCTGTCCCTTGAGGCGGCCAAAAACAAGACTCGAGTCTGGTCCTGTTACCTCCCAGCACCCATTTCAGATACTGTCCTTTTCCTTTCTTTTTAATGTTTTATTTATTTCTGAGAGAGAGAGAGAGAGAGACAGAGAGAGAGAGAGAGGCAGTGTGAGCAGGGGAAGGTCAGAGAGACAGGGAGACACAGAATCTGAAGCAGGCTCCAGGCTCCAAACTGTCAGCACAGAGCCCGACGCGGAGCTCGAACCCACGAACCGTGAGATCATGACCTGAGCCAAAGTCGGACACTCAACTGACTGAGCCACCCAGGTGCCCAGATGCTGTCCTCTTCCATCCCCACTGGTCGGAGCTCTGTTTCCCAGAGAAAGAGTCAGGCAAGTCTCAGTGGTGACACTTATTCCCTCTGATTTTGCCCTATGGAAGTCACCAGGTCCAAACTGAAACTGATGAACTCACATAAATCTCATACTAAAGCATCCTCCCTCTACAGAGAACAATTAGAATTATAGGCTGGACTCGCCTCAAACCTTCTGGGTTTGCACTAATACCTGCCTCCAAGCTCTTCCCCATCAATGATCGGTGCCAGATGGGGCAGGGTAAGAGACACAGAGGAAGCAGACCTAGCAACCCAGAGTCATGTGACAGGGATAGAATAAACATGTATTTCATATTACAGTACACAATACAGTACTTCGTACCCACTAGCAGCCAGCCTTGATCAAACACTCAGCATGCACTTCACCTATGCTAAAGATCTCACATGGATTATCTCATTTAATCCTAAGAACAACTGTATGAAGTCATTCCCATTTTACAGACAGTAAGAGCAAGGCACAGAAAGGTTATGAAACTCTGTCATCGGGACACAAACTGGATGTGACAGGGTAGGCACCTGACTCAAGTTTCTGTGCCCTTAGCCAGTATGTCCCACTGCCTTCAGTCGGCTCTAAACAGCTGGATACAGATGTGGGCTGGCAGTGCTGAGACCAGGCACATAATAAACTCAATTCTCACTGGCTTCGGACAATGAGGGAATCCTGAAGGCCCACACAGGGCCCACATAGGAGGAGGAGTGGAGCTAGCTCCTCAGGCACCCACTCCTTCTCTTCCTCCTCCCGCAGCCTCTTGGCTGGCTACAGCAAAGATGTACAGGCCAGGTACCGTGTGCCCTGGGGTCACAGTCTTACAGCCTCGGATGATTAAAGGGAGTCACTCATTCGGTCAACAAAAATGGACTATGTGAATACCCAATATGTACAAAGCACACCAGGCCAGAGGCTGCTGCAAGAAAGACGATGAGCAAGTCCTTGTCCTCGTGAGGGTTACTTCCTGATGGCGGAGAACAAACTGCTAAGTGGAGATGCAAAGTCCGGGGCTACTGGAGAAGGAACACTAAGGGACAGGGTGGGAAGGAAAGGGCTCTCTGAGGGAAGGATAAGGAAAGAGTAAACCATCCCTCCCCTTTCTAAAAGGGAAAATCCTGGGAAGGCCTGATGCAGGGCCCCAGGGTCCAGAATAGGAGAGCGCTGGCTGCCGGGAGGATGGGGCGGGGGAGGGTGCCCCCGTTGAGGGTAGGAAGTGGAAGGAGGGCAATGCCGCTGCAGAAATAAGTGGGGAAGAGATGATGGACAGTTTAAAAGGCAGACATTTGGTTTGTTGTCTTCACCATTTTTACATGCTTGACCTTGGATGCGTCATTTAATCTAAATTTCTTCCCTGTAAATAAGGAATGATGAGAACAAGAGCTCAGCATCCCCCTCCTCCCACCCATGACACAGGGAGCAGCAGTCCAAATTACACTTGTGACAAAATAGCTGTGCTGTAAACGATTCATTAAAAGACAATCAAAGCAATGGCTACCCTGGACTTCGGAAAAGCCATTTCACAGAATATCTGCTCTAAGAGTTTCGAGCAACAGATGCATAAACACTACCTTCTCTTGAGAGAGAGCACCTGCCTCTGGGCATTTCCTGTCTCAGTCCAGCTCTCCTCCTGGAACACACCCCACCCCCCTTGACCCAGACTCGGGCTAGTCCTTGGGGTCTTCCTGAGAAACCTGGAAAGAAATACTGACTCTAAAGTTGTGAATTCGAAAGCATGTGACCTCAGGGCCGTGGGCAGCTATTTTCTCCTTCACACGGAGAATGTAGCCTGGACTGCAGGATTCAGTGAGGCTGCATAACAGACGTGGCAACCTGGGGAAGGGATGAGTGGAGTGGTCAGAGACACTGCAGTTTAAAATGTCAATGGAGGGGCGCCTGGATGGCTCAGTTGGTTGAATGTCTGACTTCAGCCTAGGTCATGATCTCGTTGTTCCTGAGATTGAGCCCTGCGACGGGCTCTGTGCTGACAGCTCAGAGCCTGGAGCCTGTTTAAGATTCTGTGTCTCCTCTCTTTCTCTGCCCCTCCCCCACTCATGCTCTGTCTCTCTCTCTCAAAAATAAATAAAACATTAAAAAAAATAAAATGTCAACAGAGCTATACAATTGCAGCTGTACCAACAACTACCGTTTACTGAGTGCTTAACCCATACTAAGCACTTCACTTGCAGTGAAGCAACTCTGTGGATAAGAGAAATGCATCCACTTTTCAGATGATAACACTGAGGCTTTGAGAAAGAAACCTGTTTGAATGCTGTGCAGGTGATAAGAGGTACAGCAGAGATCTGATTCCAGATATGTTCCACTCCAAAAGCTGTCTGTGCTCCTAACCACATGCAGGAACCCTGCAGTCCCCCACACACTGTGAGGCCCTGAGATGGGAATGGAGACGGAGAGGCATGGCTCAGTCTTCTCTAACAGAGGAAAAGGGACTGGGACAAGATATCAAGTGGGGTGGCCTGTGGCACTCCTTTGGTGGCATGAGTCTCATCATTTATGAATCCACAGCAGAGAGCAGCTGCTAAGACTGGGTGGAAATAGCCATGTTACAGCAGGGAGAGGGTACCAGGGGCTTGGGAGAAAGAACGGCTTCTCTTACCTCTTGACAAATTCCAAACCCAAAAACATCTGTTCAGTCCTTCGGTATACATCAGTCTCATTTAAGATTTACGAATAAAGCAATCGGATTTAACTGGCATTTGCATTAAATTTTTTTAAAGTTTATTTATTTTGAGAGAGACAGAGACAGCGTGAGCAGCGGAGGGTAGAGGGGGAGAATCCCAAGCAAGCTCTGCACCACCAGCACAGAACCCAATGTGGGCCTCAAACTCACGAAACCATGAGATCATGACCTGAGCTGAAATCAAGAGTTGGACACCTAACCAACTGAGCTATCCAGCTGCCCTGGCATTTGCATTTTTAAAAGCCTAATCTCGGGGAGCCTAGCTGGCTCAGTAGGAGAAGCATGTGACTTATGATCTCAGGGTTGTGAGTTCGAGCCCCAAGTTGGGTACAGAGATTATTAAATAAATAAAACTAAAAAAAAAAAAAAAAGCTTAATCTATTCAAGGCATTCCAAGTTGATGGAATTTCAGGCCAAATTCAGACTTCTGCATTAAGAGAAATCTTATATTTTATTGTTTAAAAAAACCTCTCAGTTTTCATTCAGTTCTTTTTTTAAGTTTATTTATATTTATTTTGAGTGAGAGAGAGAGAGGGAGAGAGGAAGGGAGACAACTCAAGCTGGGTCAGAGATTGAGAGAAAGAGAGAATCCCAGGCTCTACACTGTCAGTGGGGAGCCTGACTCTGGGCTCAAATCCACCAACCGTGAGATCATGGCCTGAGCCAAAATCAAGAGTCGGACGCTCAACTGACTGAGCCACCCAGGCGCCCCAAGAGAAACCTTTTAGTGTGACTTCTATTCTCATAAAGGCCCAATTCCTAAATATAGACTAATCAGTGACCTTGCCACTCCTGCCTCTAAATGTCCATGGAGCATTCTGGATTATAAACAGCCATCAAGGATCTACTAAAAGGAAACCTTGTTTTCTGGAACTCCCTGATGGTGGCAGAAACGTGGCAGGAGTTCACTCTCCCATTCCTGTGTACACATACCACATCTGCTGCTAAGGGCGTTGTGTTGATGGTTAAAACCAGAGAACCTTTTCTTCTTGGTGATGTTTATATTTTATTAATTCAACCAGGTTTTAGTTTAAGGTTGCCCTATTCAAGTCCTCAAAAGACTACCCTTTCTAAGCCGCCATAGTTGCTGAGGACCAATTTAACTCTACCTTCCTAGAATATTTCAGAATTTAGTTTTAGGGGCGCTTGGGTGGCTTAGTCGGTTGGGCAGCCGACTTTGGCTAAGGTCATGATCTCACGGTTGGTGGGTTCGAGCCCCACATTGGGCTCTGTGCTGACAGCTAGCCTGTTTCAGATTCTGTGTCTCCCTCTCTCTCTCTGACCCTCCCCTGCTCACGCTGTCTCTCTCAGGAATAAATAAAATGTTAAAAAAAAAACCCCACAAAATTTAGTTTTAGTTGCTGCTGCTCTAGGGCCAAGCAAGGCCTGACTCAGCCCTGAATACACGCCGTTGCTGGGATCATGGGGTACCTAAATCCACCCATCCACCAACATGCCTAGTGATTTTCACATCAATACACACAATGTCGCACTAAATTCGTTTTCTACTTTACCTCACTTAACAACCCGTCTTTCTCACATCCCCAGAGTAAAGAACAAATGAAACTGACAAATATACCAACCACATCGTCAAACACTTCCAGGAATTCCATCATTTATTTCTGATCGGTTTAAAAGTCCAGAGTGAATGAAATGAAGGCGATCTGGATTGGCTGCTTTTATTAGAAATTCCAAAGTCATTCAATCATTTCTTTCTCTTCAATATTTACTTTTACCTTAAACATTACAGTTGGTTCCAAGTTCCCTTAACCTTGCTCTTTTGTTCGTATGATAATTCCAGAGTTATTACGTAATGACCTAACCAATAGACCAGAATATGATATAAAGACCTAAATGTGTCTCCAGAGAAATAGAGAATGCAGTGGACCATGCCCAGGCTATGGAAAGTGCTTTGCAAAGATTAGATTACAGTATAAAAATGCAAAAAAGAAACTTACTGAAACTATGCATATAGTCTGACCTAAAAACCGATTACAGGGAGTGTTTAAATATTTAAAAATTTAAAAAGCAACTAACAAAACAAAGATCTCTTTGCAACCGGTATTAACCCAGAGCATAAAGAAGCTGCCATGTTATGTATAGGAGAGAAAATATGGAAAGGAAAGAAAAGCTAACATGTGTCCAAGGGTGGCTAAGCCAATACCAAATGCTAATCACTCACACAAGATTATATTCTGCCTCTGGATATGCTGTTTCCTTGCTGGTAAAAATATCAACAGACACAGTTTCAGAACTCCTGCTTCTTGGACCAAGCGCTCAGGAGCACAAAACCTTTTATGTCAGTAAAACATAATCATTGCAAACAAATTAGAGGGAAAAAGATCAGCTAAATAAAAACCTACCAAATATTACTAAATAGATAGAACCAATGATTATACATTTCTTGTACAGCCTACATTGTACCTGTAGACGGTCTTTTTGTAAAAAATAGATTGTTTATATGTTCTTTTTTACTTGTTAAAGATTTTTTAAAAATATTTATTTTTGAGAGAAACAGACAGACAGACAAAGCAGGAGTTGGGGAGGGGCAGAGAGAGAGGGAGATAACAGAATCTGAACCAGACTCCAGGCTCTGAGCTGTCAGCACAGAGCCCGATGTGGGCTCAACCCCATGAGCCGGGAGATCATGACCTGAGCTAAAGTCAGACACTTAACCAACTGAGGCACCCAGACACCCCTATGTGTTCTGTTTTTGTTATTTATTTATTTATTTTTTAAATTTTCTTTAATGTTTTTTATTTATTTCTAGGAGAGAGAGAGAGAGAGAGACAGCATGAGCAGGGGAGAGTCAGAGAGAGAGGGAGTCACAGACTGAAACAGGCTCCAGGCTCTGAGCTGGCAGTTAGCACAGAGCCTGACGCGGGGCTCGAACCCACGAACCGCGAGACCATGACCTTGAGCGAAAGTCGGACGCCCAACGGACTAAGCCGCCCGGGCGCCCCATGTTTTTTATTTATTTTTTATTCTTTATTTTCGAGAGAGAGTGCGAGCGAGTGAGCGAGCGCGAGTGGGGGAGGAACAGAGAGAGGGAGACACAGAATTCAAAGCAGGATCCAGGCTCTGAGCTATTAGCACAGAGGTCGACACAGGGCTCAAACTCCCAAACTGCGATTTCATACGAGAGAGGGGCGCGTTCAGGGTGGTATGGCCGTAGACCAAACTGTGATATCATGACCCAAGCTGACTGAGCCCCCTGGGCACCCTCTTATGTGTTCTGTTTTATAACCTGCAGTCCAAAAGAAAATATATCAACAACTTATTACCATGCCAACACACATAGGGACTTTTATATTTTAGCTACGTTACTATAAATCTTAACATAATTAATAAGGATAATTATAAAATATCACTCAGGGCATAAAAAAGTGAAAGGCTATTCAAGGTAACTAAGTCCGTATTAACTTTGGTAAACAAAGGAACCCTGCTCTTATAGTAATTTTTCCCATTCAAAATGCAAGTTTCCTCCATAAACAAGCAAATTTATATTGTTGGCCTCTACAGGGCAGAGTTAAAAATATATTTAAGTCACCCAGACAAGCATATGGCCTGGGAGCCTAGTAGAGTTCAGGAAATTCTTTTTGTTGATATGAGTGTATTTTTCATTCAAAGTTGGCACTTCAGTCAAGAAGAAAAAATTACCTGGGTGTCTGGGTGGCTCACTCAGTTGAGCGTCTGTCTCTTAGTTTCAGCGCAGGTCACGATCTCACAGTTTGTCAGTTCAAGCCCCATGTTGGGTTCCACGCTAACAGTGCAGAGCTTCCTTGGGACTCCCTCTCTCTCCCTGACTGCCCCTTCCCTGCACTCTCTTTTTCCCAAAATGGATAAATAAACAAGAAGAAGAAGAAGAAAATATTATCACTGGGATGTCTGAGTGGTTAAGACATGTCTTTTTTTTTTTTTTATGTTTATTTATTTTTGCGGGGGGTGGGAAGGGCAGTGAGAGGGGGGAAAGTGTATCCCAAGCAGGCTCCACACTGTCACTGTAGAGTCCAACATGGGGTTCAAACACACGAACCATGAGATCATGATCTACGGAAATCAAGAGTCAGAAGCTTAACCCACTGAGCCACCCAGGTGCCCCAAGGCACTCGTTTTAAGAAAACACTAAACTATCTCAACTGAAAAAATAATTAAAAAGACAAATAGGGAATTCACAAGTGGAAATTCACTCCATCAACATTATTTTCGGCACAGGACACTCAGGAGAAGCCCTGTGCATTCCAGGACCTGGTGCTACGTGCGTCACCTGTGTTCCCTCACTGAGACAGGGTCCACCACACACATCAGACCGACAGCCTCTGTTATTCTTATAACTGGTGACAGCTGTGACAAGTCCTGCGCTGAGGTGGGAAAGGGGGTTTCTCACCACCTCTCAGCCGCATCTGGGACAGTGGGCCCCTCCTGCTCACCCTGTTCCTTTTTTACACACTTGCTTCTCTTGGCTTCCAAGACACTGCACTTGCTCCATCTCGGCCTCACTCCCTGGCCGCTCCGTCAGCGTGCTCCTAGGCTGCTTCCAAGTCACCTCCTGACCTCTAGATATCCAAGTGTCCCAGGGCTCACTCGTCCTTGGATTCTCCCTCTGGTTCTCCAGTTTATATCCACTTCCTTGATGACCAGGTCCCGTTTTACAGCTTTAAATACCATCGATTGAATCTACTGTCCTAAGTTCCTATCTCCTGTCTGGACCTCAGCCTTGGGCTCCAAATTTGAACGCCCAGCTGTCTACCTGACATCGCCCCTGGGATGTGTAGTAGGCACTGCGGGTCGTTATTCCGGCTGCTCCTCCCCCACCGCTCCCCGCCTCAGTGAAGAGCACTACCAGCGGTCCAGGTGCTTGTGGTATCCACCCTGGGGTCATCCCCGAGCCCCTCCCCTCTCTCTCACGCACACACATGCACACCCCACAGTGCTATATTCAAATGAAACTGCTAGAGTATTAATCAGCCTTAAAAAGGAGGGAAACTATGACAAATGCTACAATATGGATGGAGCCTTAAAGACAATGGTAAGTGAAAGCAGCCAGTCCCAAAAAGACAGTATTGTAGGATCTCCCTTCTAAGAGGTACCTATCATAGGCAAATTCACAGAGACAGAAGGCAGAACTGTGGTTTCCTGGCATTAGGGAGAGGGCAGAACGGGAGTTACTACTGTTCAAAGGGTAGAGGGTTTCAGTTTGGGAAGATGAAAACATTCTGGAGTTGGATGGCGGTAATGGCTGCGCAACACTGTGAATCTGCTTAATGCCACTGAGCTGTATACTTAAAAACAAGTACAACCGCTTCTAGTCACCTCCTCTGCTAGCATTCTGTTCTAAGTTATGATCATCTCTTGCTTGGATTAATTACTATAATAGCCTCTTAACTGATCTTCCTGTTCCATTCAATTAGGATTAGGTCTGTCTACACCCAACAACAACAAAACAAATGTAGTGTCTTAAACAAGAGTGATGTTTACTTCTTTCTAAGGTAAAAAATAAACCCAGCATCAGGCAGTCAGAGCTGGTAACTCAGAGCTGGGGACTCCTGGGTGTCACAAGGAATCCAGTTCCCATCCTTCTGCTCTGCATCCTCATGCAAGGCTGACATTCTTCAGTTGCCTCATAGTTCTAAGTGGCTAAATGACCTTCAGCCACTGGCCAGCTGGGGCAGGGGAAGGGCGTACCCTCTGCCCTCTATGGAAACTTCCCAGTAGACGCATCCCAAACCTCTAGTTACATCTTCATAGACCCGAATTTACTCAAGAGACCCCCAGATGTAAGGACGGGTGGGAGTCCAGTCCTGTCTCCAGGCACAATATGCCTGAAAACAAAACAAAACAAAACAAATCCAGGGTTTTGTTACTAAGGAAAAAGGGGAGACTGGATTTGGGGAGCCAACTAGCAGCATCTACTCTCTTCCCTAGAGGCAACTTTCCGTACAGGGATGTCTTATAAAACAGAAATAAAATTATTGCATTCCCCTGCTCAAAATCTTCCAATGGCTTTCCATTACAATCAGAAGAAAATCCAAAGTCCTCATTCTATCCTATGATACTCTACATGAACAGGCCCCTGACTATTCTCTAAACTTATTTCCTATCCTTGTCTCAGCTCTGGCCACCCAGTGGTTTGTACTCTATAGAGCCAGACCACATGGCTCTAAAGTCTGGATCTGCTGAGGAGACTTCTGATAAGTTGCTTAACCTCTCCAAACCTCAGTGTCCTCATCAACAAAACAGGAATGTGAATAGTGCCTAACTCATAAGGTTATTTAATAGAATTAAGGGGCGCCTGGGTGGCTCAGTCGGTTGAGCATCTGACTTCAGCTCAGGTCATGATCTCATGGTTTGGGATCTCAGGTTTGGGAGTCCGAGCCCTGCATCAGGCTCTGTGCGGTCAAGCTCAGAGTCGGGAACCTGCTTTGGAATCTGTGTCTCCCTTTCCTTCTGCCTTCCCCTGCTCATGCTCTGTCTCTCTTGCTCTCAAAAATAAAAAAATAAAAATTGTGTAGAGTCTCAGAACAGAGCACAACATACATCAATAGCTGCTTTTTTGCTTATATTGTCATTTAAGCTATTTTGAGTTTGGTTTCTCTCACTTGTAGCCATAGTGATTTTTTTAAATAAAAACAAGTCCAATCATGCTGGTCTCTTGCTCAAAATCCCCCTTAAAAAAATCCCGTATCAGGGAGCCTGGGTGGCTCAGTCGTTGAGTGTCCACCTCCTGGTTTTGGCTCAGGTCGTCATTCATGGTTCCATGAGTTTGAGTCCCACATCAGGCTCCATGTTGACAGTACAGAGCTTGGTTGGGATTCTTTTCCTCCCTCTCTGTCCCTCCTGCTCCCTCTCTCTTTCAAAATAAAAAAATATATTAAAAAAAAAATCCCATTTCATTCTGTATAAAATCTAAATCCAGGGGCGCCTGAGTGGTTCAGTCGGTTAAGCGTCCGACTTCGGCTCAGGTCATGATCTCATGGTTAGTGGGTTCAAGCCCCGCCTCGGGCTCTGTGCTGACAGCTAGCTCAGAGCCCGGAAACGGTTTTGGATTATGGGTCTCCCTCTCTCTCTCTCATGCTCCCCTTTTCACGTGGTTTCTCTCTCTCTCAGAAATAAATAAAAAATTTTTTTAAAAGTTAAAAAAAAATCTAAATCCTTCTCAGGGCCTACCTTGGTTTTCCGCCCTGCCCTAATCTCTTCCAGGTTGGATAGAACGTTCTGGTGTGGGAGGCTAGGTCATGCCAGAGTGAGGGAAGCAGGAGAACCCCGAACTAACCAGCAGCCAGGCTTGGGGCTATTTTCTACTTGCTCCCACAGCATCACAGCTAATGCCTGTCTACTTATCTGTCTCGCCCACAAGGCCTAGAGCAATTTTGACTGCCCTCACTCATCTCTGCCGGCTCATGGCCAGCTCATGTGTATTCTCTCCAGGAGGTGGGTGGTAGCAGCTAGGTAAAGAGGAGAGCAGACCGAGGGAGCCGGTGAGGGCCCAGGAGGGGTCCTGGAGGGAGCAAGGACTCCTGCGGTTCCTCCACATCAAGCTTCCTGGCTCTGGATATGTCAGCATCAGCCAGGGGGCAAGCAAGTCCAGCCTCGTGGAGGACTGGACCCTGCAAACAAGCCCCTTCCATGCTGGCCTGGGGCAGCAGGGAGGTACAGGACATGACCTCTGTATATGCTGGAGCCAGAAGGATTTTAGGCAAATGTCATTTTACAGACACTCCGCGTCCTGATTTGTAAAGATGAAGGAGGGAGGCGCCAAAACAAGCTGTTATCCAATCCTGTGAAATCTCACAAGTCGACCGGTAACCTTAAACATTTAGGAGAGAAAATAATTCAGGAAAGCTAGTTCTATGTAAAATTATACTCCAGGAACTCTTTTATTTCTCTTTTCTTTGAATCTGCCCACCAAACCTAGTAGTTCCCGTATGTTCACTCAAGCCTTTTTATCAACTATGAAATTTTAAATCATATTTTCCTAAAGGAAAGCAACATTGCCATTTGAGTCACCAAAATGAGGGGCACACCTTGACTCCTACCTGCTGTGAGGGGGGGTCCTTCCCGCCCAGGAGGGTGGGGTGGGTATTTTTCTGCTTCTTCCTTCACTTTTATTTTCTTCATTTTCCTGAAAAGTACTTGCTTTCCTTTTCATCACTACAACTAATAATACTCCTTGTGATATTGTGATTTATAGTATGAAATATATATTTTGGTCTTCTTCCAAGGTTGCAGGCACATAGTTCCTAAAACCCTTGGAATTTTCTATGTGATAAGAGATAACGTGTGTTTTGTTATTCATAACAAGCCTCTCTAAACCGTACTGAGTTTACATTAATGAGGTGACTTTTGAAAAGTCCCTCAAGAATGGAGGGCTGGCTGGGGCGCCTGGGTGGCTTAGTCGGTTAAGCGTCCGACTTTCGCTTAGGTCATGATCTCGTGGTTTGTGGGTTCGAGCCCCGCGTCGGGCTCTGTGCTGACTGCCAGCTCAGAGCCTGGAGCCTGTTTCACAGTCTGTGTCTCCCTCTCTCTCTGACCCTCCCCTGCTCACGCTGTCTCTCTCTCTCTCTAGAAATAAATAAAATTAAAAAAAAAAAAAAAAAAAAGAATGGAGGGCTGGTTGTCAAGGGAACCAACCACTGATTACAGGTTTGGAACTCTTCTCTGGGGAAGGGAGAAGTTAGAAGTAGAGTCAATCAATGGCCAGTGATTTAATCAATCACACCTATATAATGCAGCCTTGAAAAAGCCCAAAGGATCAGGTTCAGAGAGCCTCTGGGTTGGTGAACGGGAGCAGGTGCTAGAGGGGAGGTGCGTCTGGAGAGGGTGTGAACTGTACGCCCCCTGCCCTGTGCATCCCTTTCATCTGGCAGATCTTGAGTTAGAGCCTTTTATGGTATGTAATAAGTAAAATGTTTTCTGAGTTCTGTGGGCTGCTCTAGCAAGTTAACTGAACCCATGGTGGTGGTCATAAGAACCTCTGCTTTATAGCCAGTTGGTAAGAAGCAAAGGTAACACCACCTTGGACTTGTGATCGGTGTCTACAGGGGAGGAGGGCAGTTTCGTGGGACTGAATCCTTCCAGTGTGGGGTCAGACACTAACCTCCAGTAAATAGTGTCAAAACTAACTCAGAATTGCCTGGTGTGGGAAGAGCCCCCAGCACACATTTGTTGATCAGAAGTGCCAGAGATGAAGTATTCTGTGAGGAGACAGAAAACAGAAGAGTCTTCCTAAACACTCCCCTGGCTGTTATGAGACCACTTCACAGGCACAAATCCTCCAAGGAATGGAATCATGTCTGTGGTATTCCTGATACACTACTCCTAACCTAAGTTTCTCGCTCCCTCTTTTAAAATTTGGAATATGTCCAAACAAACAGAAAAGGAGAGTATTAACAAACCCTCATACACCCATCAAAAAGCTTCAATAACCATCAACATTTTGCCATGTTATTTTCACCTTTCTCCTGAATACCGTCTTTTTTTTTTCCTGGAATGTTTTGAAGTAAATCCCAATCAACCAAGACCAAGTACATGTTCAAACTTCCCAAATTTTCTTTTAAAATGTTTTTTGTTTGTTTGAATCTCAACCCCACAAAGCTTATCTTATTTGGCTGTCGTATCTCTTAACTCTCATTTTAGATGCCTTCTACCTCTTTTTTTTCCCCCCACGCTACTTGACTTGTTAAATTAGGTCAACTGCCTATAGAACATGCCACATTCTGATCTAATGGCTTCCTTGTGGTGGTGTATCATTTGCTCCACTACACCTGGTATGCTGTGTAGACCGGGAATTCATTCCAGAGGACTGGTGAGATTATGTCAGGTCCCTTCCCACCCTGGGGAGAGGGGAGAAGAGGTAGAGGTGCAAGAATATACTATGGGGATACTGTGTGTTTCTTAGGAGATATGATCAACTAACTGGTATTCTCACTTTCGGTGATGCTGAGGCTGACCACTGGATTTGAGCAAGAGAGGCCTGATCCTTCCCTTCTGAAGTTCCCCAATGACCTTTGACCAACTGGTTTTATCCTCCATTGTTGAC
Organism: Proteles cristata cristata; assembly: GCA_017311185.1. NCBI lineage: Eukaryota > Metazoa > Chordata > Mammalia > Carnivora > Hyaenidae > Proteles > Proteles cristata. The sequence continues at coordinate 113,425 of JAESUZ010002059.1, forward strand.
ACCTTGCCTGAGTCAGTTCATTATGGTCTGCAAAATGGTGATTTTCCTAGTTGTATCATCTCTTCTATCCAAAAGAATATGGAGATTCTTCTAAATAGAAGAACCTTCCCCCATACAGTAGGGCTATTTGGTTACCCTAAAAAACAGTTGTACTGGAGAAGCAGGAAATTTGTTTAATTCATTTTCTTTTAATTAGCAATTTTCAGAAGGATGAGCTGGTTGCACACTGTGTCTTGGCCAATCAAAATCAAAGGGTCCAGTGCTTCCAGAGTGGCAGGCGTCCCTGCCTTCTACCCACACAGAATGGGCGGGGTGGACAGTACATCTTGTTGATCCACAATGAAGTTTACAAAATCACCCAAATTCCAGCAGCTTAATTAATTATAGATTCTTCTAAAGGCTAAAATCTGAAGACAATTTAGATGATAGAAGAGTCATCTCAATAAAAGAACAAGCCAAAAAGAGTGGCTAGAAATTAGCAACAGCCTGAAAACTGGATTTATATAAGCTTTTTATGAAGTGAACTTCAGTTTCTGATTAATAGCAGCAATTTGGGTTTTCATTTGGCACATACCGTTAGGAAATATTGACCCCATAATCTGTTATGAAAGATCTACTAGTCAAAACAAGAAAGAAAATAAAGAAACACTGAATTTTACCTTTAGGCAAAAAAAAAAAAAAGGGAACATGCAAATTTAATTCCATTAAGGTTAATGAAAATCACATTCTGAAACCAGTCCCTAATATTTTCCATTGCTGTTGCTCTACAATATTTTTGGCATATATCTACCAAAAGAAATGTGAATATATTAAGCTTCTTACGAGTCAGTGCTTACAAATGAATTATTTCAAACATTCACAGATAATCACACAGTACACAAAAGACATTTGTCAGTGCATAAAATTGAAGGCCGAAATTCAATTACATAAAGGTTTGATTTAAAGTCTGCCTGCCCACGTACAAAGTGATGATACTTGGGAAGCCACTAAAAGTGCTGGAAGAAATAAAATATAGTCTCCTTAAAGACATAAGACTCCTGGGATCCCTAGAGCTGCCCTAGGCTTCTGGAATGCCTATGCACAGCATCTGCTCTGAGGGCCATGCCCTCCCAACACTGAAGCTCCAGCCCAAAGCCGTCAAAGGGTGAGGGAGGCCCCGGAGAAGTGGCACCGCTGCTCACCCACTGCACAAGGATCCTGTCCCGCTGCCCTCCCTCCACCTTCCTTTCAAAGGCTGACCTCAGGACCCTCTGGCCCACCCCACCCAGTCCCCCGAGTAGGTTCACTGATTCAGCCACAATAGGTCCCCACCACTCTCCAACACTCAGGTTCATCCTGCCTCAGAAACTTTGCGCTAGCTGTTCCCTCTGACTGGAATCCCCTGTTCCTGGTTATCAACAGGGCTTACTCCTTCACCTCCTTCAGATCTTTACTTAAAAAAAGAAACAAGTGTGGGGTGGCGGGGTGCGCCTGGGTGGCTCAGTTGGGCGTCTGACTTTGGCTCCTGTCATGATCTCGTTCTCTCAGTTCGTGAATTTGAGCCCTATGCTGGGCTCTGTGCTGACAGTTGGGAGCCTGGAGCCTGCTTCGGACTCTGTGTCTCCTCTCTCTCTCTGTCTCTCTCAAAAATAAAACATTAAGAATATTTTAAATAAATAAATAACACATAAAATAAACAAGGGGCCCCAAATGGAGTCACCTGTGCCAAGCCCCACCTCAGCAAACCAAGATTTAATACTTAAACTAACTGCAATTTCAGCCTCTTCCAGGAATGAAACCTATAACCTGTCAATCTGGAATTACTCGGTCAACACTAGTAAGGTAATCCACCCAAGAGACCCCTTCCGTCTCTTATAGGAAAGTGGCCTTGCCGGAAACAATTCACTCTTTGCTAGAAACTTTCTTTGCCTGCTCGTTTCTGCCCGATAAAAACCTTCTATGTTGTACAGCTCCTGAGAGCTCCTTTGTATCTGCTAGATGGGATGCTGCCCGATTCATGAATAGTTGAATAAAGGCAGTAAGATCTTTAAAACTTGCTTGGATGAATTTTGTTTTTAACAAGTCAGATGTCACCTCAATGACACCTTTTCTAATATTCTAAGACTGCAGTCCTCTTTTCTCTACACAAATGGAACAATTTCTATCTTGTTCACTACTGTATTCTTTGTGCCTGGAACAGTACCTGGCACAAATAAAAGGTATAATATATATCTATGCAATGAATGCATGAATCACAAGTCAGTTTGATTCTTTTACCTACATTCGCATCAAAAAAGGAATTTTATTTAAGACAAGTGATACACACTTGTAAAAAGAGGTGGATATCTGTGGCTTTCTAATAAATAGAAAACCACTTTACATGGTTGTCTATACTGCTTTAATATGGACTACATGGTTTAACTGCAGAGGATAACAGATTTCTAGGACATGCGATACTGAGGTGGATAAAATCAAGGAGAAATCAGCCACTCAACTTGGCTAGGCTGGTATTTTACAGGGAAACTGGAATTAATAGGATTTTAAAAATCACTGGTAGAGATAGATTCTCCCAGACTCAAAGAGAAAGATACAGAGAGCAGGTCCTGTGTGGTCTACCTCTCAAAAATGTTTGGGTGGGATATTCAAAGCTTTGTATAAAGAACAAATTCACTATGGGAAACCATATTTTTCCTGAAATCACATTTTGGCTGGACTGACAATCGAGACTTATACAAAGGAATTCCCATGAAGCACTTAAGATTACACTTCCTATTTAGACAAAAATCACAGTTCATATACAATGTAAACTATGTGTTTTCTATAAATCCAGGGGAGGACAAATCCTACCTAAACTGTCAACTGGCTTGTTCAAAGGTTGGTAGGTACTGCAAATATATTTAATGGATACTCCACCCCCAGCCCTCTTCCTTCCCCAGCGTCCCATTCTTGGCAGGAGGCAAAAAGAGCAATGACTACTGGTAGAAGAGGTCCCCTTGGACTTCTATGATGAAAACATTCTGGCAGTTGCTCCATCAGGCAACAAGGCTGCTGCCTTACAACAAGGGAGGTGCCTACTTCAAGAACCAGGAAAAGGGTGTCTGGGTGGCTCAGTCAGTTAAGTGTCCAACTTTGGCTCAGGTCATGATATCATGGTTCATGCGTTCAAGCCCTGTGTCGGGCTCTGTGCTGAGAGCTCAGAGCCTGGAGCCTACTTCGGATTCCGTGTCCCCTCTCCTCCTCACACTCTGTCTCTCTCTCTTAAAAATAAATAAACATTAAAAAAAAAAAAGAACTAGAAAGAAATGAACACAGCAAATGTTTTAGGAGTGACAGCCTTTCCCCCTTAAAAGGATTCCATTTAGAAGAATACTTGCTGAACATTTCTCTGTGATGTTGGTCTGGTACATAATTGTGCTCTGCACTTCAGAGAAGGGCAATTAGCACCATTCAAGTCACGTTGGAAGCAATAATAATAAATGATGATGACAACTGGGTATAGTGTTTCAGAAACACTAATCACCTCTGATCTTTACCAGAACTCTGGAAGATGGGTGGTAACTCCATTTTATTTTATTTTTTAAAGATTTTTTTTTTTTTTTTTACAGTAATCTATACCCTCAGCATGGGGCTTGAACCGACAACCCTGAAATCAAGAGTCACATGCTCTACTGACCGAACCAGCCAGGTGCCCTGATAATTACATTTTACAGATGGACAAAGTAAGGCTTACAGAGGTTAGAAGATTTGCTTAAGGCTGTACAGACAGTAAGAAGCAGAGTCACTTTCTAAACCCAGACCTTCTGACTCCATGCCCCATAATCGTGTTCCCGGCTCTAGGTAACTAGTGAAACACTACAGTCACAACTCATTTGTCTACCCGTGAGATTGTAACCGTGAGATTGGGAGAGTAAGGGGCAAAGTTACTGACAAGTCCAGACAGGACAGGACTCTTGCACCCCAGGCCTGCCCCAGAGCACAGGGTGAGCAGCTGCAGTTCCTAGACACAGGCACCAGGAGCAGTGAGCGCATCCCAGACCTGGCTGTGAGTGAGGTAACAGAACAAGCATGCTTTGGGCCCCCTCTGGGGTGTGGCAGTGGGATCAGTACTTTGTCTTAGGTTTAAAATGGGGAAACATTTGAACCTGAATTCAGGGCTGTCCTCCGTCACAGCCCTGGGCTAAGCTCCTCAGCAGAGAAGTCCTACCTAGCCAGTCAAGTTCAGCACTGTTAGGCCCCAGGGATGAATATTAAAGAGCCTCTCAAGGCCTTGCTGATAAACCCCTAAAAAGACCAACAGGAAAAAAACCACATGCCTAGCCATTCCATGTGAATTGGTGAATATTCTGAGGGTGAGACCCTACTGGCCCATGGCAGTACCTAAGTTCCAGAAACAACAAATACTGCTCTATGGAAAAAGCAAAATGTTAAGTCTGCGGGCCTAAACTTGGCAATTGTACTTTAGAATTTACTTGTAAGTCAGCTGTTTGAAAATTAGAATACACCCATAGATTCTAAAGTCCATCAACAGCACTTAGTTTCCAGTCTAGCCTCCAAAGCCTGTTTAGCCTATTATGTACAAAAACATGGTAGTATTCCAGCTATCCTAATCACATTTCAGTGGGGAAGCCAAGTCAAAATTCCAAACCACAACAATTAGAAATATTTCTCCTTTCTCAGCTCAAGTGGTCCATGCAGGTCCCAAGAAAGCAGAAGGACCAAGGTAGGTGCAACTTCAGCCCAGTAGCTTCCTAAACCCTCAGTCCTCAGGGTTGCTTTCTCCTGTTCTCGTGGTTCTGACCTGGGGAACAAGGGCACTCGCCAGACAGATCGGAGGGCAAAGGGCCATGTCTAGCTCTGTCTCCTTGTACCTGGAGGCTGGAGGCATGGGCCGAAAAAAAGCTCAGTGATGTCCAGGTTAAAATAAAAGCCTTTGGCCTTATTTTTCAAACCACTCTTGCTTGAAATTCTAAAAACTAAAAGTGCTTATGTCATTACAGGATGAGAGCTGTGACAGGCTGGGTCTAATACTGTATAACCCTTTCTGAGAGGGCAGAGTCCCTAACTGCTCTGTTGCCACATCTCTGCAAAGCAGCGACCAGGCACACTGGCAGCTAAACAACGTGGTCCTTTCTGTAAAGCAAACAAAAGCCAAAGCTGTACATTTGTGCATGCGCACATACGTACCCAGACAGCAGTCTGGAATGGCACACGCCGGCCGGCTAACCGTGACCACTTCTGGGAAGCGGAATGGGATGGGAGAGTAAAGCAGCAGTTTTATGTTTCACTCTTTGAATTTCTTTTGAGAAGTACATTTTTTAAAAGTTTATTTATTTAGAGAGAAAGACAGCGACAGTGTGGAAAGGGGCAGGGAGAGAGAAAATGCCAAGTAGGGCTCTAAAGCCCATCAACAGCACTTAGTTTCCATTCTAGCCTCCAGTGTAGAGCCTGACAGGGGCTCGAACTCACAGACCCTGAGATCATGACCTAAATCGAAACCAAGAGTAAGAAGTTTAACTAACTGAGCTACCCAGGTGCTCCAAAAAGTCTATATATTTTTTTAAAAAATGCTTTATGTATATCTTACACATGTAACTAAAAAAAATACTTTATCACAAGCCATTTTAAAAACACTTCAAAATGGTAATTTCCCTGAATATAAAATGCGATCATAGAAATAATCAGAAATTTAAAATATTCTTGGAAAGATTCAAAAGAAAAAGACCAGCAGGCTCAGTAAACTATAGCCCATGGGCCAAATCCAGTTCAACACACAGGTCCAGAAGGTAAAACAGGTTTTTACATTCTTTGAAAGGTTGTTAAAAAAGGGGCGGGGGGGGAACACCTGAGTGGCTCTTGATTTCGGCTCAGGTGATGATCTTGTGGTTTGTGAGACTAAGCCCCACATTTCGCTCTGTGCTGATAGTGTGGAGCCTGTCTAGGATTCTCTTTCCCCCTCTCTCTGCCCCTCCCCCGCTTGTGTGCACATGCTCTCTCTCTTCTCTCTGAAATAAACGTAATTTACTATTTGCTTGGTACAGGAAAAAAGTCTAATGATCCCTAATTTACACCACTAATAGTGTCTCTTTTCAAATATAGTTCTAAAATTCTCTTGAAAACGCCTTCAAAATCACTTTTAAACCATACAGATTAGTCACATTACTTAAGATTCTACGTTTTTTATCTCCCCTAAATTTACAGCAGTATAAATTAGCTTGTTTAGCTACCCTAACCAGAGCTGGCTCAGAAGAAGTGATTTCCTAAAATCAAATTCAGCCCCAGGATGGAAAGGGACATTCTCTGTCCTAGCATCCAGGAACCTAACCTCTGACACACTGTTAAAAGGTACAAGGACTTGAGAAATCAAACTCAGAATAACTCTCTGAGCAGCTAACAATGATTTTTAAAATCTAGCAGTGACACTAATTAGTGACACTGATCTAGCAGCAGATCAGGAAGAAGGGTATCTTTATTCATAATGAAATTTGTATCTTAATCTTATATTGGAATCTAAAGCCCTAAAAGAGGGAGAATATTTCATTTTGATTAAGAAAGACCCTAAGAAATGTATTGACCAATTAATTTAGAACTGGAAAAATAATGGACGAATGGATCAAGAAGATGTGGTTTATCTATACCATGGAATACTACATGGCAATGAGAAACAATGAGATCTGGCCATGTGTAGCAACATAGATGGACCTTGAGGGTGTTATGCTGAGCGAAATAAGTCAGGCAGAGAAGGACAAATATCGTATGTTTGCACATATAGGAGGATTAGGAGGAACTTAACGAAGGACCGTGGGGGAGAAGAAGGGGGGAAATAGTGGGGGAGAGGGAGAGAGGCAAACCATGAGAGACTCTTGAATGCTGAGAACAAACTGAGGACTGATGGGTGTTGGGGGGGGGGAGGGGAGTGATGGGCGTGGAGGAGGGCACTTGTGGGGATGAGCACTGGGTGTTACATGGAAACCAACTTGACAATAAACTATTTGTAAAAAAAAACCAAAACCAAAACCAAAACCAAAACAAAAAAACCCCGAAGAACTGGAAAAATAATTTATCCAGTAGACATGTGTGAACTTCCTACATTAAACCAATGGTTCTATATGATGACAATTCACAAAGTTCATAATCATATTAGAATTCTCAGTCCCCACTTTTAGCAGTATGCTATTCGGAAATAAAGTTTCAAGTTCAAAACTTAAAGGACATAAAATACAGGCTGATTTGTTTAACAGTCTTTTAACCTACTTAATTTGCAATGAAGAAATGAAAGCAATTTAGAATCTGGTATGCACGATTTTTTTTTTTTTTTTTTACAAGGACAGAGTACCAACAGAAAGAAGATAAAGATCATCACTGTCGTGATTTAAGGAAAAAAATAAAGACCTCATTCTCACTTCCCTCTGGAATACATTTTCCTGCCCAAGTATGACACACAAGACACTCTACCTCAATGTCCTGGAGGCTGAATTCCTTCTGATCAGTAAAGTTTGCGGCCCCGGCACTAAGTTCCATCAGCATCTTGGCGATCTCGGGCTTTATGGCTGAAGTCAGCCGACTGGCTGCTTCCATGACGTGCTCCTGCACATCTTTAAGCTGCATGGCTGCCTTGGAGTAGTGAGAGTTCCTGAACACAGTGCTGAAGAGATCTGTGAGGAAAGTACTGGCACGGCAGAAGACGTTGAGGGCATCCAGGTACTTGGAGATGCCCTGCTGGATGTCGGCGATGGGAGCAGAGTGAGGCATGGCGTGGTGGCAGCTGCCCGCGGTGGGTAGGCTGCCCAGGGGCGCGGTGGCGGCCGTCGACGCCAGGGGAGCACTCAGCGCTCGGCCCAGCTCAGGCATCGGGAACTGCTGGTGCTGCTGCACCTTCTGCTTGGACCCGCCAAGCAGGAAGCGCCGCTTATAGTCCATTTTACCGTCCTGGGCGCTGCAGCAATGCATGCGGGAGGGGTGGCTGTCCCGGGGGCCGTGAGTGGGTCCGGGTCCTGATTCTTTTTGTTCCCCCCAAAACTGTAGCTAGGTATAAAAATAGTGGAGTTCTGCAAATCTAAGTTTTAAAAAAGGCATTTCCATGAGGCAGGTGACCATGTGATCCAAAGTAGATGCGAGAACAACGGGCTTAGGTGATTAATATTTTCAGTGTAGGCAGGACCTCTGACCAAAAATAAACATGTGTCCAAAATGCTGTATAAGGACTGTTAGCATTCCACTCTCTTAATAAAAAGATATGCTTGCTGAGAAAAATGTTTACCTATAATTGCTTTGCAAGAATATTCTGATACTTGTATTTACAATGGCAGAAAAATAACTTAACTTTTAAAAAATGTAATATAATGTAATATAACGTATCTTCAATATACCAGAAAAGTTAGAACCCCCAAACCCACAAGCTGATCAACAGCAATTTAAAAAGCAGTCCAGTTACTTCACACTGAGTCCTGAAGAACGAAGATGAAACCTCTGCAGAGTTTTGACAGAGCCCGCCTGCCAAATCCAGTCACCTGCAAAGCTTCCTCTCTATGCGAAACATTTCCAAATTTCCTTTCACATTTTCTGAAAACAAGCTTTTTTTTTTAATTTTAAAAATGGCATTTGTTATTATAAGTCTCCTCCTCCTTTCCTTTTGTTTGCTGAGGTAGCAGTTTCCTTGTAACAGTAAGAGGTGCTTCCAGACTGGGCTGGCCCTCAGTTGTAAAGTCTGAAGCAAGAATGCGCAGATGTATTTGTAAGGCCTCTAAGTCATTTCCTGTGGGGGGAATAAGATAAAGTTAGGAAAGTTACAGGACAATGAGGAATTCTGAAACATTAACTCCTGAAATTCTACGATCCACAAAGGCGGGCCATAAGTGAGTAAGAAACCAAAGGCAACCTTACAAAAGCAGGTAGGAGAGCTAGAGTTGAATCATAACATGATGACTATTAGAAAATTCCTCAAGTTGTGGTACAAAAATAGGGCAATCAGGAAAATTTGATTCTACATCAACCACTCCAAAGCTGAGGCTAACAGGGCCTGGATTCGTGCTGGTATTTGGCAAAACCCTTGATTCCTCCTCAAAGAGCTCATACATTTGCAAGAGGATCAGGAGAGTACCCAGATCACGGTGCCTATGGTCAACAGCTACAGCATTCATACAGCCGTAAGGGGGACTGGAAAAGAGAGGCAGGAGCCAAAACAGAGAGATCAGGAAGGTTGCTGCAAAGAAAATGTTACTGTGACGTAGCCCTTGACCGAAGGATAGGTTTTCACAAGTGCAAAAGGGACAAGTGGGGTTTACCAGCTCAAAGGAACCAAGAGCAAAGAGCCCAAGGACGACGGCACAGGGCCCACTCAGGATACTCCAGCTGGGTGGAAGTGCGGCGCACAGGCAAAGCCTGGAGCGGTGAGTGGCTGACAGGGGCTTGGCAGACAGGATTCTCATCGCCCTTAGCCAGGTTCCCCTCTGGATGTTCAAAGGCAAGCCTGGCGGGGTGTGTGCCGGTTCTTATACGCTGGGGCAGCTTCTGTAGAAACCCCAGCTCTGTACAGGTGCTAATAGCAACGTCTGGGCATCTCTGGTTATAGTTCCTGATACCTTTAATGTTAATTTATTTTTGAGAGAGAGACACACACACAGAGTACAAGCTGGGGAGGGACAGAGAGAGAGAAGGAGACACAGAATCCGAAGCAGGCTCCAGGCTCCAAGCTGTCAGCATTTAGCTCGACATGGGGCTTGAACTCACAGACTGCAAGATCGTGATCTGAGCTGAAGTCGGACGCTTAACTGACTGAGCCACCCAGGTGCTCCTCTGATACCTTTAACAGTGAAGTAGCATGATTCTTCCCACACAACTAATATCAGGGTTCACATTTGCCTGAACCATCTGTTCTCCCAAACATAACAATAGTTCAAGTCTTGTTTACCAAGTGTTATATTTAGTCTCTATTAAACTACAAAGTACACAATCGCTGAATACAGTCTGGCCTACTTATTGATAACTAGGTTTTCTTTCTTTCCATTTCCTTTTTTTGTCGATGAAAAAATATAAGTCACACTTTGTCCCTCATCTTAGCCAACTACCATGCCTTTTTCAATTGCACAAGGAACCAGGGAAGGTAGGGAGGGAGTTAAAAGAACAAGAGATGAGAGATACAAACACACATTCTAAAGTTGTAGCAACCCTAAGCCAGCTCGCATATAAGTGCAATCAAACTGGTGGCCATTTGCAGCTCTGCATTCAGCAGAATCTTCTCTCTTAAAAAATCTCAGAAACTTTAAGAAACAACATATCAGACAACTACTTGTAAGAAATGTACCCAAATGTTCTTTTTTCAAATTGATGACAATAAGGAAATCCTACCTATCCATACCCAAAGGCTCTATTATAACCGCTGTAGCTTTACAAATGCTGATGTAGGACAGAAGTCCTCAACAGGAATGCTATTCCCACAGAAACCGTGTGCTCTCCGACAGAAAATCATCACCTTGCAGTGACTAGTGAGCGTCTTGTGCAGTTCCGAGGAGCACTCTTTCTTTCTTCTGTGTGACACACTGGGGCCTGTGGCTCTGACAGTCCACCCCCATTGCTCTGCTAGCTGGTCCTAGAAGGCCAAGTCAGACCGATATGCTTACCTAATTTTAAAGAAAGCATCATAAACATTATACTCTTTTTTTGCTTTACAACCTTCCAAAAAGTATTTGAATCAAACTTATACATAATGCTTAAAGATATACTACTTCACCAAATGCATCTACAAATTCAAAATCAAATCCTGAACCACTTTCTTTAAGAAACCGGCAAACTGATCCTTAAATTCACATGGAAAGGCAAGGGACCCACAATGGTAAAATATAAATTAGAAAAAATACATTTTTGGGGCGCCTGAGTGGCTCAGTTGGTTAAGCGTCCGACCTCAGCTCAGGTCATGATCTCAAAGTTCATGACTGACCCCAGTGTCGGGGCTCTGTGCTGACAGTCTGCTTCCGATTCTGTGTTTCCCTCTCTCTCTGCCCCTCTCCCACTCGCACTTGCGTGCTTCCTCTCGCTCTCAAAAATAAACAAACATTAAAAAAGAAAGAAAAAACATGTCGGAAGGTTCACACTTCCTGATTAGAAAACCTACTAAAAAAGCTATAATAGGGGCGCCTGGGTGGCTTAGTCGGTCAAGCGTCCGACTTTTGCTTAGGTCATGATCTCGCGGTTCGTGGGTTCGAGCCCCGCGTCGGGCTCTGTGCTGACTGCCAGCTCAGAGCCTGGAGCCTGTTTCAGAGTCTGTGTCTCCCTCTCTCTCTGACCCTCCCCTGCTTCACGCTGTCTCTCTCTCCTAGAAATAAATAAAAATATTAAAAAAAAAAAAGAAAAGCTATAATAATCAGTGGAGTAGTGGCATGAGGAAAGACATAAAAATCAACGGAATAGATAAACATTAAAAAAATTTAAAAAGAAACAAAAACAAGTATGGGCAACGATGTGGAGAAACTGGAACTCTCATACAGTGTTGGTGAGAATCTGAAATGATGCAAACTACTGTGAAAAGCAGTCTGGCAGTTCCTCAAAATGCTAAAGAGAGCTCTATATGCCCCAAAATTCCACTCCAAAGTATACAGCCATGAAAACTGAAAATATAAGTTCATATAAAAGTTGCACATGACAAATAAAATCATAAGTGAAAAACTTACACACAAATAAATGTCCACAGCAGTATCATTCATAATAGCCAAAAAGGGGAAACTGCCCAAAGTCTATCAACTGATAAATGAATAAACAGGATGTGATACAGCCATACAATATATTCAGCCATAAAAAGGAATGAAACACTGATAAATGCTACAATGTGGATGAACCTTGAAAATACATGGTAAGTGAAAAAAGCCAAACACTCGGGGCGCCTGGGTGGCTTAGTCGGTTAAGTGTCCGACTTTCGCTCAGGTCATGATCTCGCGGTTCGTGGGTTCGAGCCCCGTGTCGGGCTCTGTGCTGACTGCCAGCTCAGAGCCTGGAGCCTGTTTCGGAGTCTGTGACTCCCTCTCTCTCTGACCCTCCCCTGCTCACGCTGTCTCTCTCTCTCCTAGAAATAAATAAAACATTAAAAAAAGAAAGAAAGAAAGAAAGAAAAAAGCCAAACACAGAAGGCCATATAATGAGAGAGTCCATTGACATGAAACATTCAGACAGAACAAAGCTATGGAGATAAAAAAAAAAAGTAGACTAGTGGTTGCTAGGAATTGAGGACAGGAAGAGAATAGGGAATGATTGCTAATTAAATTTTTTTTTAATGTTTTATTTATTTCTGAGAGAGACGGCATGAGCAGGGGAGGGTCAGAGAGGGAGGGAGATATAGAATCCAAAGCAGGCTCCAGGATCTGAGCTAGTTGTCAGCACAGAGCCCGACGCAGGCCTTGAACTCACAAACCGTGAAATCATGACCTGAGCCGAAGTCGGGCGCTTAACCGACTGAGCCACCCAGGCGCCCTGGAATGATTGCTAATTAACACAGAGTTTCTTCTTGGGGGTGATAAGGATGTTCTAGAACTAGATGGTGGTGATGACCATACAACTTTGTTAATACAATAAAACCCAGTGAATTTCACACTTTAAAATGGTAAATTTTATGGCATGTGAATTATATACCAATAAAAAGGAGATACAGAAAAACATATATACCACTGGCTTCCAGAAATGTCTATTTAGGATAGATGAACAAAGGTCTGATAAGCTACATGTGAAAAATGACCCACTGGTTCCTGGGCAGATCTGCAGCATTGTGGGTAGTTATTGACTAGCCAGGGTGGTGATCACCTGGGTGTTTACTTGGAGGTAAAAAAGTCAAGCACTGTTATTATAATTTGTACACTTTCTGAAGTTATTCTTCAGCAAAAAATTAAAGGAAGGTGGGGCACCTGGGGGGCTCAGTCGGTTAAGCGTCTGACTTCAGCTCAGGTCATGATCTCACGGTTTGGGGGTTCGAGCCCCATGTCAGGCTCTGTTCTGATGGCTAGCTCAGAGCCTGGAGCCTGCTTCCGATTCTGTGTCTCCCTCTCTCTCTGCCTCCCTCTCTCTCTGCCCGTCCCCTGCTCATGCTGCCTCGCTCTCTCTCAGAAATAAATAAAACATTAAAAAAAAAAACAAAAACCCAGAAAGAACCAAAAGAAACCATATATAAAGAGCTAAAGGAAAGGGTGACAGTGCTGTCTCAGCTTATACGGAATACCAATAAAAGACAAAAACTGTATTAAAAAAAACAGAACCAAAGAGAAATTCTGGAGTTTAAAGATATAATAACTGACATAAAAAATACACTAAGTGGTTCAACAGCAGATCTGAGCAGGAGTCAGCACACCTGAACATAAATCAAAATCATCCAGTCTGAGGAGCCTCAGAGACCTGTGAGACACCACTGGGCACAGGATGGGATTCCTACAAGGACTGGAGAGACAGGCACAGAAAGAATATTTGAAGGAATAAAGGCCAAAAACTTCTTAAATTTGATGAAAAATAGGAATCTACACATATATGAAGTTCAACAAATACCAAGTAGGATAAAATTATCAAATTGCCTAAAGCCAAAGAGAATCTTGAAAGCAGTAAGAAACAAGCAACACACTGTGTACAGCTGAACCTGTTATTATAGTAGTTACGTCATGTAAGGTCACCGAGCAGACTGTAATTCACGAGTGCTGAATCAGTGCTCTTAGAAGACACACAGAATTCAATTCCTATGAGTCTCTGGTCATAACATTTTCATCAAGCAATCAATACACAACCTTGTTTTTACGTGTTTCTCCTTACACATATCTTATTTAATATATGTTGTTGGTTCATTAATATTGAACTTACAGCCAATAGGACTACCTCATGCTTTAATGAAGCTTATCTAACACATGCATTTTATCCATATGGCATATCATAGCTTTCTTGGGCTTAGGAACACTTCACAGCTCTGTAGCACTATGCTTGGGGCCATTTTAAACAGTGAAATTGCCAACAGAAAGCATAAAAATGCAAAACCAGGGGCGCCTGGGTGGCTCAGTCGGTTAAGTGCCCGACTTCGGCTCAAGTCACGATCTTGCAGTTCATGTGTTCGAGCCCCGCATCGGGCTCTCTGCTGACAGCTCAGAGCCTAGAGCCTCCTTCAGATTCTGTGTCTCTCTCTCTCTCTCTGCCTCTCCCCTCCTCATGCCCTGTCTCTATTTCTTAATAATAAATGTTAAAATTTTTTTAAAAAATGCAAAAACTGTGGCACTGGATAGATTATGGAATGGACACTTGTTTACACTCTGAGAGTTGAAATAAGACGGCAGAGCGTCACCTTGTTTGACAGCCATAGGGGTGTGCACATTGGGGAATTCAAAATTTTTGGCCACTCTGCACATGTCCAAAAATGACCATAAGAGCTTCACAAGTACTGATTTTGTATTACAAATAAATTTTAGTCACTAAGTCAATCCACAAATACAGAATCTGAGAATACTGAGGATAGACTATACAAATATACTACCTGAAATACCTGTAATTCTCAACATAATGGGGTATGCCTCGTCTCAAAAATTTAATATACAAGACATCGACTTTTGAAACAAATAATCACTGAACTAATGAACATCTTAAAAGGTACACAGAGGTTGCTCTTTATGTAGTGAACCCTGAGAATGCTTAACGTTCTGGAATGTAATGGAACGTATCAACAGTTCCATTGTGCACAACCTGTCAAGATTTCATTGTGATTTTTAAAGGCTCAAGCCTATATAAGGTACAGTCCACCTCATATTTAGAAGTGGACAGTTTTATATGATCAAATTTATACTTTAAGAGAACAATTACATCTGGTGAATCATTTACTCCTTTTCCTTTCAAAAACGTATTATTTAAAATTTTTAAGTATAATTAACATACAGTGCTATGCTCGTTTCAGACAGAAGTATTATTTTTCAAATAAAAAATAATTTTTCTAAAATTCAAACAAGTTGAGGAATTACATTATTAGTCATTAAGCATTTTATTTAAGTGGCACCTGAGTAGGTTAGTTGGTTGGACTTCCGACTTAAGATCATGATCACATGGTTCGTGAGTTCGAGCCCTGAATTGGGCCCTCTGATGTCAGCACAGAGCCTGCTTCAGATCCTGTTTCCCTCTCTCTCTGTCCCTCCACCCCTGGCATTTGCATGCCCATGTGCTCGCTTTCTCTCTTCTTCTCTATCTCAAAATTAAATAAATTAAAAAGAAATAAACTTTTTATTTTAGTGCTAAGTTCCCAGTGAAAATTTTTATACAAACGCCAATGGAAATTACAACTGCTTAAAGAACCACTTAACAAGCTAAAATATGTATTAAAATCTCCTCATTGTTTGGTTTGCATATAGCTGCTTCATCAAAAATAATTACTTCAAACAAAAAGACAAACAATAACCAGTATCGGTGATAATGCAGAGAAACTGGGCACTCACACACTGCTGGCAGGATTGTAAAATGGAACAGCACTTTGGAAAAACAATTTGGCAGGTTCTCAAAATGTTAAATATAGTGTTACCACATGACCCAGTAATTCCACTCCTATGTACATGCCCAAGAGAAATGAAAAACAGGGGTGCCTGGGTGGCTCAGTCGGTTAGGTGTCTGACTTCAGTTCAGGTCATGATCTCACGGTTCGTGGGTTTGAGCCCCGCATCGGGCTCTGTGCACACAGCTCAGAGCCTGGAGCCTGTTTCAGATTCTGTGTCTCCCTCTCTCTCTGACCTTTCCCTGCTCATGCTGTCTCTTTCTCTCTCAGAAACAAATAAAAAACATTTAAGAAAAAAAGAAATGAAAAACATATTTTCACACAAAAACCTGTACATAAATGTTCATGGAAGCATTGTTCATAGTAGCCAAAAAATAGAAACAATCCGAATGTCTATCCACTGATGAGTAGATGTGGCATAGCTATAGAATACTGTATGTATATGTATTATGTATACACGTAAAGGAATGAAGTATTGATACAAACTAAAATGGATGAATCTTGAAAACACTGTGCTTATTGGGATGAGTGCTGGGTGTTGTATGTAAGCCGATTTGACAATAAATTATATTTAAAAAAAGAAAGAAAGAAAAGAAAACACTGTGCTAAGTGAAAAAAGCCAGACACAAGAAGCCACATATTATATGATCCCACTGATACGGAATGTCCAGAACAGGCAAATCCAGAGACAGAAAGCAGATTTGTTGAATGGGGAGTTACTGCTAATGGGTACAGGGTTTCTTTTCCGGGTGATGACAAACTACTGAAGTTAGTGGTGATGGTTCTACAACTGTGAATATACTAAAACACACAGTATATAAACTATATCTCAATAAAGCTATTATTTTCTTAATAAACTTTTAAAAAATGAATTTAAATAATAAATCTTTCATTGCCATTTTCTTTTTTAAATTTTTTAAAATGTTTTATTTCCGAGAGAGAGAGAGACAGAGAAAGAGACAGAGGCAGCATGAGCAGGGGAGGGTCGGAGAGAGAGGGAGATACAGAATCTGAAGCAGTCTCTAGGCTCTGAGCTAGCTGTCAGCACAGAGCCTGATGCAGGGCTCGAACTCACGAACCGTGAGATCATGACCTGAGCCAAAGTCAGACCCTTAACCGACTGAGCCACCCAGGCGCCCCTCATTGACATTTTCCTTATGTAACTTCTCATTTAACAGCAAAAGGTATATCATAAAAAAACAAGTTTCCCAGGGATACCTTTAATGCCAGCCTTCGTCTCCTTTTCATACATTAGAAAGTTGTATTTAAATCCTGCTAACCAGGGGAACCTGGGTGGCTCAGTCGGTTGAGCATCTGACTTCGGCTCAGGTCATGATCTCACGGTTCGTGGGTTCGAGCCCCGCATCAGGCTCTGTGCTGACAGCTAGCTCAGAGCCTGGAGCCTGCTTCAGATTCTGTGTCTCCCTCTCTCTCTGACCCTCCCCTGCTCATGCTGTCTCTATCTCTCTCTCAAAAATAAATATTAAAAAAAAAAATCCTGCTAACCAGAATCTAGAAATGTCAGTGTCAAAAAGATCCATAAAGATCATCTGATTTAAGCCCTCCAATTTACAGATGAGGGGGAAGATCCCAGGACGCTGAACGGCTGGCACTAGACCATAGAGCGCCTGGATCAAACTTGGGCGTACGGACTCTCAGAGCTGTGAATGCATATACGTAAATGTTCTGTTCTGAACTATCCCCACTGGCAGGCAGATTAAGCTATGCTGCAGCAACAAATACAGAAACAAGTGGCTTAACCTGACAGATTTATTTCTTGCTCACATGAAGTTCAGAGTGGGTCTGGCAGCCCTTCTTCAACGTGTCGTGACATGATTGGAACTTGTGTTTTCCAGTCATCTCAGCACAAAAAAAGGAACTCAGACCTACTCTTCACTGCTTCCCACTGGAAGCAACAGACATCACTTCCCCTCATGGCCCTTTGACGAGTATTAGTCACATGGTACCAGTGTTGACGACAAGAGAGGCTGGGAAACGTATGGACCCACACGGAATACTGGGTAAACATTACCGTCAGCCACAGCTGACAACCCGGCCTTGCTGGGTGTTGTGCATTTCTGACCGGAGGGTGGACAGAATTCTGATTCCACATGGCAGAGGCTGTTTGGTAACGCAGAGTCCTCAAAGTTGCTTTTCAGATGCCAGGTGATTCCCACATGGGCTGCTCCGGGACGTGGTTCTGTGTTGTGTGTACATCCGCAGAGTTGGGGAGTGGAAGGTGTGGGGAGGGAAAGTCATAGACTCCTTTGAGAAACTGATGAAAAAACATTCCTAGTCAAACACATATCCAAAACACGGAAGCTTCCGTTCAGTTATGGAATTGGAGCCCCACGTGATGACCCCACCTGCCCTCGTACACCCTGTGCTTCAGGGAGCACTTGTAGAATTCCTTCTAACAAGACCATGTAAGTCCCACAGTCAAGTGGGTTCTTCCCTGAGCAAAGAACACACACGCCCCTTAAGAAGATGAATACTGGCTTTTACTTATCCTTAACAAATCTGTTTTGTTCCCGTGCTGATCTCTGCTGGAGTAAAACTAGACAGTGGTGAATTCAAGGAAATACGATGCAATTGAAATACCACTCAGGTTTTATAGTTTTCAAACAGGATTCCGCCAAGATAAGACGCAGGAAAGGTGGTGACATCCATTTAAGGAGTCGTCTTCACGGCAGTGATAATATCCCTGACAAAATACTGTTGGAAGCTGGGTGATTGGTACCTGAGATCCAGCACTCCATTTGCTCTACTGCTGTGTATGACTGAACATTTCCACAACAGAAAGTTAAAAAGTTCAAAATGCACACAAACGTGTGCAGAAGCACCTGGATATATCCCTTTTGTTATTTTTGTACATAAAATTCTTCTCAACGCTTAATATTTTTCTAATGCTTTCACCCCATATTCATCTGCCTGAAGGGCTAAAATATGATCGGTCCCTTAAGGACATTTCTGTATTTTCTTAAATAGAATTTTCACTGGGAAAATATTCATCACTTATGAATCCATTATTCATATGCATTGTAGAAATCAATATATATTGTGAAAGACCTCAGAAGTTAGTTGTAGTCAAGACTTGTAAGATTTAAGTCATTTTATTCATAGGTTATAATGCTTCCTAAGATTCACAAACATAGCTGAAGAGGACATTTTAGTAGATAAGTCACGTTTTTCAACACCACGGTAGTTTGCTAAATTCTCAATAGATTAAAACTAACCCAGACCTGATTCTATCATTTAAAACCTTCCTTTCTGCAATCAAAGTCATCAGCAATTTCTATTTCAAACAATAACAAAGAACATGCTGGAAACTAGACAAAGTAAGGTCAGCCTGAGAAAATCTGAAGAGCTTCCCTTTATAGAAAGTATGGTGGCTAAGAGAGTGATCTTGGGGACTGGCTAACTGGGTGGGATCCTGGCTCTGCCACTTACCAGCTATGTGGCCGTGGCAAGTTCTTTAACCTCTCTGTGCCTCAGTTTCATGGTCTGTAAGATAGGAGTAACAATAGTAACTACTGTTATGAAGTTAAATGAGTTTATGCACAGAAAGCACATAGAATAACATCTGGTACATCCTGAGCACTAAATGATGAACTTATTATCATTCCCATATGAGAAGTGAGAGTAAGCAGGCCTTGTTATTTCTGCTTGTTTGGAAAAAAGTACAAACAAAGGTCCTTAAAGTCTCCCAAACACTGAACTGAGTAGAAATCTACATATCTCAGGGCAGGAGGCATCACATGTTTCAATGATGTGATAGGTATGATTTGTGAACACAGAGAATAGTTTTAAACCTATCTCAGTCATGAAGCCAGGAGAGAAAATGGGAGTGAAAAGCAGTCCTGTTCTCTACGGCGGTATGGCACAAAGGAGCTTTACTTTAGGATGACAGGCTAAATAAACAGGCACACGTACTTACCTTCCCACTGGCCCCAAATCCTAATGAAATAACCATAAAGACATTCATAAGGGAATCACAACATAACAGTGACGAGAAGGGCTGAGGGATACAGTCTATTTAAATGCCGGTCACTTTCCAGACGATGAAGAGAAGGCAGAGGGAACTGTATGATACAGACCACAGCTGAGCTAAACACTTCCCAGAACATGCAGAGCCAAAGGCCTTTTTTCCTGGAGAAGCTGGATAAACGCCCAGCTTTGAGTCAGCAGGTACAGAAACCAGGAGTGGGAAATAGGCTCATCAACTTGATCTCCTCCATACTTCCCACCGGTGGTCATTCAATCAGTTAACTCCTCCTAAGACGAAAGGACTGCTGGAAAAACAGGAACCTGTTCTCAATTACCTGTATCATCAACCCAGTTCTTAATTGATAAGGATCATCAGGCAGTAGACCAAAACAAAAACAAACCCCCCCAAAAAAACAAAAAACAACCCCCACCAACAACCAGAGGACAAAAAAGGACACCTAAGATGAGAAGCAGATCAGACTCCAAAAGAAACATATATTTTAAGTCCCTGAAATGAAATTCAAACTGGTATCCTCAGAAAGATATCAGATAATGCATCCTTAAACAAAAGCAAGCAAACCATAAAGGAAGCAAAAATCAAGAAATAATTCTTGAAAGTAAGAAATATGATTGCTAAAATGAAAAGCAAGGGAAAAATAAAATGAGAGTGAAGTAGGGTGCAGGAGATATGCACACACATTTGCTTATATATTTTAAAGTAAGCAATAGAAGAATAAATCAAAAACCAATAAAAATGTAGGGGCGCCTGGGTGGCTTAGTCGGTTGAGCGTCCGACTTTTGCTTGGGTCATGATCTCGCGGTTCGTGGGTTCGAGCCCCGTGTTGGGCTCTGTGCCGACTGCCAGCTCAGAGCCTGGAGCCTGTTTCAGTCTGTGACTCCCTCTCTCTCTGACCCTCCCCTGCTCACGCTCTCTCTCTCTCTCTTAGAAATAAATAAAATATTTAAAAAAAAAACAAAAACAAAAAAACCCAATAAAAATGTTACCTGTGTGGTACAGAGAAGAACAAGAGCATTGAAGGAAGCCATATTTCTCTCAATCTACCTTGCTTTATAGTTTTATCTTCAGGACCAAGTAAATGCTTTGTACAATTAAAAAAACAAAAGTAAATCAAAAAGAAAACAATCCCTAAAAAAAAAAAAAAAGAACCTAAACTATTTATCAAATTGGTGGCATATCCACACAGAGAAGGATTATTTCAAGTTGAAAACAGTATTTTTACTATAACTCTTTGGTGTTACTGCCAACAAAGGAGAACAGACACAAATATAAAATCAAAGAAATAAAAATCCTTTAACAATTCCTCTGATTTTGAGATATTAGCTTGAAATCACAATTTACCTTTTTCTTTCCAAAATGTACAGGTTTACTTTACTAAAAAGTCCTAGAAGGATTCACATCTCAGTTGTAATGAATGCCCCTAACACCCCCAAAACCAGAGCTCCTTATAGAAATGGCTGATAGATCTGGGGTCAGAAACAAAAAAGATAAGCCAGAATTCTTATCAGGCCAAAAAGCAAGGAATTCTTCTATTGTGACTCCTGTCAAAAGGACTCAGACTTTACCTGGAGAATAAGCTGTATTAACGGCCAATAACGGGACAATTTAAGCATAATAAATAAATAATTAGATAGATACTCCCCTAAGGCAAAATTCATTAAATATATAAAAATTAATGAGTTTGGACTTGGCAATGATGTCCTGGATCAGGCAACAAAGGAAAAAAAATAGACAAACTGAACTCATCAAAATTAAAACTATTATGCATCAAAGGACACTATCAACAGAGTGAAAAGGCAACCCACAGAATGGGAGAAAATATATGTAAATCATGCCTCTGAAAGAGGATTAATATCCAGGATATATTAAATGTATATAGAGGACTACATACAACTCAAAATAAAAAAACAGAACAAAAACAAAAACCATAAATCCCAAACCAAACAATCTAGTTTCAGTATGGACAAAGGATGTGACCAGATATTTGTCCAAAGAAATAGACAAATGGCCAATAAACACATGAAAAGATGCTCAACATCACTGAACATCAGGAAATTGCAAATCAAAACCACAATGACACACCACTACAAATCCATTAGGAGGGTTATTACAATAAGAACACACACACACACACACACACACACACTGAAAATAACATGTCTGCGAGGATGTGGAAAAACTGGAGCCCTGGGCATCATCAGTGGGTATATAAAATGGTACTGCCGCTGTGGAAAACAGTATGGCGGTGGTTCAAATAATTAAACGTATAATTACCATATGATCCTACAATTTCACTTCTCGGTATATATACAAAAGAAGTGAAAGCAAGAACTTGAACAGGTATTTGTACACTGATGTTCATAGCAGCATTACTCATAACAGCTAAAAGGTGGAAATAAGACAAATGTCCAACAATGGAAGAATGGATAAACAAAATGTGGTACAACCATACAATGGGATATCATTAAGCCTAAAAAGGAAAGAAATTCTGATACATGGTTCAACATGTTCGCCCATGTGTCAAGCTACTTCTCTACTTGTCAGGTCACTGTTCTACAGAAACCTGGCAGTGGTGGCAGTATCTGGGCACTTAAGTGCTAAAGGGAGGAAGGAAGAGATCATGGCCTCCACTTCCGAAGTCACAGCTAGGTAACAGGATCATCAAGCGCCCCGTTTCTTCATAAGTGAAGAGTACAGGCGGGTGGAGAGTGCTGCTGATTTCTCTGGGGAGCCTGTCCTTTTATCTCTTACATCTGTTTACACATCTTTCACTACGTGCACGCACATGCGTGTACACACACACCTAATTTCTCTAGTCAAATACATTCATCTGTTCTTTCAGTTTCAGGTTTTGCAACTTAATTTACCTTGCCAAAATTAATGATCAAATGTAGATGAACCTTTCGAAAAAGATACACGAATGGGCAATAAGCATATAAAAAGATGCTCAACATCATTAGCTCTCCAGGAAATGCAAGTTAAAACCATGATACCACTTCACAACCACTGGGATGGCTTTAATAAAAAAGACAGACAATACCAAGTGTTGGTGACGATGTGGAGAAACTGGACTCCTCACATACTGTCTGTGGGAATGTAAAATGGTGCAGATACTCTGGAAAGCAGACTGGCATTACTTCAAAAGGTTAAAAACAGAATTACCATATAACCAAGCAATTCCACACCTATGTATACACCTAAGAGAAAGGAAAAACATGTCTACACAAAAAACCTATATATGAAGTTTATTATTCATAATTGTAAAAAAGTTGGGGCACCTGGGTGGTCAGTCTGTTGAGCATCCAACTTCGGCTCAGGTCATGATTTCGTGGTTGGTGAGTTCGAGCCCCATGTCAGGCTCTGTGCTGACAGTTCGGAGCCTGGAGCCTGCTTCAGATTCTGTGTCTCCCTCTCACTCTGCCCCTCCCCTGCTCTGATCTATTTTTGAGACCGAAAGAGAGCATGAGCAGGGGAGGGGCAGAGCAAGAGGGAGACACAGAATCCGAAGCAGGCTCCAGGCTCCGAGCTGTCAGCACAGAGCCTGACGCAGGGCTCAAGTCCACAAACCGCGAGATGATGACCTGAGCTGAAGTCAGACACTTAACTGACTGAGCCACCCAGGTGCCCCAAGATTTAAAAAATTTAAAAAAAAGTGGAAACAACCCAAATGTCTATCAACTGATGAATGAACAAAGAAGATGTAGTGTAGCCATGCAAGGGCATATTATTCAGGCATAAAAAGGAATGAAGCATTGATACGTGCTACAACACATATGAGCCCTGAAAATGTTATGCTAAGTGAAAGAAGCCAGACACAAAAGGCCACATACGATAGGACTGCATTAATATGAAACATTCAGGATACACAGATCCACTGAGACAGAAGGCAGATTAATGGTTGCCTAGGGCTGGGGGATGAGAAGAGTAAGGAATGACTGCTAACGGGCCAGGTTTCTTTTCAGAGTGATAAAAACATTCTAAAATTGATTATGGTGGTGGTTATAGAATTCTGAAGATACTAAAAATCACTGAATCATATACTTTAAATGGGTGAATTGGAGAGTATGTGAGTTATATTTCAATAAAGTTGTTATAAAAGAAAAATAAAGATGAACCACTTCATAAACAATTCCCTTTTCAAAGAAAAAAATGCAGAATATTTTCTCTCCTCTCCAGTCCGTAACAATGTAAATCTAAATGTACCCTTGATAATGTGGAGACGCCACAGGAAATTCTTCAGGGAGATTAGTGAAGTTATTGTCTGTGAAGTTCAAAGCCCAATCATTTCCATGTTTTTTGTCAGTTCAGAATGACACAAGCCATATTTAGAAATGCACTCCAGAAAAATGCTTTGAAGAATTTTATTCTCAACATTCATGAATTTAAAATATCTATCCAGGCAAGAGAAAATCCCTGAAAGATTTAGTTCTTTGTTCTCTGAGTCCTAGGACTCTACTTTTTGGCTCCCCTTATCTGTTACCACACTGAGAAGAGTGAGGCAATGCTGACCGAGGAGATGCTCGCTCTTCTAAGCGCCACTCCCGTCCCCTTGGCCATTCTTAGCTGCCTCTGTGAGCAACTCCTCCCCTGACAGACCTGAAGCACTGTGGTTCCCCCGAGTTCTATGCTGTGCTTTGTCTGTTTCCATTATCAACATACTCTCCCTGGGAGGATCCCCAAATCCATCTCTCTAGCCAGATCTTTCTTCTGTGCTCCTGACCCCAAATATCCAACTGCCTTCTGGACAGGTCCCCAAATCAAGTGCCCATAACCAACCTTCCTCAGTCTTTCATTGCTACTTTCCTGTCTTAGTGAATGACATCACCACCTACCTACTTGATCCACCATCTCTACCTGTGAGCCAGATGCCTGGGCACTTATCCTCTACTCCTCACACCCCTCTACAGCCACTTAATCATTTAGTCGTACTGTTCCTGCCTCCTTAACAGCTCTCAAGTCTTTTCCCTTCTATCTTTATTGCCAATCCAAAGTTCTGATCTTCTTTCCCTCTTCCTGGGATTACAGAGGAGTCTCCTTCCAAACTCCTGAACTGCTCCATTTTGGTTGTAGTGTCACTGTTCTAGAGCCAATTTAATGATCTATTCTGCTGCTTAACATCAGTTATGGCTGTCCACTACCCTTCCCAGATGTCTTCCCCCACCCCGCTGCCCACCACTGTCCAGATCTTGCTTGTGCCATCTTCCCTCTTACCATCTACATGCTCAGTTCCCTCTGCCTGGAGAGCTCTCCTCTTGGAAGTCTAACGTAGAAATCACCTCCTCTGGGAAGCAACTTTGGCAGAGTGAGCTAGGAGTCCCTCTGTGTGCTACTATAACACCTGGTTTTGGGCCACATCTTAGCATCTTTGCTGTATTGTAACATATGGCACCACACTCCCAGTTTCCATGTTTCCCTGCCACCTCCAACCCTCGGGATCACCGAGCTCATTCAAGATATTCAAGAGTGTTAAGTACACTGTAAACATTCAACAGGTATTTGATGAATGATTAGTACGTCATTTATTTCTATAATACTGCTGATTTTTATACAGCATTCATACAGTCAGTGCTGCCACCCACAGAGACAGTAGTTAAGTGCTAGAAATAAGGATCTGCTTAAAAAAAGGGGGGGGTGTGCCTGGATGGCTTAGTCGGTTAAGCATCTGACTTTTGCTTAGGTCATGATCTCGCGGTTTGTGGGTTCAAGCCCCGTGTCAGGCTCTGTGCTGACTGCCGGCTCAGAGCCTGGAGCCTGTTTCAGAGTCTGTATCCCCCTCTCTCTCTGACCCTCCCCTGCTCACACTGTCTCTCTCTCTCCTAGAAATAAATAAAAAAAATATTAAAAGAAAAAAGCTACCGATGACATGCCACGTTCACACAAGTACTCCTCAACAAAACAGACGATTAAGCACCGACGACCTGTCAAGCATTAAACCGAGCTTTAGATACAGAATCTCATTTAATCTTTGCTAGAATCCTAAAATAAAAACAGCTGACATGAACCAAGTGGATACTCAGTACCGGGCTGTGTGCTATGCGCTTCACATGTTATTATCTAATTTAATTCTTTCAATGACCCTGTGAAGTAGGTGAAGCATCTAAAGGGGTTGAGTTTTTTAGGTTCTTGCCTCGTGGCTAAGGTAGGAGTCACCAACAGAACCGGGTTTGGGGCCTGGTTATCTGCTGCCAGAGGCGGAGCTCTCCACAGCACGATTCCACCTCTGCCAAATATCTAGACGGCAATGTTCTGTTTATCACTCTTAGAGAATATGGCTTAAAGCTGTAGTTCCTTGGAAGTGACAGGAAGTTGAGCTGGATTAATGAAAAGTAAAGAGCTCTCTCTTTAAGAGATCATACCCATATCTATTGCTGATGACACCCACATTCAACTCTGGTCAAGATCCTTCCCTTTCAGGACTAGACTCATGGGACATCTCCTCGGGTCCTTCAAACTATACCTAGTCATCCTTTCATTCCCTGCTCCTTCTACGGTATTTACTGTCTTGGTTAAAGGCACCTCCAACCATGAACCTAAACCCAAGATGTTGTCCCAGATGGTCCCTGTCCTGGTCCCTTTGCTTTCAATCCCTTACATTCAATCCCCGCAATTCTGTTCCCTTGGTCTACAGCACCTGCTCCAAAGATGTTAGCTGTTGTTACTGCTACATTCTAAATGCCTCTCATTTTCTTCTTTATACCCGCAGTAGTCTTCTGGAGCAAACAAGACAGGACTGAGAGAGAATGCTTGCTGTGAGGACCAGAAGCCAGGCTGTCAGATGCTCAGGCCCAGCTCTTTCAATGGAAGCACATAGAGGGAAGATATACCTTAGAGTCGGAAGCAAACATTGTATTTTGTTCCATTTCACAAAAGTAGAAGTCAGCATTCAATCCTTTACCACAGTGGTTCTCAACAAGTGGAGGAGAGGATGCTTCACAGGCATACACACACACAGAGATACACATACACACACAAACACACACACACACACACACACACACACACACACACACACACACTCAGGGGGCATTTGGCAATGTCTGCAAACATTTTTTGGTCATCGCAACTGGGGAAGTGCTGGGGGCAGAGGCCAGAAATGCTGCTAACTATCCTTCGATGCACAGGACATCTCACTTGTTCATCCAAAGACTGTTACCCAACCCAACATGTCAACGGTGCCACTGCTGAGAAACTGCTCAACAAATGCTTTGAGCACCTTCTGTGTTCAAGTTACCTAATGTATAAAAAGTTACTTCTCTCTGGGAAGAGAATACAAACTTCCCACATAAGTTAAGCTATCACAGGCCCACAGTACAGTAAGAGTTATCCTGGGAAAAAAAGTGGGTAAATGATGAACAGTGGTGTAGAAAACAAATACCATGAGCAAATACCATGAGTTCAGAGGAAGGAGAACACCACAAAGGCCAAGGCGCTGCTCAAAGATCTTAGAGAGCAGACAGGGCTCCTTCGTCCCCTCTGAGCCTGCCAGGCAAGGCTCTCGCTAAGTGACCAGAACCTATCTTTCCAGACTTACTTGGAACAGGTCCCTTCAGCCCGCCCTCTGTTTCCACCAGATTCTTCACCCAGGACAGCAGTGGGGCCACAAGGCTAGTCCTACTGATAAAATGGAAAAAACCTCTCACCTACTGCATAGAAGCGCTGCCCCCTACTGAGCCACACCACACCACAGCACACCACAGCACACACACCACAGCACACCAAGTGTAAGGAGGACACGGCATCGTCATCACCTCGACCCAATCACAAAAGCAGGTTCCTGTGATTCCTACAGGAAAGAAGTAGGGACTATGTGGAAAATGTTTTAAATGGCGCAGGCCCTAAGGCCGTGTCCTCTGCCACCCCAAATCAGTGCTTAGCAGCAGCCAGCCAGGAGCTGCCTCATTTCCTGTAGCTGCTTGGTAAAAATAGGAAGTGGGGGAGGAAGTTCGCAAAGCAGAAACAAAAGTAATCACTGCCTAGCTTCCTGAACACAAATCACTGAGCTGGGAGGGTATCATTAAAACATCAAAATGGAAAGGCAGGCATGGAGAGCCAAAGCCAGAGGAAAGGAAGTGACACTTCTGGGTCCACCAAGCCCAGATTATGTCTGTGCCTGGGAGACTGCCCCCAAATAAAACTATGTGCAAAACTGAACACTAGCCTATTATACAGACACAGTTTCCATGGAATTAATTCTAAGCATGTCAATTTAAAGAATCACGCAACAACTCCGGAAACATGAAAGTTCTGTCAGAGTAAAACATGTCAGTGAAAAAGTGTTAAGGAGGCCAAGGTTTTTTTTTCTTCCCTGTTCAAGAAATGACTACTAAAACTACTGTTAATGCAAAACAAAAACTTATTGAATAACTGATCGGTTGACAAAATCCGAAGCTCATTTATCCCAAACTGAGCTATGGAAACTCAAGGACATAGGAAAAAACCCCAACTACATAGAAACTCTAATCAATGTCCGAATTTACCATAGTTAACAGTGTTTCTATATCTACCCCGCAGCAGCAACACCTTGACCCCTGTGAATGGTGCCTGAATGCTCCAGGCAGCCAGGATACCAGTGCCTGCGGTCAAGGAGCTACTGGTATAAGACGGGAAGAAACCGTCTCCACACAGTGATGTCTGCCGCCTCCTGTCCTGACACTTGCTCTGTAACACTGTAACATTTATCACCACAAAACAGGACATTCCGCTATAATAACAAAGCAAGCTGTCATTAGTGGATGTGAAAAGCTTTTTTTTTAATGTAGTAATCTACAAACAACTGATAATTTAAGCAGAAGAAAAAATATTTCTAACCATAAAGTCAACAGAGTTGAAATTCAGTTTCAAAATAGCACAGGCAAAAGAAAAGAAAAAAAGGCCAAATGTGTTACATAGTTATATAGATGAAGGGCAATTTTGTTTAAATTGAGGGTATTTTGGGAGTTGGGAGAGAAAGGAAGATCAAAGACTAGTTTATTTTTTTTAAGTTTATTTATTTATTTTGAGAAAAAGTGCAGGATAAGGGAGGGAGGGAGATGGGAAGAGGGGGAGGGGGGAGAGAGAGAAACCCAAGCAGACTCAGCACTGTTAGCACAGAGCCCTCCATGGGGCTCGATCCCACAAACCAGGAGATCATGATCTGAGTTGAAGTTGGACACTCAACCGACTGAGCCACCCAGGTGCCTCAAAACTAGTTTATTTTTTTAAATAGCATGTAAGTAAGTAGAAAAGTCAACGAAATGGATGGTAATCACCATATATTCAGTTTCATACCAAGAAAAATGGTGAAACTTTAATGGGGGAAAAACCCATTATGGGTCCTCCTGAGGAGAGATCTAGCTATCTACTGAATTTTTCATAATAAATCAACCTACTGTATTCTAAGTCTGTGTTTAGTCTTATAAAATCAAAAGAGTGACTCAAAACCTGTTGCCTTTAAAACAAAACAAGTATAGAAATTCTGAAAGAATTTTATTAGAGGAACACTCTGAGCCAAAAAACCGTTATTAAATGGAAAGAAGGAAAAGCAGGGGTGGTGCAGTTGGCAAAGCCTTGACAAGAAAAGGCTTCTCTACAAATAACTACCACATATCACCAAAGGGTAAGTAAATAAAGTTGGTGCTGAAACTTCTGAGAAACTTTGCTCAGGTAAAACCAGGTTTTTATTTATAAACCAAAATGATCCTGGACCATTACGATTTTTCACACTGGGGCACCTAGGTGGCTCAGTCAGTTTAAGTGACCAACTCTTAATTTCAACTCAGGTCATGATCTCACGGTTCAAGTTGGAGTCCTGTATCTGGCTCCATGCGGGCAGCATGGGGTCTGTTTGAGACTCTTTCTACCTGTCTTTCGGCTCCTATCCTGCTTGTGTGCGCGCTCTCTCTCGCAAAATAAATAAATAAACATTAAAAAAAATCTTAACAACAGGGGCGCCTGGGTGGCTTAGTCGGTTAAGCGTCCGACTTTCGCTTAGGTCGTGATCTTGCGGTTCTTGGTTTCGAGCCCCGTGTCAGGCTCTGTGCTGACTGCCGGCTCAGAGCCTGGAGCCTATTTCAGAGTCTGTGTCTCCCTCTCTCTCTGACCTTCCCCTGCTCACGCTGTCTCTCTCTCTCTCCTAGAAATAAATAAAAATATTTTAAAAAATCTCAATAACAATTATCGAAAAAATATTTTTCACATCAAATGCAGCCGTACTATGAAAACATTCACAACAACAAATTTTGCTGCTGAATGAAATTCAGGTATAAATCAAGGAGAATGACTTAAAGTCCATCTTTTTTCTAAACTGAAGTGTAGTTGACTGCAGTCAATCATTTTTTAAAAAACACAAGCACTAATGTAATTTTTTTGAACCCAAATTATTAAAACATTCCCCCAAATCTACATCTATTAAAAAACTCTGGTTTTGGGGCACCTGGGTGGCTTAGTCGGTTAAGCGTCTGACTTTCACTTAGGTCATGAACTCGCGGTTCCGTGGGTTCAAGCCCCGCGTCGAGCTCTGTGCTGACTGCCAGCTCAGAGCCCGGAGCCTGTTTCAGAGTCTGTGTCTCCCTCTCTCTCTGATCCTCCCCTGCTCACGCTGTCTCTCTCTTTCTCTCCTAGAAATAAAAAAAAAAAAAAAAAAAAAAAAAACCAAAAAAACCCTCTGGTTTATTTTTGTTAGTATATTACAGCATGAAAAATCTTTGATCCATTCAGCTGTTTGAGCCTAGTTTTAGCAGTCGTTATTCACAAAGTTTCCAAACATAAAATCAAACTGAACTAATGAAAACTAATGTATCCATTAGAAAGTTATTTATGAAAACTTAATAGTGCTACTCATTCTTAACAATCTGCACTGTGGAACCTATTCAAAATTAACATCAAGTGGGGAAAAACAAGTATTTATCAAGAAGCTTATATACAAATGGGTAGGTCAAACTGTATTCTATAAACTATTTCTCTTACTGTGGAGAGGAATTATACAAGTTTTAAATAAGTACACTTCAGATTCAGGACCGTTTCTGAAAATTTAAGGCAGCCTTGAAAAATTTTGTCAATGGATAATTACCCAGCTCCTGCCTCCAAGTTGGGAACATTGCCTCCAATTCTGCACACCCAGCAAGCCTTCCCATCTCTCAAAAAGAACAAGTCAGAGTCAAGGCAGAGAGACCCCATTCTAGCTCACAAACATCCCAGCCGGTCAAATAATTAGCAGTGAGGACATTCAAAAAGCCTCCTCTCCATAGCTCCCGTTTCCCCCAGGCAGGGAAGACAGCCCTAAAGAGCAGGCCTGCAGAGGCTTACCACCAGGCCCTGCCACTTCTCCAGGCCATGAGGCTTCACATGCTCAAGCATTTACTGATGTCCTATAATGTGCACGACACCGCTCCCGGCACTGGGGATACAGCAGTGAATGAAACAGACACAATTCCTGTTCTCCAGGAGCTTACAACCTAATGGGGAAAAAAAGCTCATGCTTTTACCTTGTAGGTAAGAGGCTCCAACACAAAGAGATTTCCTGGAAACAGGCACTGACAAAGTGCAAGTAGTTGTCGGTATGGGTTTGGGAGTCAGACTGACCTAGATATGAATCTTTGTTCTCAGTAATTATCAGTTGAGTGCATGACACTAATCTACGCCTCCGTTTCTTTGAACTCTGCCTCAGTTTCTTCAGTACAGTGGTGAGGCCTAACTCCATAAACTGCAGTGCCTGGCCCACCTTGAGTCTCACTCAGGAACTGGAGCTATCCGCTCTGAAAGAGGCTGGGCACTAGTCATGAAGGAAGCATTTTATCTTCTAGTGAAACTCTTCACGCTGCCTCACTGTTAGTGAAAACACCAAAGTTTTCCTCTTCAAAATACCACAGAGTTACAACATTTTGCAAAAATAGTACTTACCTTCCTGCTGCTCTGGCCCCAACGCTCAAGGTCCTGGCAACAAACTAAGAGGCCTGCCCTGTGTCCTCCAGAGGGAAGGAGGTCCTGGCGCCTCCCATTTCCCGGCCCACCACTCCCTCCTCTTCAGCCCCTAGCTGAAGCAAGAGGAGCCAGGACAAGGCTGCCATGGGAATGCCTCGCATTATGAAGCACAGGGATGTGGCTGCGTTCTCTGCGACCCTGAGACCCAGGGGCAGGCTACGTCTTTGGGAGCTTGACAGAGGGACCACTCTGCCTTCCCTGCCCAGGTTACCACAGCCAGCAGCACTAGAGTCTGGGAGCCAGGGCAGGTCTCCTCTGCCTGTTCTCAGGCATCCACCTCTGGGACCTGGGGGGTGGGGTAGGGGGAAGACTCAGGGATTCCCAGGCTCCCCATCATAATTACCACCTCGCTAGCACCTATTCCCAAAATTATTTCTAATAAGAAAATTTAGATTTTTTTCCCCAGGTAATATCTAGCTCTAATTTTGCACTCAAAAAACTATCCCATTAACCCTCTTTGCAATAACCCAATTTGAAAAAGCATCTATCAGACTGTGGCCCAGACACAAGGCACACAGTCAAACAGTTAAAAAAAAAAAGTGATGGCATCTAGGAATGAATCCTAGAAACAGACTCAGTAAATGTAGAGGCCTCTATCCAAGACACTCACTGGCAGCTTTGCCTATGGGCACCCACCTGGAAGCAGCCCACATGTTCTTCATTAAGGAATTCAATAAATACATTACACAGGAACACCTACCTCATGGTCACTTCAAAGATCAAGGTACAACCACCACATTTCATCACAACTAGGATGTTATTTACAAATCATATCATTATTTTATATATGTTGAGAAAAAGTCTGCAATGTAACGATGACATCCCACCACATGTCATACCCCAGTTCCAGGCTCCCTTCGGCCCCCTGCCTGTCTCATTTCTCTGTCTGTCTAGGGCACAGATCACCCCTGAAACGAGTCCCTGTGTTCCCTTTCCTCTCATGTCACTTTTTCTAGATGTTACCCAGATTTAAAATCCGCTTTTTGGAGGAAACCATCTCGGGCCCCGTCAGTTCCCAGAGCCTGTCGTGAGCACCCGCAGCCTCCACTGGCATTGGTTTTTGTTAGCTTTGTATGCCTTCCCTTTCCACATGAAATCCAAGTGCACAGAGAGAGGCTGGACCCACATTCACACGAACCGCGGTGCACAATACAAGGCTGTAACAGCACCACCACCACAAAACACACTGGTTAGGAACTGTTCTAAGGGTTTCATAAGTACCGACTCATTTACGCCCCACCATAACTCGAGGAGGTGGCTAGGGCAGACTCACCCATTTTCAGACAGGGTAAAATGGGGTAAGGAGGGGCTGTGTGACTTTGAGATTAAGGACTTGAAAGTGGCAGCGGCAGGAATTGAATCCAAGCAGTATGGATAGAGTCCTTGTTCTCAACGTCTATGCTACATTCCCCCCTCTTAATGACTGCTACATACATGGCAAATATTTAAAAATTTGCTTTTATTAGGGCACCTGGGTGGCTCAGTCGGTTGAGCGTCTGACTTCGGCTCAGGTCATGATCTCACGGTTTGTGGGTTCAAGCCCCGTGTAGGGCTCTGCATTGACAGCTAGCTCAGAGCCTGGAGCCTGCTTTAGATTCTGTGTCACCCCCTCTTTCTGACCCTCCCCTGCTCACGCAGCCCCTCTCTCTCTCAGAAATAAAACATTAAAAAATTTAAAAATAAAATAATATAAAAATTTGCTTTTATTAACTTTTAATTGAAAATAGAATACACATATACAGTGAAAAGACAATCATATAGTGTATGTGAGAAAAAGCTAGGTCAGTCTAACAGCCTAGATTTCTGGAGCCTCATCCCAAAGGCAACCACTGTTTCTTTTCTATCATTCCAGAAATTTTTTTTTCTACACTAAGAAACCTATTTCATGGGACACCTGAATGGCTCAGTCGGTTAAGTATCTGACACTTGATCTCAGTTCAGGTCTTGATCTTAGGGTCATGAGTTCAAGCCCCATGTTGGGCTCCATGCTGGGTGTGAAGTCTACTTAGAAAAAAAAACCACCCCAAAACAAAACTATTTCATGTGTATCTCTCTCTCTCTCTCTCTTTTACACAAATGGGCCCATATATAGTGTTCTTCATCTTGCCTTTTTCATTGAATGTCTGAGCTTGATGCATATCTATACCTATATCATTTTTATTCAATGCTAAGATACATATATTTTCACATTTTAACCCAAGATGGTTCCATAAGGTCAGAGGATCTCGGTGGGCATGGACTTCATCAGGAAACAGAGGAGTCACAAAGGCTTTTAAGTGTACAAAAGATACCCAGTGTTAGCCTTGCAGAGATGTGCAGACTGAATCACCACCAGGCAGACACCAACCAGCTGACACTCGACAGGTCACTTCTGTCATATATGGATCTACTTCATGGGGCTGTTGTAAAGACTAAACAAGGTAATACACACAAAACACGTGACACCAAACCTGGCTAGCAAAATGAGTCTAAGAGATTAACATAACACCCGACACACTGTTAGTGCCCAATAAGTTATATACTGTCTTAACTGTTTCAAGAGCTGGCCCCACTTTCCTCTCCAATATCATTTCCCTCTACTTCCTTATTCATACCTGTCCATCCTTTACCTTAAGACTCTACAGCTCACGAACCTCGGCCTGCTCACCTCTACGCCTGTGTACCTGTCACAGCCCTCCCTAAAAGTCCTCTCCCCTCACTGTGGTGAACTCACGTCCTCCTACAGTACTCAGCTCAAGCCCATCCTTCTCCAGGGAATCTTCCCTGAAGACTGCAGGTGGACTGTCTGGATGAGCAGTTTGCGAAGACTGTATCTATCATGACTACCCCTTCTGGTCCTTGGTTTTGTCAGTGCACCCAGGAACAAGCAGGTCCAGGGCAACCAATTCAGGTCACCCAAAGATGACTATGTATGAACCAGAAAGCCAGTTACAAAGTTTAGAAACACTGGTGACAGCTAATATTTACTGAACACTTGCCAGATGCCAGGCAGCAAAGAGGAAGGTACTACTATTACCCCCATTCTACAGAATAGCAAACAGAGAGATTAGCCAGGACCCAAGACGAGGATCTGATCTGAGCAGTCTGCAAATGGGGGTCTCAACCATTCAGAGTCTCTCCTTGGCAGGAAATCTCCATGGGAAGCCAAGTTCTAACCACAAGGTATCAGGAGTAGGGAAGCGAAGCAAGGCAAAGATTCTCCTGGGTAGAGGCATCAAAAGAGATGCATCTGCTTGGTGGTGCAGAGGCTCACGGACAGACTGTACACAGCTCTCTGGCCAGAGCCCCCGGCAGTGCTACAGACATGTCACCCACGTCCTCTTTTGGACCTGCAACCCCAATTTTCAGACACCACCCCACCCTTCTCCTAGAGATGTAGTCTTTCTTTTGAGGATACAAAATTAAGTTTAAGCATTCTGGCTACAAACACATTCCAGACATGCCTTCCTGGGGTTATAGCTGGGTCATTTTGGTTGAACTTAAAGTTTTCCCTGAAATTCTCTAAACGACACTTACAAAATGTCTCTTGGTTTACATCTTTTCTATAGACAGTTGTTTTATTCTCATTTCTTTCTCAGATGATCACTGATTCATTCAACAAATACTTGATTGTTCCTAGAACACTGTCTTCTAGGTCCTGGAGAGAATAGCAGTGAACCGGACAGGCAAGATCTCTGAAACCTGGTGGAGTTTATTATGCGTCTCCCCACTCCTAGGCGATACTTTATGGCAATTGTTTATTTGGCCTTCTCGTTCAGGCTGTGCCTTTCAGCTCTGTATTCCAGTTTCCCACTATAGTAACTGGTCCATTCTGTGAGTACTCCATAAATGTGAGTTAATGAATAAAATCACTGGGTCTCATCTTTCTCATCCAGGATGGGACCAGATTATGTCTGAACTCCCTAAGAGTAAATATACAAAGTCTAAATCAGGGGCGCGTGGGTGGCTTAGTCGGTTAAGCGTCTGACTTTCACTTAGGTCATGATCTCGCGGTTCGTGGGTTCGAGCCCCGCGTCGGGGTCTGTGCTGACTGCCAGCTCAGAGCCTGGAGCCTGTTTCAGTCTGTGACTCCCCCTCTCTCTGTCCCTCCCCTGCTCACGCTGTCTCTCTCTCTCTCCTAGAAATAAATAAAACATTAAAAAAAAAAACTTAAAAAAAAAGTCTAAATCATGTTAAAGGGACAGAAAGCAAACAGCAAATACAACTAAAATCAAGAAGGAAAATGCAGTGAGATAGGTCTTTACAGACATGAAAGGCCACTTTGGGAGGTAATGAAGGGCTCCCTCACGTGGAGAAAGCATAGCCTCGAGAACATGACCAGGGGTCTGCTGGAGATAAAGAAATGACTTGCAGTAAAGTGTGAGTTGGGGGGTCACTGCATGAAGACAGGAGTGAGGGGGTGAAGTGGTTCTCTCATACTGGAAAGTCCGAAGGAGCATGTTTTTTGGGGAAAAGAGGTAGAGGCATGAAGCTAAGCCTTGGAAAATGCTCACAGACAGATGTGGGAAGACAACCAACAAAGACAAGTGAAAAAGCACAGTCACAAAGTTAAGAAAAGGACCACAACGGCGCCACGTCAAGAAGTCCAACCAAGAGGAGACTGACAACAGCGAGAAAATCTGGCTCATCATGCCAAATATTTACGGTCAAGGTCAAGGGAAATGAGTAAGCAGCAGCCACTGCATCTATCAATTGGGTCTCAAGAGCAGTTTCAATAGACATGAAGACATCTGAAGCACAACCCCTCACTTATTCAGGCTCTTGGTGAATTTATACTAAGAGAAAAAGGCATTTCTCCCCCCCTCCCTGCAACTCCAAAGTAAAGCTATTCCTTATTCAAACCAACTTTCTTTGTCCAGGGAGGAAGGTCATCATTTTCCACTAAGGACAAAGTCTCAGGAGGGAAAGAAAGAGACTGGACGCCCAACCCATGTGATGCCTCAGGCAACTAGCTCTTACATTCGATTATTTTCCTACAGTCTCGGAAGACCCACTGGACATAAAGTTTCTGGCGAATTAGGCTCCAGGATTGAAATAGAATAAACATTTAGTAAGATTTCAACAGAATCATATGCAACTTGTTTAAAAAAAATTTTTTTAAAGGATGCTTAAAACATGCTGTCTTCCAAAAATCCAGAGATAATTTTAGATTGAAAAATCGAGGCTTGCCAAGGGAATCTGAGAGCTTTTCTATCTTGGTCTCCAATGCTAACCTACGTATTCGTGTGCAAAAATAGAGGAAGATTAGTATCTCAAATGCCAGACTGAAAAGTTGCCACAACAAACCTGAACTCTTCATATGGAGTTTGTTATCCTGTCAGCATGAAAGCAAATGAAACAATAAACTAAACTTTTCACTTTTAAAGACAAAAAGAGAAAAAAAAAAAAAACACACACCCAAACATGAAATATTTCCTAGACTTGTAAAGGAAAACTATTAAGAAAAAAGAAAAGACCCTGTGAATGAAATTTAAAACCGGTCTCCACAAAATATACATATCACATTTGTGAGTAGTCTCTTATAAACACATACCGAGAACTTCAGATCTAAAATATGATAAAATGGCAGTCAGAGCTTATTCAATAAAACTGGGTCAACTAACCATTTGGAAAATATTTTCTGTCTGACACCAAAACGAAATTGTGAGTAGAAATTTTTAAGCTGAAAAAAAAAATCATAATAAAAGCATGGCAGGAGAAGCAAAAATGAACGGAGGTTTTTATAACCCTGGGCTGGAGATGAATTTTTCAAACGTGTCAACAAAGGAAACAATCATAACCGATTTTTCACATGAATGTTACCTTTGACCTCATTTGTAAACGTATTCTAAAACAATCAGACGATTCCTTTTGGGAAAATTATCTTGTGACCAACTGGGAACAATCTACCTATGTATCAGCAGGGCTTAGTTAAATTACGGTATACAATGAAGTCCATACAACTGATAATACAAGTGAAATACGCCGTATTAATTGATATAACCAGCACGTTAGCAATGATCATCACGGAGTGGTAGGTTGGCGGATGACTTGTCATTTGAAAAAGTATTGTCGTACTACTTTTTGTGTTGTCTTGGATGTGAGGAGGATGAATCGCTTTTATAATGGGGGTGAAGGTGTGGAAGCAAGCTATTTTCAAATCGGGGACCCCCAACCTGAGTGTTCACCTGGCACATTCTTGGAGGAGTAGAAACAGAATTCTTATCATGCCAACCAGACATGCTTCTTTCCTCGCACTGCGCGGAGCAGGAAGACACACCCCTGACCCTGCACTCGCCCTACAGGCGTGGGTCCTTCAGCCCCGGCCCTGGCGGGTCCCCGCAGAACCTCCCCCGGCCCGACTGCGCCAGCAGGCTCCGCAGAGCCGGAAAACCGCGTTCCTCGGTGGTCCCGCACCGCCGGGAAGGTACGCGCAGCCGGCCGGGCAGCCGCGGGGCGGCGTGAGGGCCGCGTCCCCAGCCAGTCTCGGCGGACCCCGGCCGCCCACAGGCCGCCGTGCCTCCGCGGACCGCTCCGCCGGCTTCCGGGAACGGGCGCCGGCGCCAGTCCGACCTCCCCGGCCGCGGTGGCCCGAGGAGGCGACTCCCGCCCCTCCCGTCCCGCGTCCTCCGAGGACCCCGGCGCCCCCAGTCCCGGGCACGAGCCATGAGGCCCCTCCGGGCTTCCGTCCGCCCGGCCAGCGCCCCCAGAGCCCGGCGTCCTCCACAGCGGACGGGCAAGGGGCGGGAGCCCACGGCCCCGCGGCCCCGAGCGGAGCGGCTGTCCGCGAGCTCGTGCAGTCGCCAGCCCGGGCCACAGCCCACCAGCCACCCACCAGCCCGCTCGCCTGCGCCACGGAGTGCCCGCTCGCGCCCGCTCCTCACCTGCGACGCGCCCGGCCCCCAGCGCACCGCCCGGCCCGGCTGTGTACACCGGAAGTGACGTCTCCAGGCAGGCCCCGCCCCCGCCCCAGGCGGACGCCGGAGTGGAGGCGGACCCGGGGGCTCGCGGCTGACCCCCTCTGCTCTAGCCGGGAGGGGACGGCCCTGAGCTTCCTACCCCAGGCACCGAGGACCTCCCGGTGGGACAGCTAGTGTGGGGTGGGGGGTGGGAGGGGTTGAGGACAGTAGGCCAGAGCCTGCACGGCCACCCCTGTCCTCCACTGTGGCTTGGCCTATGGGCGGGAGGAGTTAGCTACGTCCTCACAGGTTTATCATTGAAATAGATTACTCAAATAATGAGTGCTTACTGGATGCCAGGTCCTGACAGGCACTGTAGGAACAGGGTAATGCTCTCACTCTCATTGGTTTATTCTCCAGTGGAAACACAATAAAAATTGTCAGAAATACGCATGATGAGATAGTGCCAATTGTGACAAGTGGTAGGAGGGGAAAGTGAAAGAGGGAGGGGGGCAGAGTTCCCTGACCTAGTGTAGGAGAGTGATCAGGAAATGATTCGCCCAGGAAATAGAACAGGAGTTGAGGTCCTAAAGGAGAGAAGGAAGAAAACTTAGAGAAGCAGAGAGGAAAGCATGTTAGGGCAGAAGAAACAACAGGTGTCTTCAACGGCTTCGTGTTCAAGAAACTAGGGTTGTAAGATTTTGTCTGAGAGCACTGGGCAGTCAGTTTTAAGCAAGAGATGATTTTACCATGTTTGTGGGTTTAAAGGGATTACTTGGACTACGGTTGCAGAGGACTAGAGAGGAGGAGGAGGCAAACGGGAATGTAGATTTCTACACCCATGTTCATAGCAGCCTTTTTCATAAAAGTCAAAAAGGTGGAAGCACCCAAGTGTCCACTGATGGATGAGTAGATAAGATGTAGTATATCCATGCAACAGAATACCATTCCGCCTTAAAAAGGAAGGAAATTCTGACACATGATACAAATGTACAAATCATGAGGCATTATGCTAATAAGCCAGTCTCAAAAGGACAAATATTTTATAATTCCACTGAGAGGAGATACCTAGAATAAGCAAGCTTATAGACAGGAAGTGGAATGGTAGTTGCCAGGGAAAGGGGAGAGGGGAACATGGGGAGTTTATATTTAATGGGTATGGAGTTTCAGTTTGGGAAGATGAAAAGTTCTGGAGACGGATGTGGTGATGATGCACAACCACATCAAAACTATACAATTAAAAATGACTTGGGGCGCCTGGGTGGTTCAGTCAGATAAGCATCTGACTTTGGCTCAGGTCATGATCTCATGGTTTGTGGGTTCGAGCCCCGCATCAGGTTTTGTGCTGACAGACAGCTCACAGCCTGGAGGCTGTTTCAGATTCTGTGTCTGCCTCTCTCTCTGACCCTCCCCTGCTCATGCGGTCTGTCTCTCTCAGAAATAAATAAAACATTTAAAGAAATGACTAGAACTGTGAATTGTATGTATATATATATTTTAGATAGCTAGTGATCAGGAAAGTATTAAAATTGTCCAAGCAAACTTTCCGATTTAGATCAGGGCCTCTACATTTTTGTTTTTGAACTTCTATCAGAAAAAGTTTGACTATCACCTAGATTTTATTAATACATTATATACAAATATGCCTCATTCTAATATGCTTCCCTTTATTGCAGTTTGCAAACCTGGGATTTTTTTTTACAAATTGAAGGTTTGTGGCTACTCTACATTGAGCTAGTTATTGGCATTATTTTTCCAACAGGATTTGCTCACCTTGTATCTCTGTGCACTTTTGGTAATTCTCCCAACATTTCATGCTTTTTAATTATTACTGTATTTGTTATGATAATCTACGATCAGTGATTATAACTCAATGAAAACTCAGATGATGGTTAGCATCTTTTAGCAATACAGTATTTTTTAAAATTAAGGTAAAGAACATCATTTTCTTAGACGTAATGATGTTGCACACTTAAGAGACCACAGTATTATGTAAGCATAAGTTTTAAAATTTTTTAATGTTTATTTTTGAGAAAGTACGAGTGGAGGGAGGGGCAAAGAGAGAGGGAGACACAGAATCAAGAGAAGGCTCCAAGATCTGGCTGACAGCACGGGGCCCACACGAGGCTCAAACCCACGAACTGTGAGATCGTGACCTGAGCTAAAGTCGGACACTTAACCAACTAAGCCATCCAGGCGCCACTAATCCAAACTTTTACATGCACTGGAGTCACCTGACTCACTATATTGCAGTATTAGCTGGTCATTGAAGCTGTAGGTAGGAGCTAAAGGTGAATTTAGATTGAAGAGAGATCTTTCGGTGACTTTTTTTTTTTTATGTTTTTTATTTATTTCTAGGAGAGAGAGAGACAGCTTGAGCAGGGGAGGGTCAGAGAGAGAGGAGTCACAGACTGAAACAGGCTCCAGGCTCTGAGCTGGCAGTCAGCACAGAGCCCGACGCGGGGCTCGAACCCACGAACCGCGAGATCATGACCTAAGCGAAAGTCGGACGCTTAACCGACTAAGCCACCCAGGCACCCCCCCCCTTTTTTTTTTTTTTTAAGTAAGCTCTATGTCCAATGTGGGGCTTGAACTCAGGATCCCAACATTAAGAGTTGCGTGCTCCATCAACTGAGCCAGCCAGGTGCCCCAGTGTCTGTTTTTTTAAAATGGAAGAGATTTAGGGGCGCCTGGGTGGTT
This sequence comes from Proteles cristata cristata, assembly GCA_017311185.1. Classification (NCBI taxonomy): domain Eukaryota; kingdom Metazoa; phylum Chordata; class Mammalia; order Carnivora; family Hyaenidae; genus Proteles; species Proteles cristata. The sequence continues at coordinate 154,427 of JAESUZ010002059.1, forward strand.
CAGTCGGTTAAGCATTTGACTCTTGATTTCTACTTAGGTTGTTAACTCACAGTTCATGGGTTTGAGCCCTGTGTAGGGCTCTGAATTGACAGCATGGAGGCTGCTTGGGATCCTCTCGCTCTCCCTCTGCCCCTCCATGTGTGCACGCATGTGTGCACGCTCTCTCTCTCTACGTAAGTAAAGCATTAAAATTTTTTTTTCTTAAATAAGGTGGAAGAGGTTTACACACATTTCAATGTCAGAGAGGAGGATCCAGTTGATAGAAAGAGGCTGAGTATACAGGAGAGACATGATGGTCATTTTGTGAGGTTCTGCAAAGGCTTGAGGGGATCTAAAATGTTTTGCAACAAAGAGAGAGGGAAGCTTGGGGACAGAGGCGTGAGGAAAGTGGGAAGGGTCTGAAAGCAGAAAGGGAAGTCGAAAGGAGAAATTTGGGAACGTTTACAACTTGCATGGAGGATCTATTTCCGGTTGCTAATTATTCAGAGTAGAGCCCTCGTTCCTATTAAGCGACTTGCCCCAGCAGCTTTCAGGTAAAGGTGAAGAAGGTAAAGCAAGGATTCACCTGGCTGTTGAGTAAGTAAGAGAGAGAGCCAAGTGTTACCGACACGATGGATGGGCTGCAGAACTCAAGCGGCAAGATTCAAGGATGTGAGGCAGAAAGGACAGCGGGGTTGGAGGAAGTGTCCATGGGTGCTGGTGTCATCTTACCTGTGTAGGCTGGAGAAGGACCGGAGATGATGGCTGGCTTCTATGTGGGCCAAGTGTGGTTCCTGCCGTCTGGGAACAAGCCCATCCGCCATTCGGAGGTGCTCCTAGCTCCTGAGACAGGCCCCAGGCTCCGGCGGCTATGCATGGAGGCACTTGGTAAACACTGGACGGGACTTGAAAGAGGCTCCCTCCTTATGTGGCATGCGCTGACCCATGTGCTTAACCACCGCTACTCACTTCACTCCGAACCCTGTGGCCCCAGAGTAGTGTGCCAGGAACGACGTGTGCCTGGCTCAGGTGGGCCCCTTCCACAGACTTCAACCCAGGAGGTTCTGGAGACCGATTCAGCCATGCATGCAGGTCTTTTTCCTTTTCTTTATTTTTTATTGAAGTATAATTAACACACAGTGTTATATTAGTTTTGGCTCATCTGTACAGTTCTTATTTGGGCTGAGTGTGAACCTTTGCCAACCTTGGGGCCCCTTTGGTGGCCTCTGTGGGGCTCTGAGCACAGGCCCTCTCAGATCTCTCAAGCTTACCTGAGGATATTTTGTATTGTGCCTGTTTCAAATCTGCTTTGTGAGTAGTACATCTACAGCTATCACACCTACCTCCTAGAGGCCTGAACTATTGTCTGCATTCATCAAACACTCATACATATGGAGAGGAAGGGAAAAAACACCCATGTACCCACCACACAGGTTTGGGACATTTGTCAAGTCATGTCACCTCTTTCATCCAAGCTCCCTTGCACTAGAGTGTCAAGAAAAGAGGATGGAGCTCACAGGGTCTAGAGATGGAGGCAGGCAGGCCCTCCTGGAGGCCTGTGTCTTCAAGGACGGAAGCTGTGATCCTCCAGTTCTCCAGAGAGGTCTGGGATTGGACCCTTAACATGCACACAGGGATAGGATGGCACCCCAGAGACCACCAGATTAACACCTCAGTCTGCCACTTAGGAGGCCAAGAAGGCCCAGGCCAGGGAAGAGGTTCTCTCCCAGAATCACCTGGTCCCCTGCGTATCTGGTTAGAGGCACAGTTGGTTGGAGCCTGTCCCCATGTAAGGGATGAGAACCTCAGAGATCGTCACTGCGGGAAGTGAGCAGAATGAGATTTCAGGAGCTCCTCAATCACAAAAGAGCTCAGCATTAGTGAGATGGATGAGATGCACCTTGACCTTGGCATGAGATGCCTGTCCCTTCACTGAGAGAGAGAGAGAGAGAGAGAGAGAGAGAGAGAGAGAGAGAGAGAGAGAGAGAGAGAGAGAGAAGCAGACTTGCTATGGCTAGCTTTTTATGAAGGCTTCACATTCCTAACATGAAAGGCTGCAGAATACAAACATCCACACAGAGGGGCTCATGAGGAATGAGAACGGATTTTTTTGAAGCAGCCAAAGTTATTACTGTTGGCTTGTGTACTCTTCATGGCAGCAGCCAGGGCTCCTAAGCTGGGCTTTCACATGTTAGTTTTAGTGGGCATGTCTGAAAGAAGAGCCTTCAGGGAAGGAGTTGTCACAGCCAAGCTTTGGGGGTGGGGCAGGGGGCAATGGCACTGGTTTGGAGAGGGTACCTTCGCTCCTCTACCTTACTGGTCTTCCCTGGGCAGAGTGTGAAAGCTGCAATATGGGCAGTGAGCCCCAGGAAGGGTAGCTGCATTCCAGAATCCACAGGATTGGGAAGCCAGTCTGGAGAGGGCTGGCCAGACGTTCTGGACACAGAGCAACCGGCTGTCTGCGGGTCAGGGAGAGAGACTGCGGCAAGGCCAGTTCAGTCCAGTTTGGCGTGGCCCAAGCAGAAAAGGGGGTGAGGGCAGCATGAGTCATGTGTTAAAGGGGAAACTTCTTCCCCAGTCCCCAGATTGCCTCCCTGAGGAAGTCATTCCTCACCCCCCTTTCCCCTGGATGTAAGCATCTGAGCATCCTGTTGTCCGTTCTTCAGACTGGCTGGAAATGGCTGTACTGTGGCCAAGAGACCCTTACCAGGAAGAGCCATCTGCTGCTGTCTCACCCCCACCTCTAAGATCCCAGGTTGCCTTTCATTACTCTGAGGGTTTGGGGCTGGCCAGGGGCCTGTGAGATCCCTGATGGGTGGCTTGGACCACAGGAGTCCAGGCCCTTTCCCCTGCAGGCAGGACAGGACACCTGGTACCACCTTAGAGAACACGGATGATACAGGCAGGAGCTGCTGGGGGACTCCCTGGTGTCCAGATTATATGGAAGGGGTGTTAGGGGCAGCGACTGGATGGACCAGGGACCACCCTAGAGGCAAGCCCACCACAGTGATCAGCCATGAAGGTTTAAACAGTGGAGAGGGATGTATCCTAGGCCCACAGACTTCCAGGGGTCCAAGGGCTTATGGGCAGGCAAGGAAGGTGTGCTGGGGCGGGAACAAGGCAAGGCTCTGGTATTGGTGAAGCCACAGGTGCTGTGGCCTTCAGGTCAAGTCACCCTGAATGCCAGGGGCAGCTCCAGTCCATTTCATAGCTGACAGAACCCAGGCCTTACTCTCCACAGGTTCCAGTATGTGGACCTGGCCACGGGCACTGCCCTAGCTCAGAAGGTGTCCACTTGTTCTTGTCTAGCGAGATGTATCTCAAGAACTGCAAGTGAATAGCTGCAGTTGACTGTGCAGCCTCGCAAAGTTCGGACTTGAGCACTTGGGAGATCCAAACAATTAAATTAATGAGCACCCCCCTCAGATTTGTAAACCCACCAGGGGCCAAGATTGAGGGGAATGAGAGACCTTCTCGGGTCCATCTGGTTGAAGAAAGCAGAACTCTGTCCCCTTTCCTGAGTGTGGGTGACTTTCTTTTGGTTATCAAAATGTAATAACCCCAACTCCTTGTCATGACACAAGAGGGGATTTATTAGCCCTAACAAAAAGAGCACTGTGGCTGTGAGAATGGCTGTCCTTGGCAGCTGTCCTGACGCCCGGGAGTAACTTACAGACTGCTGTCCTGTGGCTTCTCTGCTCCCTCACGCACAGCCGAAAGGAGAGCCCCGGGAGCTGGGATTTCAGGTCTTCAACGCACAGTGCCAGAGTCCTCCGACCTGACAACTCTGAAGCTGCTGTATGGCTCCGCACACAGACCTTTCCTTGTGGTCGGCCTTAGATACAGGGCGGTTAGGGAATTTCGATTGGGCCATCAATCACTAACAAGCAGGAGCAGTAAACTGCCACTGGCTGAATTTCTAGTGGTGACGGTGACTTGTGCAACCTCGGGGACTGGTCACAGCACCCAGACTCCCTTGCAAAGAGACCTGGGATATTCAGTGCCTGCTTGATGTAGGTGCCGGAGGGCAGGGCCACATAAACATCACATAGCTGGCTGCCTCCCATGTGCAATTTGGGGGAAGCAGATGTTCCAGCCAGGTCAGAGAGCAGTGTGTTTGAGCGATGAAAGGCAAGAGGGGTTTCTCCCCGCGCCGCCCCCACTCACTCCACTGGGAGAGATGGGCTCAGAGCCCAGACCCCCCCAGCCTTCTCATGCCTGCCAGTGTTGCGCCTAACCTTAACCCTAACCCTCGTAGCTGCCAGGGACGCATGCCTTCCATTTAGGGGCAAAGCTGGGCAGAACCAAATATATTTTTAAGCTAAGTCATTAGAAATACTTGGGGAAAGGCTGAGTTTATACACTGAGATTTGGCTCATAACCTACAATGATTTCACTGCCATGAAACACTGCTGGTAAAGGGCAAACAATGAAGCCTCATCAGTCCACACTGCTCCAAATGAGGGTGCAAGAGCATCCAGTTCTGAGCTGCTCAGTGAAGACCTAAGAGGAAGCTGACAAAATTAAAAGCTACTTTTGACTTGCCATAGCTCTGAGCTCCCTACCACAATCACCATGGAGGCTGGGCTGATTGAAAGGGGGCCAGGTAGGCTTAAAGATATATGGAGAAACCCTGAAAGTAACACATCACCTCACACAGAAGCTGATCAGGTCAGTAAGAAGAAATGAGATTACCTGCGATCTCATAAAATTAGCAATTCAAGCTGTTTCCACATCTGCACAGTTGCAGTCAAAGGCAAATCCAACAGCACAAGTCCAGAAACCGTCACAAGTTTGGCCCTCTACCAGAACAGGCCTCTGGTGGCAGGGCTCTTTAAAGCATGACCTCATGGGGCTCCTCCTCCAGGAAGTCTTCTCTGAAATCCCCACCTGTATATTTTCCCATTGTCTTTATGCCACAAAACTGTAAGTTTTGCCCTTTCTGGACTGTGAGCTTAGGCAATGTTCACCTCAACCTCAGCTCTATCTCCAGCACTGGGTGTGGTATACAGCAAACAGGAGGACTTCACTAAATAGATTCCTCATTTATTCAACACATTTCTGAGCACCTACTATGGGCCAGGCACTGTGCCGGATACTGGGGACAGAGTGACGAATGAGACAAAAATGATCCTTAACACTCATTCGGTGGGAAAAACAGAGCTGAACACAAAACCCACAAACACAAACGTAACACACACATGAAAACACAATCCATATGTTGCAGTGAAGAAAAAATACTAGAAGACTATTGCAAGGAGAGCTTAAGGAAGGCATCTCTGAAAATGTTACGTTTAAACTGGCATTTGAAGAATGAGAAGCAATTACAATTGACCCTTGAACAGCACAGGTTTGAACTGTGTGGGTCTACTCATAGGTGAGTTTTTTACAACAGAGTTCTAGATTTTCTCTGGTAATTTTCTCAGTAACATTCTTTGCTCTAGCTTTATGGTAAGGATACAGCATATAATACATACAACATACAAAGGAACTGCCTGTACAAGGGCCCTAAATAAGGAATTTAGCTCATTTTAGGAGCCAAGGGAAGGCTAAGGGAATTTCCCAGGGACTACGTCACACAAGACAGGCTGAGTAGGATGGCTCTTTCTGAAGAGAAACAGAAGTTACTGGGGAGAGTTTGATGCAAAAATTTGTTTCCATAGCACTGGTGGGGACAGAGATAAAGGGATTTAGCTAGGCTCTCAGGGGACTGTGGGTGGTATCAAAGGGGCAGAGCAATGGAGAAAATCCAAAGTCCCCTTCCATGGACCTCTTATACTGATGTTCAATTTACATAAAGTACATGCATCTTAAGCGTACAGCTTAAATTTTCACTTACGTATACAAACTGTATCCACCAACCCAATCAAGATAGAATACTTTAGCAGGCCCTGCCTCCCCCAAAGATAACTACTACTTCATCTCTATCACTATAGGGAAGTTTTACCTGTTTTGAGTATCAGGTGGAAGAAATCCTATAGTGCACTAGTATTTGTGTCTGGCTTATCTCACTCATCATGATGCTTGTGGAGATTCATTTATGTTGCGTAGAACGTTTTAATTTTTTTCCCACTGTATTCCATTGATGAACATACCATTGTTCATTCTATTGTTGCTAAATATTGGAGTTATTTCCAGGTTTTGGCTATTAGGACTACTATGAATGTTCCTGTCTCTTGGTGGCCATAAACCAATCACTGCTATTTGGCACATAATCAACAGTGAACCTGCTAGAAAACTATATATATGTTATACATTAGTTTTGTGGTTGTACCAATTTACGCTCCCACAATTAAAGTGTCATCCTAGCTCTTCCACCTCCTCACCAACACTTGACATTACGGCCTTCAAAAGTTTGTCATTTTTGTGGGAGTAGAATGGTATCTCACTATGCTCTTAATTTGCATTTCTTTGATGACAAGATGTCAAGAATGTTTTCACCCATTTATTAAATCTGAATATTCTTATTGTCTGTTCAAAATTGTTGGTTTTTTAAAAAATAAAACTGACTTCTAGTTCTTCATATATTCTGGATTATGAGGCCTTTGGTGGCTAATATTACATAATGTAAGTATCTTCTCCCAGGCTGTGGTCCCCATTTTCAACGATCTTTTGGTGGTTTTTACTCTCAATGAAGTCCAGTTCATCAACATCTTTTCTTTTATTGCTTTTAGTTTTTGTTTGGTGTCTTCTTTGCCTACCAAGTTCAAGGTCTTAAAGCTGTAACCCTATTTTTTTCTCAAATGTTTTGTAGTTTTCGGTGTAGAGGTCTTACACATCTATTCTTAGATTGCTAGGCATTTGTTTTTTTTTTTTTTTGGTAGGGTACTATAATTATTTATTCTAATTAGTTGGTGCTTGTTTATAAAAACAAATGATTTTTGTATATGTTAATAATTTTTTATTTTTAATTATTTTAATTTTATTTTTTTTTTAAGATTTTTAAAAAATATTTTTTAAATTTATTTCTAGGAGAGAGAGAGAGACAGTGTGATCAGGGGAGGGTCAGAGAGAGAGTCACAGACCGAAACAGGCTCCAGGCTCTGAGCTGGCAGTCAGCAGAGCCCGACGCGGGGCTCGAACCCACGAACCGTGAGATCATGACCTAAGTGAAAGTCGGTAGCCCAACCGACTAAGCGACACAGGCGCCCCTTAATTTTTATTTTTTCAAGTAGTCGTTACATCCAACATAGGGCTTCGATTTAAGACCCGAGATTTAGAGTTGCATTCCCTTCCGACTAAGCCAGCCAGGTGCTCTGATAATTCACTTATTAATTGTAGTAGTTTGTATATAGGTTTAGTATATCCCATCATGTCATGTTACAAATGATAGTTTTCTCTTTTTCTCAATCTTTCTATCTTTATGTCTGTTTCATGCCTTACTGCATTAGCCAGGATGGCCAATACAATGCTAAATATAAGTGGTGATATTTGCTATCAGTCTTAAGAGGAGAGTTCAATATTTCACCATTATGTGTAATACTGCCTAACATTTTTCGGTAAATATCCTTTATTAGAATATTTTTTATTAGATTATTTTCTATTACTAATTTGCTGAGTTAAAAATAAAATCTCCTCTTTTTGAAAGGCCAAAGACTGTGTGCACATCCAATCTGTTTGTGGCGGAAGAGAGTGGGGAATCAAATGTGAAAAGATGTCCCTCTGTTCCAGAAGGCACCCTGGGGCGCATGCCAGCAATTGGGGGGGGGTACTGCCAGTCTCTCTACCAACAGTCTGTGTCAGCTCATCATTGCCAGGTCATCTGTAGCTGGCTGTCGTTTTCTGGTAGTTAGCTGTGACAGATGTTACTTGTACTAATACGTGGTTTTGTATTTCCCTGCCTCCTTAAGTGAGAACAAGGTAAGTTCAAGTTGGGATACTACAAAAATGAACACGTCCGACAGCTCCTTTCCATTCATTGGAAAAGAAAAAACAGCCATCTTCTGACTGCTAGAGATAGACAGTAGACCATCTCAGTTCTGGGGAAGTCTGAAGTCTACAGGGTTTCCAGACTTAAACCACGTAGCAGCTGGAAGAGAAAAATTAAGTCAGCCCAGACTACGTATGTCTTGAGCATAAGTCATCATATGGGTTGAAAGCTGCAGAGCAAACCCAATGACTCTGGAAACCAAGCAACAGAGAAGCATCTGACACAAGAACACATCCAGGGAGATGTCAAAAGTATGGGCTGGTCTGGCATTTTGTCAAGAAGTTCTTTAAGTGATTTTATTTTTATTTATATATATGTATTTTCACATTTGTTTATTTTTGCAGAGGAGGGGCAGAGAGAGAGGGAGACAGAATCTGAAGCAGGCTCCAGGCTGTGCGCTGTCAGCACAGAGCCTGATGTGGGTCTTGAACTCATAAACTGTGAGATCAGGACCTGAGCCAAAGTCAGATGCTTAACCGACTAAGCCAACCAGGTGCCCCAAGAATCCCTTTAGATACTTGCAGAGAACAGGCATGAGGTTCTGATCACTTACAACGTCGAGATAAGCCCAGTGCCAAGTTACGGGCAGCTCCGAGGCCTGGTCCCTGGGGGAGCGGAGCCAATCTCCAGGCTGTTTGGAGCAGTAGCGGCGTTAGACACAGGGACTCACTGCTGGACACCAGCTAGCCACAGAACAGAGGTGTGCAGCTGCCCTGCTAGCTCACAGCCTTGTGCCTTATTTTTAGATCTGTGATTCAGAGTCCTAAACCAGGACCGAGGCCTTGGGGAGAGAAGAGGCCCTGCTCAGGGGCTGGCTCTGGTAGTAGCATGGGCCTTGCTGTTTGACACGAGGACCATATCAGGCCATCATTGCAGTGACTGAATTTCCCAAAGGACACAATCTCAAGGCCTCTATATTAAGATGCCTTCTCGAAGACATGTGATATATAATTTGATGATCAGACTTGAGTTCCCTAAAATTCATTCTGGCTGCTGCACAGAAAATGAATTGGAGGGGTGCAGTAAGACTGGAGGGGGTCCAATGAAGAAGTTACTGCAGGAGTGGAAGGTGCTTCACACTAGAGGCAAACAGATTTCTGGGTCAAAATGGTAAATCGACTATAAATATTTTCTTCTCTTCCTCTGAGATGACACTAAAATGTCATTAAATGAGTAAAATATTATTGCTAATATAAATAGAACTAGGCAGAAAGGAATCCGTGAGGTATTTTTCAACATGTCCCTAGACTGGGTAGAACATATGGACTAAGTCTGGTGGCCCAGGGCACAGCAGAGGGGCGCTGCCACCTGGACCGTGCCTGGCGGTGCTGTGTGGGAGGAGCCACCTGTCTGAACACAGAGATGCTTCAGACTCTGAGGCGGCAGGTATGACAAAGGGCAAGAGTGAGAAGGAGGCTTGAAAACAGAGAAACTAATTTCAGGTCTGTCTACACAATAAGCAGGGTATAATCCTCTGACTGCTGCAATGAGAATGACCTATAATTAGGCAACAAATTGCTAGCAGAAACAAAAAAATAAAAAAAGATTATTCTCTGCAGATATCTGTGGGATCTGTGAATATCAGCACCTCTGAACAAAGCCTTCTGGAATTCAGAGATCTGAGGATAAAGAGCACTACTTTAAAGTAAACCCTACCAGATGATTTTTCTGGCTACAAAAAGAGCCCCTGGCAACAATTCTGCCTCCAGCCAACCAAGAATCCTCAGATATTTGAATGAAGTATGTTACAGAAAGGAAACCAAGACTGACAATCAGAATAAGGAAAGAAAATATGAGGAAAAAACCCTAAGACACAGAGGAACGATTTGAAGCTCTTACATCATCTGAGAGAGAGAGAGATTTAGTGAAAGAAAAGGGTAGGTGGCATTAAAGAAATTACCTAAGAAGTAATAAGAGAAAGGGTTAAAGGAAAAGCACACATTTTTAAATCAAAAGAGTCTACTACTGGGGCGCCTGGGTGGCTTAGTCGGTTAAGGGTCCGACTTTCGCCTGGGTCATGATCTCGCGGTTCGTGGGTTCGAGCCCCACGTCGGGCTCTGTGCTGACAGCCAGCTCAAAGCCTGGAGCCTGTTTCAGGGTCTGTGTCTCCCTCTCTCTCTGACCCTCCCCTGCTCACGCTGTCTCTCTCTCTCTCCTAGAAATAAATAAAAATATTTAAAAAAAAAACAACAACAAAGAAACCATCATCTACAATGAAAGAGAATCAGCTTGACATCGGATTTAACACTACTGCATTTGAGATCAAGGTTCAGTAACTGAGCCAAGAATGGTTTTTATATTTTTATTTTTTTAATGTTTTATTTCTGAGAGAGAGACAGCATGAGCAGGGGAGGGTCAGAGACAGAGGGAGGCATAGAATCTGAAACAGGCTCTGGGCTCTGAACTAGCTGTCAGCACAGAGACTGACGCAGGGCTTGAACCCACGAACCATGAGATCATGACCTGAGCCGAAGTCAGATGCTTAACCGAATGAGCCACTCAGGCACCCCTGGTTTTTAGATTTTTAAAGGTTGTTAAATTTAAAAAAGAAGATGATGTGACAGAGACTGTACTATCTGGACCTTTGTATACCTTTTCTTAGAAATCTCCCTAAGGAAGAACTATAGCAAATAAATGAATGAAAAACATGGATCCATGACACTCTAACTCTGATCTAGGAAAGCAATGAAGAGAAATCCCAGTCTTCACTTTGCTAAAGATCTTGAAAGCAGTGTTTGGATTTTAGCAGGACAGCAGAAAGCTATAGAACAGCAACTAGGAAAAAGACTTCATAGACCAAATCAAAAAGATAGTACGGCTGAGGGTTTAAAAAAAACTTTACAGAATAAAAGCAACAAATATGAGCAAAGAAGAACATTCACTAACTCTAGGGAAAACAAATAGCTATAGAGAAAGTAATCGTTCAAGGAAAAACTGTCTAAATTATATTAGAAGATTGGTGGATTCAGGAATGAAATAGATTCCAAGTAATAGAGAGAGAATATAAGAGGCAGAGAGAGAGAAAGCTACATAAGAGACAGAGTGAGAGTGTGACTGCAAACGTGCAAAAGCCAACCAGAAATTTAAGAGAATAACATTGTAAACATAACCCAAACCAAGATAATAATACATATAAAATTCAGAATAGTGATTTCCTTTTGTGTGAAGCACAAATGGAACAGGGGAACTGTAATGCATAGATGCAGGTTATTGATAACACTAGCTTTTGGGCTAAGTAACAAAATTTTTGGTTCCTCATCATATTACGGTCAGATATTCCTTTGGAGATCTTATCTGTGACAAGGGGAAAAAAATAAAGACAATTAAAATATTTTTTAAATGTTTAATTTTGAGAAAGAGAGAGACAGAGTGTGGGCGGGGGAGGAGCACACAGAGAGAGAGAGGGAGACATAGAATCCAAAACAGGCTCAAGGCTCTGAGCTGTCAATACAGAGCCTAATGTGGGGCTCAAACCCATGAATGCAAGATCATGACCTGAGCCAAAGTCAGATGCTTAACTGACTGAGCCACCCAGGTGCCCCAGAAAAATAATTAAAAAAAAATTTTTTTTAATGTTTATTTTTGAGAGTATGTGCCCATGCGTGCGCGCGCACACACACACACACACACACGCATGTGCAAATGGGGGGAAGAGCAGAGAGGGGGTAGAGAGGATCTGAAACAGGCTCTCTGCTGACAGTAGAAAGCCTGATGTGGTGTCTGAACTCACTCACTGTGAGATCATGACCTGAGTTGAAGTCAGAGGCTTAACTGACTGAGCCATTCAGGGCCCTTAAAGGAAAAACAATTAAAAAATTGGGAGAAGAGGGGCGCCTGGGTGGCTTAGTCAGTTAAGCGTCCGACTTTCGCTTGGGTCATGATCTCGTGGTTCGTGGGTTCAAGCCCTGCGTCGGGCTCTGTGCTGCCAGCTCAGAGCCTGGAGCCTATTTCAGTCTGTGGCTCCCTCTCTCTCTGACCCTCCCCTGCTCACGCTGCCTCTCTCTCTCCTAGAAATAAATAAAAAACACTAAAAAAAAAAAATTAAAAAAAAAAAAATAAACAGAGGTGTTGGATACATTTAGAAAGTAGAATTAACAAGACTTGGGAACGGGTGTGATGTTGGTACAGAAATGAAGGAAAATGGAGTGTCAATGATGACTGCCAGATTTCTTGCATGCTCAGGTTAGTAGCTGGCACTGCTACATACTGGAACCAAGAACACTGGAAGAAAAGTAGAGGGGAAATCACTTTGGTTTGGGGACACTGACCGTGACAGGCCACTGTTAAAACCTTCAAGTATAGGTAACAAGAAGTCTGATCTAGACTCAGAAAAGAGATCTATACCAGGTATGTCCATCTGAGAATAACTCCATATAGTTAAGGCCATAGAAGCTGAGGCCAGAGAGTATGCAGCTTAAAAATGAGACAAAAAGCAAAGTAAAACTCTAAGGAGCACTATTATTTCAAAATGGGGTGGGGGTGCCTGGGTGGCTCGGTGGGTTAAGCCTTCAGACTTCGGCTCAGGTCATGATCTCATGGTTCATGGGTTTGAGCCCAGCATCAGGCTCTGCGCTGACAGCTAGTTCAGAGGATGGAGCCTGCTTCAGATACTGTGTCTCCCTCTCTCTCTGACCCTCCCCTGCTCACGCTGTCTCTATCTCTTTCTCTCAAAAATAAATAAAACATGGGGCGCCTGGGTGGCTTAGTCGGTTAAGCGTCCAACTTTCGCTTAGGTCATGATCTCGCGGTTCGTGGGTTTGAGCCCCGCGTCGGGGTCTGTGCTGACTGCCAGCTCAGAGCCTGGAGCCTGATTCGGTCTGTGACTCCCTCTCTCTCTGACCCACCCCTGCTCACGCTGTCTCTCTCTCTCTCCTAGAAATAAATAAAACATTAAAAAAAAAATTAAAAAAATAAATAAAACATTAAATTTTTTTTAAATGAAGTGGTAGAGGACCCAGTAAGAGACTGAGGAATAGCAGCTAGAGAAGGTAGGAAGAGCAGATGAATACAGCAGCTACTAAGGTAAGAATATTTTAAGAAGGAAGAGGTCAATTGTATGCAACACTTCTGTAAGGCAGTATTAACAGGAAAACTGGAAAGGCTCACTGGAGATCAATGTTGACCTTACTGTTTTAGTGGAGTAGATCAAGTGGGTTATGTGAAAGGGAGGTTGTGCATCTTGTCAGTTAAAGGAAGTATGGAGGGGCTGGCTGGATGCAGGATTCAATCATCAATTTAATTTTTAATATATTATTGTCAAGTTGGCTAACATACAGTGTGCTCTTGGTTTTGGGGGTTGATTCTTAACGATTCATTGCTTACATACAATAAATACCCAGTACTCATCCCAACAAGTCTCCTCCTCAATGCCCATCACCCATTTTCTCCCCTCACCTGCCCACCCTCTTTCCCAACTGTTTGTTTTCTGTATTTAAGAGTCTCTTATGGTTTGCCTCCCTCCCTCTGTCTTCTGTTAAGTTTCTCAAGTTCCACATATGAGTAAAAACATGATATCTGTCTTTCTCTTATTTCAGTTAGCATAATACCTTTCAGTTCCATCCACATTCAAGCATCAATTTCTAAAAAAATAAGTAACAATAAGTGTGCTACATACTCACAATTATATATGAATATTAACACATTAATAGGATATAGTGTGCTAGCACAGGTAAATACAAATAAAAGGATCCCTTAACAAGAAAGCTGTTGAAGATAAAGTTAGAGAAAGAGGTAATGTAAATCAATTATTTTAAGTCTGGGAATGGTAGGAGTTAGGGAGCCAGAGCCCATGCAGTCTGTTGATAGGTGTTTTCTTTTCTTTTTTTTTTAATTTTTTTTAATGCTTTATTTATTTCTAGGAGAGAGACAGCGTGAGCAGGGGAGGGTCAGAGAGAGAGGGAGTCACAGACTGAAACAGGCTCCAGGCTCTGAGCTGGCAGTCAGCACAGAGCCCGACGCGGGGCTCGAACCCACAAACCGTGAGATCATGACCTAAGCGAAAGTCGGACGCTTAACCGACTAAGCCACCCAGGCGCCCCATTTTATTTTCTTTTTTTATAGGGCCGCCAAGAAAAGACTGGATGCAGATGGGGTTGGTTTAGAGTGCGGTAAGTATTTGGAGAAGTTCCCATCATGTCCTCTAATTTTCTTTGAAATAGATGGCAAGGACTTTTGTTGACTGTAAAAAGGTGATTAAAGAAAAGAACTCAGTTTTGCTGAAAATGTTGAGAGCCCAATAGAAAGTAATAATGAGATTTACAGTGGTACTAATTTACTCACTTGTGATTCTCTTCCATAGGACTCAACCCTCTGGGTGAATACTAACAATGAAAGATGGATAGTTTCAGAGTTGAAGTTCCTCTAGGGAGGACTGTAAGAAGCTCAAAAGGGGAAGAGGGAAGTTTAGGGCATTTGCAAGATAAATGATGGATCATGGAGTCTAGGCTGGCTGGAAATGATGGCTGGGAAAGCAAAAGAAAGGAGGGAGCTAAATGAATCCAAAGCAGAAAGATTTTGGACCTGGATATTTGCACCAGCCTAAGAACAGTTACTGAGATGGGGCGCCTGGGTGGCTCAATTGGCTAAGTGTCCAACTTTGGCTCAGGTCATGATCACACGGTTCCTGGGTTTGAGACCTGAGTCAGGCTCTGTGCTGACTCAGGAGACGGCTAGCTCAGAGCCTGGAGCCTACTTCAGATTCTGTGTCTCCCTCTCTCTCTGACCCTCTCTTGCTCACGCTGTCTCTCTCTCAGAAATAAAACATTAAAAAACAATTAAAAAAAAAAAAAGAACAGTTACTAAGCAAGGAGTGGTTAGGTCACTGTGTATCTATTTTTTATTAAATATTTTATTTTTAAAGTAATCTCTACATCCAATGTGGGGCTCGAACTCACAACTCTGAGATCAACAGTCACATGCTGGCTGAGCCAGCTAGGTGCTTCTATAGTTATTTTTTGAGTAAGCCAGTTGGACGATCAGTGTGGAGGGTGGCTAAATCCATGATTCAGAAGTGATGCAACTGATGTTGACGTACAAGGTCCAGGTTTGTCCACAGCTTTGGGTGGGAGATGGAGGGTAAGAGGAAAAGGGCAGAGGACAAGGAACAGGACCCAGGGTATGGGATGGGTCCAAAGAGTTAACATAGCAGGCCAACCGCTATCCTTCATAAAGCTTCCTTACAAGTTTGGCCCTTGAGGGGTGCCTGGGTGGCTCAGTTGGTTAAGCATCTGATTTCGGCTCAGGTCATGATCTCACGGTTCGTGGGTTTGAGCCCTGCATCGGGCTCTGTGCTGACAGCTAGCTCAGAGCCTGGAGCCTGTTTCAGAGTCTGTGTCTCCCTCTGTCTCCGACCCTCCCTCCTCTGCTCACACTGTCTCTCTCTCTGTCTCAGAAATAAATAATAAAAACACAAGTTTGGCCCTTGAGTGATATATGGAAACTTGGATTTCAGGAGGGTTTCCACCATTCCCAGAACTGATAAGAATAGCTCACTGTGCCTAAACTGTTTGTACAATCAGTATGGTTTATTTGTCCTTTACTTCTGGAATTCTGGTATGTGTCAAGGAGATGGTGCCTACATAGCCAGTCCCTAGTCAAAATCATGGACACTAAGTCTCTATTGAGCTTCCCTTGTACATTCCTCACATGTTTTAACGACTTGCTGCTACATCCTGTGATTCCACTTCAAAGTCCCCTCTGAAAATTTGAGCCTGGTTTCCTCCAGACTTTGCCTCTGTGTTTTCCCTTTGCTAATTTTGCTTTGTGCTCTTTTGATGTAAGACATCATAGCCATGATTATGATTATCCTGGGGTCTCTCAATACAGATGAGTAAACCACACAAAAGGTGGTCACTTGGAAGGAGAAGTGTAGAGGAAGGGGAAGGCAGGTGACAGAGTTTTCAAGAGAATGGGTAGTCATCAGATGATGAGATGAAATAAGGAGGGGTTTCAACCAGGAGCATAAGGAACAAGGACACCAAGCCTGAACACTGGTTTGCAGGGGAAGAAATACTCTAATATCCCCACTGGGAAAGTTGGTGGGGGAAGCAGTGTCCTTAGGGGACAAAGGCTATGCACACAGGAGGATTAACTGTGGACCTGCTCTAGTATATACACCTATCTATGTCTACATCTATAGTACAGGAGGGTTTTCTGGTACTTTAAGGTTAGTAACAAATTAGTACGCTGGTGTGGAGCAGCACCACAGCTGGGCACTGCCATCTTTCACCATACTCTAAGTCCACTAGAGATGTAAATCAGTGCTCCACTCACCTACTCTGGCTCTGGCTTCTCGTGTAGAGAGAAAATAGTCCTAGCATTTTTTTTTAACAATCAAGAGCTAAAAATCACCCAAATGTAGTATCAACGGTAAAATGGCTATACAGCAGTCTGTTAACGCAACGCAATATTATGCTGCAATGAAAAGTTCACAGCCAAATGCAATAATAGGGACTAATCCCACAATGTTGAGCAAAGAAACTAAGCACAAAAAGAGTGTATACGGGGGGTGCCTGGGTGGCTTAGTCAGTTAAGCGTCCGACTTTCGCTCAGGTCATGATCTCGCAGTTCGTGGGTTCGAGTCCCTGCGTCGGGCTCTGTGCTGACTGCCAGCTCAGAGCCTGGAGCCTGTTTCACAGTCTGTGGCTCCCTCTCTCTCTGACCCTCCCCTGCTCACGCTGTCTCTCTCTCCTAGAAATAAATAAAACATTAAAAAAAAAAAAGAAATCAGGATAGCAGTTACTCCTGAGGGGACAAGGGGCTACTGGAAGGGCGCTGTAGGGGGGCTTATGGGGCAACGTAATACTCTGAATCTCCAGCTGGGTGCTATTTACAATTAATGATACATGTACTATTCTGTGTCTGTATAAGACTTCAAAGCTAAAATACTACTACTCAATATACTGAGAAGAGCAAGTTTCACCAGAGTATGTATACTATGAACGTATTTTTGCTGAAAAGCACATGGCTGTAGAATAATGCCAGGCAGAACATACCCAAATAGTGCTGATGATGGTTAGCCCTGGGTGATGGGACTGTGACTTTTCTTCTTTTTTTCCTTTATCTGTTTTTAGAAACCGTTTCTGTACTGCCCCCATTTTTTCTTTTTCTTTCTTATAAGTAAGCCCAACATGGGGCCTGAACTCATAACCCTGAGATTAAGAGTTGCATGCTCTACTGACTGAGCCAGTCAGGTGCCCCACAGTGCCCACAATCTGTTTAAAATGTATTACTTTTATAGAAACAAAACAAAGCAATATTGAATTCCATTTCAGACTGCAACCTACAAGGCTCCACATACCCACCCTGGGACAAAGCGATGCTACCACACACGGGATGGAGCAAGTGATAACCCACACCCAACTAACCCATAAAGAAAAAATTTATGAAACAATTTCGGCACAAGCAAAACCCTGAATTGCAATGCCGGGATCTGCTTTCTCATCAGCAACCCTGGGTGAGGCCAGCACCGGAGGATTACCCGGATTAGGTGAGCACCAGGATTACAGGGGCACACTCCAGGCATCTAGTAAACATGTTCCTGTCCTCTGCACGGGGGCGACTGTAAACCATTCACTGGAATTCATTACCTTGTCGCCTGGGCCCTGGTTTCTCACACCCCATTCTTTGCTCTTTCTTTCCAATCTCAGACTACTCCTCCATCTGGAGGCAAAAGCAAGATTTACTACCGGAGTCGCTGAGAGCCTGAGAGAGCCTATTATCGAACTGAAACATGCTTTTGCCTCACAGTGCTACTTTGTTTCTTTATAAACCACAACATGGACACCTGTGCACTTTAAAGCATTTCCTCAAAATCAACATTCATTATGAACTGGAATCAGATTCAGGTCTATTTTGATACATTTGTGAGCTAAACCTGAAAACATCTTAATCAGTCAGCCAAGTTGGTTAAATATGAACCAAGCTGGAATTTAAAGGACACCCACACCACTGGCTCATAGCTCTGCACCATCACTGAGAACAGAAACCACATTAGATTCGTGGTCTCACCACGTGCTCCCGGAGCCAGATTTATAAATGTCTTGAAACCACAAACTTGCTTTTACTAACACTGGCTCTGAAAAACAGAGAAGAACCTTTGCATCACACCTCCTCAGAAGTCCGAGATTATCCCAAGAGCAATGCCTGGGACCTGCACCTCTAGCTACCCAGCACACACACTACCTGGCTGCCTGGCTGCCATAGACCGCCAAGCCCCTGTTGCTCAGAGCGGCACCCCCCCCTTGCTTCCCTAACTTGACCAACTTCTTCCTAGTCAGGGAACACCTCTTCCAAGAAGCTATCCCTGTGTCTCCATTTTGGGAGAAGCCAGGGCAGTCTGCTCTGAGCAAACGATGATTTAGCATCCTTAGATTCACAGATTAACAGTGCTACTTTACTTCCCTAAATTGGCTCTAATGTACTAATACTAATTGTCTTTTAAAAACAGAGTCAAGGGGCGCCTGGGTGGCTCAGTGGGTTAAGCATCCAACTTCAGCGGAGGTCATGATCTCACGGCTCCTGAGTTCGAGCTCCACATCAGGCTCTGTGCCGACAGCTCAGAGCCTGGAGCCTGCTTCGGATTCTGTGTCTCCCTCCCTCTCTGTCCCTCCAAGACTCAAGCTCTGACTCTTTCTCTCTCTCAAAAATAAACATTAGGGGCGCCTGGGTGGCTTAGTCGGTTAAGTGTCTGACTTTCGCTTAGGTCATGATCTCGCGGTTCGTGGGTTCAAGCCCCGCGTCGGGATCTGTGCTGACGGCCAGCTCAGAGCCTGGAGCCTATTTTGGAGTCTGTGTCTCCCTCTCTCTCTGCGTTGTTCCCCCCCCGCTCATGCTCTCTCTCTCCTAGAAATAAATAAAAATATTAAAAAAAAAAATCCCACAAAAACCCAGTCAAAATGGTTTAAATAAGCAAACTGGTGACATGTAAGCTCCTAAGAGAGCTAACTCACCTGTTTACTTTATCCTGTGACCTCTCTC
Organism: Proteles cristata cristata; assembly: GCA_017311185.1. NCBI lineage: Eukaryota > Metazoa > Chordata > Mammalia > Carnivora > Hyaenidae > Proteles > Proteles cristata. The sequence continues at coordinate 173,313 of JAESUZ010002059.1, forward strand.
TAAGGTCACAAATTAAACCAGCACTGAAATAGTAGGGCAGGGGATCCTAGAACACAGAATCTGGACATGATTAGACCTGAGTGATTAGTATGGCCTTGCAGAAGGTGCAGCTTCTCTTTCAGACAGATAACCCACAGAGACAGGGACAACAGCCATGTAAAACTGAGACAGTGAAACACCCACACCCTTTTCTTGTATGCTAGGAATAAAAAAACTAAGTCTCAGCACTCAAATCAGCCAAACCATAGGAAACTTGAGTGTCTGTCTCCCTGGTTTTCCTTGGATTCTGTCCTGCAGAAATGCTCTCTCCTGCTTATTAGTCCTTCCCCCTCTTCCTGCCCCAGTTACAACCAAGATGTACTGGATTTGGAAGGATGGGGAAATGGTAAAATAATCCTGTGAGAACTTTACCAAGGCCCTTTCAGGAGAGGGCTAGATTAGGTGACTTGTGCTTTGTGTGTGTGTATGTATATTTATTTTTAATTAACACAAGGCTTGAACTCACAACCCTGAGATCAAGACCTGAGCCAAGAGGTAAACACTCAACTGAATGAGCCACCCAGGCAGGCGCCCCTAGCTGTGCTGTTTTAAAGCTGTTTTTCTACACCTGCTGATCAGAACTACGTGGGGGATATAGCCTGATGCCCAGGCTCCTCTGTAGGACTTCGGATTCGGGTTCCCCAGGTGCGGGACATGGAAATTTGTATTTTAAATTGCTCCTCTGCTGATTTGGAGATGTGAACTATTTTTTGAAAGAGACTAGGATGAAGTGGTAATTCCCATGATAATGGGCTTCCAAAACACTGTTGTGCCACTGGAAGTAAGGTCTCTTGATCTTTCATACTCCATGTAAAGACCACTTCAAATGTTTTTAAAGATTTTGGGGGAGGAAGAAGAATGAATTCCCCACTCACTGTATTTTCATGTGGAGGGAACTCGGCCAGTATTTCTCAGAATGGAAGGGTCACCGTTGCTCTCGGCTTGATAACTGGTTATGTGGCACTGTCCAGTATGGTGTAGGATTGTTCAATACCTGGCCCTTACTCTTAAGTGCCAGTGATGGTCCCTAGTCATGTGACAACCAAAACACATTCCTCCCCTCACACGCTTAAGTGCTCTCTGGTTATCAGTTCAATCTGTGATTAAGAGCCACTGAGCTGGATTAACATTTCTGACCTCTCTCCCTACCCCCTACAATAAGTCCTGCTTTTTGGGGGAAGAAATGGTCTATCCAACAAATGAGTTTAGGAATCAGCCCTTCCCTCTCTCCTCTTTTACACCTGCCTGCCCACAGAGGAAGCATTTTAGCCTGAGGCTTCCAGCCTGGATGGCTTAGTCTTCTCAAGATAGGGATTGTAATTCAAGAACACTCTGCACTCCAGTGGGGGAGAATGGGGCTTCTAGCTTTACCTAAACACCTACAACAATAAACTAGTCTTAGGAAAGTGTTAGAATTTAGTTATTTTAGAGAGTATAAACATAACCATAACTCCATTCTTATACTTAAAAAAGACGTCTTTCATTATGTGTCTTTCTATTATGACATTATTTTAAGAGAAAGAACTTTGACGAACATTTTTTATATAACAGTTTTATTCTGTCTTAGAGTAAAAACCTTGCTTTAATATTGTGAGGTGCACTGCAGGTATGCCATGCTGCCAGTTTTTACTGGGGCACCAAATGCCTTAGTCAGTGACCCAGAAGGCTAGGAAAACACGTGAATTCATACTTTCAGAGTATGTAGAGCTGGTATTTACAGCTTTTCTTGAAATTAGCTCAGGACATCTCAAACAATCTACACAGGTATTATCACAGCATTTGCTTTGATGTCCAGAACGCTTCAGAAATGTGTTCAATATCATGATTTGTGGGTCCTCCAAAAGATTTTGTTGTTAACATGCAAGCAAACAGTATTAAGCAATATTATCTAAACTATGGCTGCCAAGAACTGGACCTTGGTAATGAAACCAATTACAAAACATTTCCGTGTAGAGCTATACAAAAGATAGAAAATTAAAATTAAAAATATCAACCATCTTTAAATATTACAATTCTCCTACAGTGCAGTTTTCCACATCTTTATCACTATTGAATACTTTAAGGAGAAAGCTAACAAAAATCGAAATAGATAAAAAAATTTAAATCTCTGGATCCCTTTATTCCATGGCCTTAATAAAAACACAAAAATGGCCAGATTTTTTCCCCCACAATAGCCTAAAATATCAAAAAGATTTATTAGTGATTTATAATTAGCAATGAACTCTATTACCGAGTCATTTGTGGGCCACGGGCCCAAGGACCAGTGTTAAGATATCTTATAGGTTGCCAAAATAATTTCTAGCACTCTAAATCCTCTTGAAATATAATGGAATGAATCAAAGTATTACAACAAAATTCCAGGCATATTAGGAAGAACAGGTTAACTGATGCCCAGTTTTATTGTCTTACAAAAGGGAAGGGTGCTTATTTGAAAATACAGCTAAGTACACTCTTATCTATGATTATTTACATTCATATACTGAAAATATTTATTATTTGGACAAATCCTGTGATATGCCATTTACTATAAAATGAAGTTCTTACATTGAGTATGAGTACTTTATCCTTTTCAGGTAATGGAAGAATGTATCAAATCTTCATTTATGTCCCAAACATTAAAAAAAAAAAATCAAAATCAAAACTCTCAATCAAGCCTGGAAAGCTATGAAAAAAGACCCACCATCCATAGCTACTCAGCACATCAACTTCTGCAAGGACACAGTATGTTTGCTGACTTTAAAATGTTTATTCTTTAAAAAATTAGTTGCTTTTTATACAGCTATACAAAGTTCTTAATGTTTCTTTGGCAATGGAATATAATGGAATTTTACAACTATATAAAAAAGTTACCTTTGCCTAAGAAACAGTATTTACTGTGTTTACATAGTTGACTGACAAAATTCTCTACCATCCAGCACCCTAATTAATTGACGAAATAAGCTACCTCAAAAGGGATATTACAGGATTTCCAAAAAGAAAGAGAAAAGGACACACACACACACACACACACACACACACACACACACACAACCTTCTGTGTGGCTCAAAACACAGTATCACGGCCCTATCTGCAGGCAACTTACAATCATTGCCAAATACAATTTAGTGATAAGAAAAATCCTTTCAGTGATGAAAAAATACTTATAAGTCCCATTGAAGTACTGTCGTAGTTTAACTATACATAAGAAATTACTTAACCTTCTGCTATTCCAAATATATTTAATGCTCATTTTTTAAGATGAGCCTTCCCCTACCCCCAAAAGTAACTGCATTGGAGTTTTGAAATTAAGCAGAAAAACAAACACACAAACAAACACCCAGTGCTGGTGACAAATATACAGCGGATTCACCTCTTCATTCTTCTCAAAGACCGGAACCAATTCTCAGGACCATGAAGAACTAGAAATTCACCTACTTTCAAAGACTTGTCTGTAGACTATGCAGCAACTTTGTTGTCTTTCTAAAAAGGAAAAAAAAAATTAGCTCATGTTTCACATTATTGGTTTATTAGTAAGTATTTCTTTCTAATTTACTTAAGTATATTTCCCATTACTTTTAAATAATGTAATTATTTTTTAATTTTCCTTTTCCTTTCATGCATAAATCCACTTCACTGATTTCCAGAAAACATTTTATAACTTCCACACACCCAGCAGTAGCTCATTATTTGTTAACTGCATTTCCCAGTTAGTGGAGGTTAAAGCAGTCATGGTGTGGGCTCGTTCCAGCAAGAAGGTCACCTGAGATACAGGCAGGCCTCACTATCTTTGGTTGCATCCTAATTATTTTTAAACATAATGATAGAACTTAAACCTTCAACACAGTTAGCCTAGCTCATCGAATATAACTGACAACATACTCTGGAAAAAGATTAATAAAATCCTTAAGTCTTTCATGTCTTTACTAAGCAATAAAATGTCCAGACAGTAAAATAACATTTCTCTCCAAAGTTTCATGCCAGGAGAAAGCAATGATTTAGAAATTCATTTTAAAAGGATAACTTTTAAATTTCAAATAAGTTCTGCAAATCAGAAAGTTGACTGGGTAATTTTAAAAAAGTAACCAGGGGAAAAAAAAATGTCAGGGAGCCTCTAGCCCCCTAGTGAGGCTAATCCTAATCTAAAGTCCTGTATGAACATCAGAGCCAGGGGTTCCTGTTTTCCTCAGGACGAGTTGTTACCACATACCCAGATTTTAACTGCTGATTTTCATCTTGTTAGAAATAAATTATTTCCGATGTTAAAGACTTAACTTTATACAGCACCAAACCATTTGTACAATGTCATTAAACTGGAATACATATGGCATGGTGTAACCTGGTACAGAAAGAAATAAACTGAAGATAATCCGGGTGCCTGGGTGGCTCAGTTGGTTGAGTGTCCGATTTCGGCTCAGGTCATGATCTCACAGCTTGTGAGTTCGAGCCCCATGTTGGACTCTCTGCTGACAGCTCAGGGCCTGGCAATGCTTCGGAGTCTGTGTCTCCCTCTCTCTCTGCCCCTCCCCCACTCATGCGCTCATGCTCTGTTCTCTCCTTCAAAGATAAACAAACACTCAAGATAATCCCACCCCACTGTCCCCCACCAAAACCAACCTTCAAATGCCCCCTTTTTTTTTTCTTTCTTTTTTTTTTTTTTTTACCTTTCAGAAAGCTGTACGATCAATCCAGACCTATTTTAGGGTCCAAAAGCTGTGGTTTTCTGAAAGGTAAAAAAAAAAGAAAGCAAAAGAGAAAAGGGAGAGAGAGAAGGGAGGAGGTGGGGGATACAGAGAAGTAGAGGGAGGGAGGGGAGAAAATAAAAGGGGGAAAGGGAGAGAGAGTACCATGCTGAGTCATTTTGGTTACCTCTTGGTCTCTGGACCCTATCTGAAAAAACAGACTCAAACAAAAAGTAATCTATCTTACCTGCCTTGGTGGCTTAACTACCTTAGCAGCAGCTAATAAAATAAGAGCTGACTATATTCTTATTACACCCAACCTCATCTCCTTGTCCTCCACCCCCACAAAGCATAAAAGGACCAAGCTCAGCACAAGTTTATGTTTCTAACATTATCCTTAAGGAAAACTGAGCTAGAAGTCAACAAGAGGAAGGTTTGGCTTTACTAGCTTGTACCCATATCAAGAGAATTAACCTCTCTGGGTCCTTGGCTTCAAGCTATCTATTGGGGGTAGGGTGAGAGAAAGCTTATAGTTCAGCTGGTATTTTTAAGGAGTTCTACAAATCTACAATTCTGCTTTGCCCATGTTTTCATTAAACAACCACTTGTTTATGCTCACCTCAAAAGCAATGATTCACGCCACCAGAGCACAAAGAACAAAGCCAACCTATTACATGAAGGCTACTGCAAATACCACTGACATCCATTTCTGAGAAGTATGAGATGTTGTTTTAGAAATGAGTTTAATCTTTGAAGGTAAATCTCCTTTACGTAATAGTGATCACTATTTCTGCCTTTAAAGGTGCCAGGTGATATGATTTAAAAGCCATAGAATGCAGAGGTCAGTGCTCTAGTGGCAGACATAAGGGTCATGCAACCCTGGGATAGCCACACTGATGGATTTTCTGCCTTACTGAAGGCTGAACTAGTGTATTCCTAATTAACATGCTGAGTATTTACTTTAAGCCCACGATGGTTCTATGTCCAGTGGTAGAAATGAAAGTAAAATACATATTCACTAATGCCACGAGACTCCCATCCAGCTGGCAAGGCAGAACAAAACAATGAAATATGAAACATTAGTGTGTTAAAATGTGTGCCAATGAAAGCAGATACCACAAGAGGTCAGAAAAGGAAGAAATCTGTGGAGGAAAGGAAGAGAAGTTTCTGAAGACAGAGCAAACTTTGGACAAGACTGTGAAAGGTGTGAAAGGGAACTCTTGACTTTCAGGTGTGTCTATCTCCGCATAGGACTAAAAAAACCAAGAAGGTTGGGACTGCATCTTGGTGCTTACACTAATATCCAGCATAATGCATGGTATATATGAAGAATTCAATGTATTTGGTCAAGGAATGAGGTCAGTGTTGGAATCAAGAACAGTGTATACAAGTGATGACCATGAGTCAACTTGCTTGAACCAGATAGCTTAAAGGGTAATGAGAAATGGGGCTGGATTTATCAGTAGGATCCTCACAGAGCAAGAAGAGCAGGCAGTACAATGTCACAGTAGAGCCTTCTTACCATCAGGGGAATACCTAGGGTCCAGTCAATCTATCACGCTTGAAACACTCAAGCAGAGGCTGGACCTTGTGTCAAGGATACATTAATGCGCATAAAGACTCATGCAGATAACTTCTATAATGCATTCTAATTCTGCAATGTATGTGACAGGGTTTTTTTTTTTTTTGTTTTTAAAAAATTTTTTTTTTAATGTTTTATTTATTTCTAGGAGAGAGAGAGACAGCGTGAGCAGGGGAGGGTCAGAGAGAGAGGGAGTCACAGACTGAAACAAGCTCCAAGCTCTGAGCTGGCAGTCAGCACAGAGCCCGACGCGGGGCTCGAACCCACGAACCGCGAGATCATGACCCAAGCGAAAGTCGGACGCTTAACCGACTAAGCCACCCAGGCGCCCCAGTGACAGGGGTTTTAACTGAAGGCTCGCAATGACTGAACAGTGAAGCAGGGCTTCAAAAAAATGTTTGAATTCATAAATGCATGCACCAAGCACACAGCAACTAATCAAAGGTTTACTGATGACTGTTCAGATAAAGGGAAACAGTAGTTCAATCTTACAACATGACAGCTCTTTTTTCAAATATCTGCAAAATTATTAAGAGGAGTATGTATATTCTGTGTGTTTACAAGGGTAGAGTTAAACTAATGGGTGAAGATACAGGGAAAAAACCCTCACTCACATTGTGAAATTCTAACAATAAGGCCATTCCTGAGGTAGGAAGGATGATCTTAGAAAAAGTAAGCTGCCTTTTTTAGGCTCATGATTTGGCCAAGAGCTCAGACCTCTCAAATGTTTTCCAACTCTGAAACTTTAATGATCTTTAAAAGGTGTATAGGAGAGAAAACTGTAACTCTCTTTCCACAGATGTGAAAACTGAGGGCCTGAAAGGTTTAATGACTCAACTGAGGTCATACTAGCAACAATCACTAAAATTCTCATTGGGATCCAAGTTTAATTTTAACGTACTTTTTCTCAAACCAAGCTGACTCAATGTGGTCTTCAGCAGGTAACTGAACTGAGTGAGGTAAAGAAGAGACTAAAGGTTGGAAGACCAATCGGTGCGTTAGTAGGGTAGTTGGCAGGGGCACCTCATAGGAATGAATGTGGTAATGCAGACATGGGCTACTGCCTGGGAGATGAAAAGAATGACACACCATTTGCCAATGCAGATACTGGGAGAAGGCTGTGCTGAGATGATGGAAATGCTAGAAGATGATAAGGTCATTCTGAGGAAGGTTAAGCTGGTCACAGGACATAAAGCACGTAAAGACAGAAATGCAGGTGGAAGCACAGAAGGTCCAGGGTGAAAAACCGATGAAAAGCTATGAATTGACAAGCTTACAAAGGGGAGGAGAAAGAAAGAGGAAGGGGGAGGAAAAAGGAAGAAGGGAGAGGAAGCAGGACCACAAACATGAGCATGAATGTTTACAAGGAGCAAACTGAACATTCTGGGCAGAAGGAATGGGTGAAAAGGTCCCGAGATAGGAATAAGTTTGGTGCTGAACAAGAGCAAGAAGGGCCACATATCCGCAGCAGAGTGAATAAAGAAAAGGTGAGTTACACTGGCAAAAAAAGACCAGAGCCAGTACAGGATTTATGACTTGGAGAAGCAGTCAGATCATGAAGTGTCTGGCTGTGGTGAGGAACACGTGTTATTATTATTTTCTAAAAGGTTTTATTAAAAAAGACTTTATTTTTAAGTAGCATCTACATTCAGGGCACCTGGGTGGCTCAGTTGGTTAAGTGTCTGACTTCAGCTCAGGTCATGATCTCCCAGTTCATGAGTCTGAGCCCCACATTGGGCTCTGTGCTGACAGCTTAGAACCTGGAGCCTGCTTCTGATTCTGTGTCTCCTTCTCTTTCTGTCCTTCCTCCACTGTCTCTCTCTCTCTCAAAAAGTAAACATTAAAAAAATTTTTTTATGGAGCGCCTGGGTGGCTTAGTCGGTTAAGCGTCCGACTTTCGCTTAGGTCAAGATCTCGCAGTTCGTGGGTTTGAGCCCCACGTTGGGCTCTGTGCTGACTGCCAGCTCAGAGCCTGAAGACTGTTTCAGAGTCTGTGTCTCCCTGTCTCTCTGACCCTCCCCTGCTCACGCTGTCCCTCTCTCTCTCCTAGAAATAAATAAAAAAAAATATTAAAAAAAAAATTTTTTTTACATTGTATCCCATTTTAAAATGAAAAGTTGCCTATGCTTGTATCTTTTCTGAATAAGATATTTAAATTTTGAAAAGCAAAATAATAATAATTTTTTAAAAAAGATTAAAAAACAGTAGTATCTACATTCAATGTAGGGCTCAAACTCACAACCCGGAGGTCAAGACTCATACTACACTGACTAACCAGCCAGGTGCCCTGGAATATGTGTTATTTTAAAAAAGAAAAAAACCCAAAAAGTCCCCGAGTAACAGTATTAAAAAAAAAAAAACTGGAAGAAAGATTCCAAGTTGGGTCGGTGGTCATCAGTGTCAAATACTGCAGAGGAGTTAAGGGCAAATACTTGTGAAAAGCCTACCTATCTCTATAAGCAAAAGGTCACTGGCAAGAACCGTTAACAGTGACAAGCAAAAGGCATTCCGTAACTCCTAAGACCATCTCCCGGGAAAATGGCAATTTTGCAGGTTACAAGTCCTGCAGCCGTACAGGCCACCTCTGCTGGAGAGCCTGAGCTAATGAACTGAGGCTAGTTTTCAGCAGTCTTGGCTAGATGACAGAGTATCAGAGAGGTCAAAGGTAACAGACCAGAACCAAAAGCCACTAACATTGATCCTTCAAGAAGGATCTCAACAATGTCCATTACAAATAATGGACAATGAAATTCCTGGCAGCAGGTCTTTTTGTTTCCAGATGCCCTTCGCAATTCTTAGTAGATCTCTTTACCAGGGGATTTTGATCCTTTCTGTGACTATATAAACTTCTTCTCTACTAACCTTAAAAATGAATAAACTAGGAAATGACACTGACTTAAATGAGACTCCTTTAAATAAATTACTTATATATATAAACACACTTATACGTATAAACACACTATACACAGTTATAGAGTTTTCTAGCAACAGTTTGCAAATACCAGTACATGACAGTATTTTCAAGACCAAAGTAAAGGAAGAAAACCAGGGAAAACATAGTTGAATTTTCCACAAAACTAAATAAAGAGCATCGACTCAGGAACAAACTTACTAGGCTTGAGACCTTGCAGCATCACTTACTAGCTGACCTTGGAAAAAGTATTTACTGTCTCAATACCTATTTCTTCATCTGTAAAATAGTGATAAGAATAGTACTATCTATAGAGTTCACGTGAGGTTTAAGTGAGTTAATACATGAAAAACATTAAGGACACGTAGTACATGCAAAATTCTATATAAATGTTGGCTGCTATGAATGCTTCCCATTCTGGAATAGGTCCTTCCTAGACTCTCTTGAGTTAAAGCACACTCTATAGTACGAAATAAAGTTTATATTATATAGTCTTTTTTGGTATAATATCTTTAGCAACACCCCATGCCTCCAAAAAACATATTATTATTTAATTCTTTCTTAATGAAAGAAAGAAAACAGCCCTAAGCCAATCTCTAATACATTTTTTATTTTGGGGGGAAATTTTACAAGTCCATGAAATCTAAAACCATGGTTCTATAATAAAAAAGACCCCTTCACCCCAATCTCATTTCTATCTTTTGCTTCTTCCAATTGAAAACAGTTAAAAAAAAATTTAAGACTCATTAGCTAAGAAATTACTGCTCCTTATAATTATATAAACAACCTAATCCCCCAATGAAGAGTCAAAATGGAAGTTATACAATGTCCTAAAAATATTCACCCAATATAAATAAAGTAAAAACACTCCAAACTTCATAGAAGAGCATGTCAACCCCAAAGCAGATACTACTTACTCTGTATTCGAAATCTGCAAACTCCCTGCCCCCACGACCTCCTCTGAATCCACCACGAAATCCTCGAGGGGTAGTGAAGGTACCACCTCTGCCACCGCCACGCCCTCGGCCGCCACGGAAACCAAGACCTCCTCTGCCTCTGTAACCGCCACGGCCACGGTTCGGACGAAGTGGGATTCCAAATGTTTCAGCATTTAATCTTCTTTCCTCAGCCCAGGTTGGTCTCCGTTCTCTGTTTCAAAAACAAACAAATTCTAGGGTATCAAGTTTTAAGAACATTTTCCAGCAAAACTGTGTGATGCTAATTCCCAAATTAAGGATAAGTAATTCCTAAAGATCAAATAAAAATAAGCACCTTATCTGTGCTGACAGTGCAGTGCCTGCTTAGGATTCTGTCTCCTCTTCCCTCTGTCCCTTCCCCACACGCTCTCAAAAATAAACATTAAAAAAAAATAAAAATAAAAAACAAGCACCTTATCTAAGTTATCACAAGCTGTCCATCGCATATGTTCTCACAATATTCTCTTAAACTTCATGTGCAAATATGACTGGTATTAGTTTTTCTCAAATACAGTAGAAAAAACAAACATGGTAATAGCCCCCAATATAATGGGAACTGGCCCAAAGCCAGGAAAGGGAACTCTATCTCAGAAAGCTGGAAGAAGGAAGCTAAGTCCCTCAGTTCCTAGTATGCTTCTGGCCCAATCCCTGGACCTGGTATCTGAAGTAAGAGTTTAAAAGTTGCTACTGCTGGGGCGCCTGGGTGGCTTAGTCGGTTAAGCGTCCGACTTTCGCTTAGGTCATGATCTCGCGGTTCGTGGGTTCGAGCCCCACGTCGGGCTCTGTGCTGACTGCCAGCTCAGAGCCTGGAGCCTGTTTCAGTCTGTGACTCCCTCTCTCTCTGACCCTCCCCTGCTCACGCTGTCTCTCTCTCTCTAAAAATAAATAAAACATTAAAAAAAAATTAAAAAAAAAAAAAAAGTTGCTACTGCTGCTGGGAGGCCTGGGGGGCCAGTCGGTTAAGCTTCCAACCCTGGCCTCAGCTCAGGTCATGACTTCGTGGTCTGTGGGATCAAGCCCCACATAAGGCTCTGCTCTGACAGTGTGGAACCTGCTTGGGATTCATTCATTCATTCATTCTCTCTCTCTCTCTCTCTCTCCCCCTCCCTCCCCGGCTCATGCTCGCTCTTGGTCTCTCTCTCAAAATAAATAAATAAACATAAAAAAAAGTTAAATTGCTACTGCTACTGCAGTAAATCGCTATAGCCCAGACAAGCAGGAGTTTGATCACAACGTCCCTATCTGTGTTTATACTGAAGCAGACAACTGCTACCAGGTGGCACCAAACTACGGTCAGGAGAACGAAAATGTGACCTGGGCAGCAGAAACTCTGGAATTCATGATTCTGGATCCTTCAATTAACCAGATAATTTTCTGGATCCACATTTGCGGTGATAAGACAAAGTTTTACTGTTAGCAAACTTCACAGTTACATCACAACTTTTGGCCCTCGCTTCATTTGAACTACACTGAAGAGGAGTAAAGCAAAAGGTCTTACTTAGAAATTAGATAAACACTTTCAGTTTAATTACCAATTTTCAAATGTGAATACATCCCTAAACAAAAGTATAGGGTTATTTCTTCTTCACAAGGAGTAATATTGTTGAAAATTCTAGTATGGATTATTTTCTTCTAGCAAGATAAAACATTAAAAATAGCAGTCATTAGATATTTTTAAGCATTCATTAAAGTTTGTAAATTTCTAAGAGATCATTTCATATTTCAACCTAAGAACATAAGAGCAGCTTAAAAGACTGTACCTATTATCATCACAAGAAATATTATCAAAGAAGGATTTGGTTTTATCATAATAGCAATTAGGTCCAAGTGGATCTTCTTCATCTGCATTTCCTTCACTGTTTTGGGTATCAACTCCTGAGTCTCCTTTATCTTCACCATTTACAGGCTTTTCCTGCTTCTCAAGTTTATCTTCTAATGAAAAACAAGCACATACACAAAGTCAAGACTTCTATTAAACATCCATAATTCACAAGTCAAACCAGAAGATTTTCTGGGAGGAAAAAAAAAAAGAAAACTCACCTTTCAACTTAAGTTTATTATGAAACTCTCTGTCAATTTCCTCCTTGTTAAATTGGGCATTTGCACTTTCAAAGTCAAAGTCTTTCTCAAATTTCATCGGACCATCTCGTCGAATACCAAATCGTCCCCTGCCACCTCGATGGCCCCCACGTCCTCTTCTTGGAGCTGAAGGAGCACCTGAAACTAAGTCAATAAAGAAAGAATAAGCTAGGGGCGCCTGGGTGGCTTAGTCGGTTAAGCGTCCGACTTTCGCTTAGGTCATGGTCTCGCGGTTCGTGGGTTCGAGCCCCACGTCAGGCTCTGTGCTGACTGCCAGCTCAGAGCCTGGAGCCTGTTTCAGTCTGTGACTCCCTCTCTCTCTGACCCTCCCCTGCTCATGCTGTCTCTCTCTCTCTCCTGGAAATAAATAAAACATTAAAAAAAAAAAAAAAAGAAAGAATAAGCTGGTTTAGGACAGAAGCTATTATTGTGATCTTCATTAAATGGTCAACAACAAAAATACTTAAAAGTCTTTATATACACCATTGTATTTGTAGTTTTTGTATTAAAAGAAGGAGTTTCATTAACACTTAATATATAGCAGGCTGAGAAGTGCACACATGAAATTTGGTTTTATAGGGTCCACAGACATATGTTTATTCACAGAGTGTACAACCAAACAATTTTGGAGGCTTCTGTACCAAATCACTCTACTATTCCTTGAGAGAGGGGCTTTGTTCTACTTCTGGTTTTAATCCTTAAAATGTGCCAAATGTATAGTGGGTTCTCAAAATTTAGGAAGTCTTCTATGAAAGGATCATAAGAGTCAAGGTTTAGAATAAGAAAAATAAATGAACATTAATAAGCACAAATTGCAATGTAGGAGATATTCTTTCTATATCACAGATAACACAAAAGAAGAACCTGGTCTCAACCACTCCAACCACTTCCTCTTTCACCTTCCTGGTCTCCCTCTAAATGTCTTCATACTATTCAAGTCCATTACCTACTCTTTCTCTACTATACTAAGGTAACAGGATTTATGATATGATAAAGAAATTCCAAAGTAGCATTAAGTTACAATAAAAAGTTGAGAACACAAATATACACAAGAGGAAGAGTTAAGAAAAAAATAAAAGGAATATGGAGCAGTAACTGATGTGAGTTAACAGAAACAGAGCACAAAGCAGTATGAATTCAATGATTATAATTATGTCAAATGTTCATAGTGTCAAAGACCAGAAAGTGGCTGCACAGTAACAGGTTTGTGATCACTGTTTGCTGAAGTTTGGCAAATTGCCCATGTTTGAGAAAACTAACCACAAAACCCCACAGCAGCATATCCAGACACTTAAATCTAGATAAGCAGGATGTTTAAAACATTCAACTTCACTATTACAAACACCTTGGTCACAAGCCAGGAAGTATGGCACGATCTTTCCGTTAAAAAAATAAAAAAAAAAGTTTAAGTATAGTCTGTGAAATCATTAAGAAAAACAATCTGAAAGAATATTCATTGTTCTGTTAATGAACATTTCAGGGATAAATTTAAGGGCAGTAAAAGGTCCTTTACTACTTTATATGATTTTTAAATGACAGTAGCATGACAATTATCTTATTCTTTTGTTATTTATTTATTTAGGTTTATTTTTTTTTGTGAGAGAGAACACACGAGCGAGAATCCCAAGCAGGCCTCACATTGTCAGTGCAGAGCCCGACGTGGAGCTCAAACTCATAAAACTGAGATTATGACCTAAGCTAAAATCCCCTCTCTTTCAAAAAAAAAAAAAAAAGAGTGAAATGTAGTAAATCAAACCAAAACTTTTGTAGAAATACAATATATGTTTTCTGAAATTAAGTGAAAAATCACTTTCTCATTATTAACTATTTAAATAAGGAGATTACAACCTGCCTTTTATTTTGGATGCTTAAAATAATAATTTATCCTCTATTAATATATTTGAAAGTATTAATGAAATAAATGAATCTGGGGATAAATGTTATAGATTACAAAACAGAAGCATACAATCATATTAACTCAAAAATCACAAAAGTTAAAGTTCTTGAACAATTACTTGTAAAAAATTTTTTAAATGTTTATTTATTTTTGAGAGAGAGACAGAGCATGAGTGAGAGAAAAGCAGAAAGAGAGGCAGACACAGAATCCAAAGCAGGCTCCAGGCTCTGAGCTGTCAGCACAGAGCCTGTTGTGGGGCCCGAACCCACGATCTGCGAGATCATGACCTGAACTGAAATTGGACGCTCAGCCAACTGTGCCACCCAGGTGCCCCTTGAACAACTGCTTATAGAAAAAAAAGCTCAGGGCTTAAAAAATTATATTAAGAAAACCTCAAACCTTCAAGGTAGAGATAATTCCACTTCTAAAAGCACAGAAAACACTGAAAACAGTTTTATAATGCTAATGTGAAACTGACACAAAAATGTAAAAAAAAAAAAAAAAGAATACAAAAGTATAAAAGAGGAAACCATACAGCAATATAAATGTAAGTATACAAATCTTACTGGGAGATAAATTCAATATATTGAAAGACAACTGTTTACCATTAAGTTGATTCCAGAAATGGTCATTAAAAATTTTTTTAATTTAAAACAATTAGACACAAAAAAGTTGAAAATATAGTAGAGAGTGGTCCTATATGCTCATTACCTAGTTTCTTATCTAATGGTAAAATCTTATGTAACTACTGTACCTTACTAAAACCAGGAAACTGACCCTGGCACAATAATATTATACTACAAACCTCACTATGATTTCAACAATTTTTTGTCCATGCTCATTTTTTGGTGTATCTTTATGTATAACATTTTGCTACATCATCTGCACAACTACTACCATAATCAAGATAAATGTTCTGTTACCCCAATAAAACTTTCCAGTGCTACTCCTTTATAGTCATCAACTCTGGGCTTTCATTTTTAAATAGTAATTATGCATCAAATGTTCCTTCTAATTGAGCAGCACAGAATACGGCTTTCAGAATAAAGTAACTTACCTATTTGTCTCTTGCTATCATTTCTCAGTTGCTCATTTTCTGGTCTTGAAACTTTGTGTACTTCAGCTACAAAAGATATACAAACAAAGTCACACATCAGCTCAGGACACAAAATCAAAAACTGTAAAGTTCAAATATGAGAAAAACAAAGAAAACCCAAAACAAAAGCAAAAAATCGATACCCCCCCCCCCACCACTACTTTGAGTCCAATTTGAAAGACTGAACATTCTATCAAGTTCAGTTTAAACCTTCTAGGACCATTCGTATACGGTAAATCTTTTTAATGAAAAATAAGGTGAATGGAAAATGTTGATCAATTAATGAATAGTAAATAGCTAAAGTTCTACCTCGCCTGTGCTCTTGATTCTCTATTGCTTTTTGGCTGGTAGATGGTAAAGGCCTGGTTGATACAGGGCTCCTCCTCCCAACAGGTGCTGGAGCAGGTAAGTGGGCCGAGGCGGTCTGTACTGCTTGTTCCATGGTTGGGCTTTTTCTCAAAGGGTCTAACTGAGGGCTTGAACGACCTAAAACGTAACCAAAAGATAAGAAACTACCCTATCCTCTGGGGATTTCAAAATAATCTAGACCCTCAAAAAAAAAAATGTCTTCAGTTTTATTTCTACCAATTTAAATCTTTAGCACAAATTTGAATTCATCTACATACTAGACCAGAGTTTAAAACTGGTTATCTTTAGTGGACTGGTCACAAGACTAGTAAAGAAACATTGAAAAAAAAACCCAACAAGAACAAAACCCCCAAAAACCAACCAACGAACCAACCAACCAACGAACCAATGAACCAACCAACCAATGGAACTTTATCTGTATTTTAAATGGTGGAATAAGATTTAAGTAAGTTTTTAAAAAATTGCTGCCTGGGCAAGATTTCTGAGGAATATTATCAAAGATCATGTTGTAGGCAGGTCAGATGCAGGCTTTCCCCAGGAATGACAACCATAAGATTATATTGACACTTCAGCCATTATTTCCAAAGGCTGTAACCTGAAGTATTCTATCTCTGTTACAATCTATTATAAAGGAAGTAAAGAATTAGCAAGTTAGACAGGTGAAGTCCTCTAATACTTTAGAGGCTTGGGAAATTATACATCAATACTCAGAGGCCAGGAACAGATACAACCTTCAGATAATTACATAGCAGCTGTATTCATTTCTGGCCATTTGAAAGATCTCTTGGAAGTTTTTGTTTAATATGGGTTTTATACTTACAAATTCCATTTTTCCTTTTATGAGGTCAGAGCCTGATCACAGTTACGAACAGAATAATATAACATCAGATGCTCCCATCATGCTTTTTTGTCCCTATAATGTTTTCTATAAATCTCTGCTCCAGGTGCTCTCATATCCCATGATATTACACCAAAATGTCTTAAGAAAATTATGTTCATTTCATGTAAAAAAAAAAAATTCCTAGTATGCTGCAAATGTTACTACCCACCTGTACGTATCTGCACAGGCTCGAACTAAACTGGTGAGGGCTGACAACGCACTGGTTACTGTGTACCAGATGCTTCAAGGACCGTTTATTAGTAATATTTCCCAAGTTTATGGTTATCTAAAGTACGTAATCATAACTGTGTATCACCATTTCCAGCCATTAATGCCAAAGTTTATTCTACAATTAAGAGGAACAGTACAATGTTCCCACTGATTATAACGGGATATCCTGGCAGTCTGTGTAAGTTCTGACCTATGAGAAAATATTCTGTAATCACTTATCAACTTATGAAAAGCTTTATTTATAAAACAAGTGTTAAGTTTTTTAAAAAACCTATTGTTTAATTTTATAATACTAAATTAAATAATCTTATAAATATAGAAAACTTGTCTCATCAAGGCTTCTGAGAAAAAACCCTGTGACTCACAAGTGTTTCAGAACCACACGTAATGGGGCAATCGCAAGCAAGAACTCGCTTGCTGTGTACTTTAGAAACTTCTGTAACTCAAGTCTTCTAGTGACAGTAGCAATTTCGTTATCAGAGGGAAAAACAGGTAATGTTGGGCATACAATTAGGAAAAGCCGGTTTTAGCATATAGGAAAAACACATCTCCTCAACCTAGCTTCACATTCTTATCAGTTCAAAGAAAATTTTAGGTATTTTAATTTTGTAAAATTTGTAAGTTTTAACTGATGAAACATTAAATGCAGAGTCCCAGGCTTTCTCCATCATCGCTTTATGGAAATATCCCCTCTTCTAAGAAATATGTACTAGAAAAAATTGTAAAATACATTATCTATATGAAATTTATTTTCCAAGTAAGAGGGAAAGAATCTACACTTATTTCTCCCAAATGATCAGGCAGTTGTCTGTCCCAACATCACTTACTGGATAGCCAGTTTTCCTCTACTAATTTAAAAATATTTTTATCATATCCTAATCACTTATTTATATTTGGAACTATTTTTCTTTTTGTTTGATGGCTATTCCTTTTTTTGAGGGAGAAAGACACAGAGCATGCGTGGTGGACAGGCAGAGAGAAAGGGAGACACAGAATTTGAAGCAGGCTCCAGGCCCTGAACAGTCAGCACAGAGCCCAACATGGAGCTTGAACCCATGAACTATGCGATCATGACCTAAGCAGAAGTCAGATGCCCAAACCAACTGAGTCACCCAGGTGCCCCAATATTAGGAACTATTTCTGACTTTTATTCCTGCATTGCTTTATTTTATGTGTACTATTATCAAGAAGGTAAGCCCATGTCATTACTTTCATTCTGAAAATATGTCTAACTATACTTACATGTTTATTTTTAAAACTGTATGTTTTTTTAAGTTCTCCTAGTATTCTATTTGGATTTACTAAAAGTATAATAAAATTTAATTACTATGAGACATAAAGCCTTTCTAATACTAAATCTATCTAGGAATAAGATCTGTTTCTTCAATTATATGAACATTTTAGAACATACAGATATAGATATCTATATATATATGTATATATCGATATATATATATAGAAGTTGGCCATATTTCTTACTATGTATTTTATATATAATTTCTATTTTTCATTATTGTGAACATCTTTTGTCTCCATCACATAACCAGTGGGGTAGGTTTTAGGACCACTGTTGGTTTTTAATATGACTGTACAGTGACTTTACAGCTCACCTCTATTTAATCCTTTATTAGTTCTAGGTTTTTCAGTAAATTCTCAATTCCAAGTACAAAGTCACAGCACTGGCAAATAAAACTAATTCTAATTATTTATGCTTATTTCTTTTTCATGTGTTCCTGATTTGGCTAAAAATTCCAGAACAATGCTGAACTGCAGTGCTAACAGATTTCCTTATTTATGATTTTACTAAGTGCTTCAATATTAAAGTTAATGTTCACTATTGATTAAGATATCTAACATCTACTAAACACTGTGTTAGGCAATATGTTAAGGACACTGCACAAATTTTAAGAAATGTAATTCTCACAGTGTTAGTTAACAATAAAGTCCATTTTAAGTTTTTTTAAAGTTTATTTATTTTTGAGAGAGAGAGAGAGAGAGAGGGAGAGAGAGAGAGAGAGAGAGAGAGAGAGAGAGAGAGAGAGAGAGAGAATGGTGGAGGGACAGAGAGAGAGAAAGAATCCCAAAGAGGCTCTGCACTGTCATCGCAGGAGCCTGAAGTGGGGATCAAATCCACAAACTGAGATCTTGACTTGAGCTGAAATCAAGAGTCAGACAATCATCTGAGCCATCCAGGTGCCCCCATTTTAGTTTTTAAGATTTTATTTTTAAGTAATTAATGTCTATACCCAATGTGGGGCTTGAAATCACAACCTGGAGATCAAGTGTTGCATCCTCTACTAACTGAGCCAGCCAGGGGCCCCCTAAAGTCCCATTTTATAGTTTAGAAAAACAAATGCTTAAAAAACATGAAGTATTTTATCTAAGAAAGAATTCTTAAAAACAATGGCTTTAGCTTCATATAAAAATAGATACAGAATCTTGGGACCACCGAAGATTCTAAGTCTGGCTGGTGGAAAAATAGATTAAAAAACTAAAAGGTCCTTTAAGAAGCTAATTAGAACGCACATCCCCAAACTCCAAGGAGTCTGATATAGCAGTTTTCAGGATCTAAATAAACTTTATTTTTTTAAAGTTTTTAAATGTTTATTTATTTTTGAGAGGGAAAGGAGGGAGAGGGAGAGAGAAGGAGGTGGGGGGGGAGAGGGAGAGAGGGAGAGGGAGAGGGGGGGAGAGAGGGGGGGGGAGAGAGAGAGCGAGAGTGCATGAATAGTGGAAAGAGAGACACAGAATCTGAAGCAGGCTCCAAGCTGTGAGCACAGAGAACGATGCAGGGCTCAAACCTGTGAACCATGAGATCATGACCTGAGCTGAAGTCAGACACTTAACCGACTGAGCCACCCAGGCGCCCCTTAAAGTTGTTCTTTTCTTTATCTTTTTCTTCCCCTGGATTTATATTTAAAACTTTTTTTAAAAATTTATTTATTTACTGAGAGTGAGCGAGCATGAGCATGCGCAGATGGGGGCGAGGTGGGGAGGGGGAGAGAATGAATCTCAAGCAGGCTTCATGCTGTCAGCAGAGAGCCCAACATGGGACCACCCAGGCGCCCCTTAGGATCTACACCTTTAAGAAGCACCCTGGATGATTTGGTTGTGGTGGTCCACACTGAGAACCACTGCTTTAGATTCTGTGAGGATGCTAGGAAAGACCCAACAGCAAAAAGCAAAGCTGGCTTTTTTTATTTTAAAAAAGCTGTTTCTTTTTGTTGTTGGTGCTAATGTTTATTATTTTTGAGAGAGAGCACAAGTGAGGGAGGGGAGGAAAGGGGGGGAGGCAGAGGATCCTAAGAAGGCTCTGTGCTGAAAGCAGAGAGCCCGCACACAGGGTTCAAACTCATGAACCGTGGGATCATGACCTGAGCTGAAGTCATATGCTCAAGTGACTGAGGCACTCAGGCTTCCCTTAGCTGCTATTTCAAGTTCATCAAGAATAGTTCATTTTCATGGGCACCTGGGTTGGCTTAGTTGGTTAAGTGTCCGACTTCGGCTCAGGTCATGATCACATGGTTCGTGGGTTTGAGCCCTGTGTCGGGCTCTGTGCTGACGGCTAGCTCAGAGCCTGGAGCCTGCTTCCAATTCTGTATCTCCTTCTTTCTCTGACCTTCTGCTCACGCTCTCTCTCTCTCTCTCAGAAATAAATAAAACATTAAAAAAGAAAAAAAAAAAGACTAGCTCATTTTCAATGGTGAGTGTGGGACTAATTTGATATATTTAAGTATTATATACAAATTATATAATTGCCTTACAAAATAAAGGGTCAAATTTAGAGAATGTTCACTGGTTCACACATTCAATAATCATTCAATAATATACCTATTTCAAGAGCAAGCAGGAGTAAAATCTTAAAAGAACCAAACAGAAATTACAAATGTGATTTTCAAGCTGCAAAAGCTCTTACATTCAGAGAAAGACAAAAACCACTATAAATGTTAGGAATGGAAATATATGAAGAAAAAAACCCAGCTTACCTTGAGATAACTGTGTTTTTAGAGATCTTGTGTCCTGTGTAAAGGCAGAACCAACTGCACTACTTTGGGATAGGGTACCACTGTTTGATGTTTCTGTTCCAAAGGATGTCAAAGAGCTTCCAGCTTTAAGAGATTTTTTTAATAACAAAAAGAAAAAGGTATTAATTTAAACCTTTCAATTATACAAAGCAATATTAGATTTTAATGATGATAATTGTTGCCACCCCTCCCCTCTGTAACACCTGTGCAAATTAATAATACTGAAAAATTAATGAAAGTGCATAAAAAATAATTTGAGAAATCTTTCATGCTATATGAAATAAGCAAGCCAATATATATACTCCGGCTTCCTTGGATGTTAACAAATTTTATTTTTAAAGTTTATTTATTTATTTTGAGAAAGTGTGAGCAGGGGATTGGCAGAGAGGGCAAGAGAGAGAATCCAAGAAGGCTCTGTACTGCCAGTGCAGAGCCAGACATGGGACTTGAACTCACAAATCATGAGATCATGACCTGAGCGGAAACCAAGAGTAGGACACTCAACCAACCGAGCCACCCCAGGCACCCCCAAACAATTTTTATAATAGCAATAGTATCCTAGGCAGTTACATGGATGGGACAGCAAGGAATCATGTCAGAGAAGTAGCAGGAAAAGGTACGTTCTATACCACCAATATTAAGGCTTAATTACTTTAATACTGAGTATCTGCACAAATAGCCAAACTGGCAGATAGCCAGCATTTCTAAGGCAACAGCCAACGGACTCCCAAGATGGCATCAAGGGGTTGCATTCTGCCTAAAGCAACCACAAAAAGTTCCACTTTTGTGGAATAACAAATCTACTGATATGAACAACAAACACCTAGAAAGAGCCCAAATTCTTTGCTATACATGGTTATGTCAATCTTCTCTAAGTTTCTACAGTACTTATGGATCATTCACTGTTCATATGCTATGTTCTCTTCTGGTAGCACCGCTGATCTGTCTGATACTAATTTGTCTAACATAGTTTTCTTGTTATTAGTGTTTGTATGGTAAGTCATGCTATTTTTTATTCTTTTACCTTCTGTCTTTCAGTGTATTTCTTATAGACATTATATATTTGGATCTTGCTTCGTTTTTGTTAATTCACTTTGATGCTCTCTGCTTTTTAACTGGAATGTTTAATTCCTTTCACTTTACCGAAGTGGATCTTTAACAATCCTTATTTGACAGTCCCAATGTATAAAATACCCTCCTGGCTTTATGCTTTATCAAGTTCATAAGCATGCTTTCTAATGTTCATCGAACTCAGTGATTAAAAATTTATCTGTATGAAACACAGGAGACAAATGAGTATCAACGTCTAATATGGTCTGACTACTTAACCAGCTAAAATATACCCATTTGTCTGTCTCTTCAGCCAGTATTCCTTCATCTTCTCCATAAGGGTACTGTGAGACTTAGCATGCCATGGCTGTTTTGCTGCTTCCTTTATTGTAGGAGCATTAATTTTTCCTAAGGATCCATTCATTAAAGTCAATAAAGACCGAAAAATCTTTGCACTTAAGAATTACTTTAGCATCTCAGGCAGAGAAGGACAAATACCATTATGTTTACACGTATAGGAGGATTAGGAGGAACTTAACTGAGGACCACGGGGGAGAAGAAGGGGGGAAGTGGTGGGGGAAAGGGAGAGAGGCAAACCATGAGAGACTCTTGAATGCTGAGAACAAACTGAGGACTGATAGATGTGGGAGGGGAGGGGGGAGATGGGCATGGAGGAGGGCATTTGTGGGGATGAACACTGGGTGTTATATGGAAACCAATTTGACAATAAACTATTTGTAAAAAAAATTTTTAAAAATTAAAAAAATTAAAAAAAAAAAAAGAATTACTTTAGCATCAGCTTAAAAAAAAAAATAGTGTCTTAATTCTGTCTGGTCCAGCACTCCTTTCAATGTATCTGTTTCCCCACTAACTTACAAGATTGTATGTGTGTGTGTATGATATATAGTGAGAAACAGTGTCTCTGCAGATTTAATTTCTTTTGTTTAATTTTTTAAATGTTTTTATTTTTATTTGTGAGAGAGAGAGAGAGAGAGAGAGAGACAGACAGACAGACAGACAGAGTGAGCAGGGGAGGGTCAGAGAGAGAAGGAGATACAGAATCGGAAGCAGGATCCAGGTTCTGAGTTAGATGTCAACACAGAGAGTGACGCGGGGCTCGAACCCACGAACTGTGAGATCATGACCTGACCATGACTAAACCGAAGTTGGACGCTTAACCAACTGAGCCACCCAGGTGCCCCACTGTAGATGTAATTTTTTATCTCTTATTATAAGCAAAATTTAAGTATTTTTCCACGTTTAGGGGACATCTGTATTCCTTTCTTTCTGAAAAAGGTGACACCTGCCTCTATTTCTGTTGGGTTGTAAGTCCTCATTTCTGGAAGCCCCATAGATGTTATGGATATTAATCCTTTATGATATAAATTGCAAATAAGACTGTAAAAAGACTATGATATATAAAAGTTAAAAAGGAAAAATTTTCCCTAAAATCGCAATAGTGTTTCCCTGATTTAAACTTCCTTTTTTCTTAAAAAAAAAAAAAAAAGTAGGCTTCAAGCCCAGTGCAGAGCCTAATGTGAAGCTTGAACTTATGACCCTGAGATAGAGACCTGAGCTGAAATCAATAGTCTGACAATTGACTGAGCCACCTAGGCATCTCTAACCTTCCTTTTTAAGTCATAATACTGTACTATATTCTGACAATAAAGCAGGCTGGAGAAAAGAAAATGTTATTAAGAAAATCAAATGGTAGAGAAAATACATTTACTAGTGTATTTATTGGAAAATAACCCCACGTTTAAGTGGATCTGTGCAGTTTAAGCCCATATTGTTCAAGGGTTAATTGCTCTAGAGATTGAAAATGGAAACAAGAGGTTTAGATTAAAATCTGTCTTCATTTGTGCCAACACAAACCACATCTGAGTTAGTGCCTTTTCTAAAAAACACCTGCCACCTTAATCAATGCTCCTATTTTCCTCTTCCTCCTCCTCATCTAACAACTTCTAAATATTATATATAGCTCTCTAGGCACTCCACAGATTATCATACCAATATGGAAATAAAAAATCAAAAATAGTCTTCTGCAAAAATTACTCAACTGACATAGAAAATACAAATAAAACCCTCTACTTTTGTGATACCCAAAGAACACTAAGCTAGCAACTCCCAGTAATATTAGAATTAGACAAACACATTTATAAGTAATAGATATTTCACCACCACGAAATATTTGGGTAAGAAGACCAGGCTCTGAAGAATGGTAGAAGCAGTATTTACTATGTAACACCATGTGCTAGACCCTATTCAAATACTTTATACATATTAAATCATATAAATGTCACAGTAATGTAGGCAAGTACAATAAAAAACTCAGTGTTAGCCAACTATTCAATTTAAAGGAGTCTCAAAAGGATAATTTGCAACCATTCCTTATTTAAAACCTCAGAATAGGATTCTAACAGTTATAGATAACATAGGGTAAATCTTGATTTACCTTCTCCCTGTATCGTCACATTAGGAGACATTTAATTAGTTAACTACGGCAATGCCAAAGTTTATGACTTGATTAAAATAGTGAGCATCAGATCTCTCCATTACAAAGGCACAATGTCTTCCCTGTGTAATTAATAAGTTAACTTTGGGATGATACTTTAGGATGATTTTAATATTCTGTCCAGCACTGTTCACCCAATGATTTTAGCATCCACTAATAATCCTTGCTAATTAATACACTGGAGATGACAAAAATGGTGATTTTTCTACATCTACCATCCCTTCTATTATTTAGCATTTTTCTGTTAAAAAAATAAATAAAATAAAGCACTGTTGGGGTGCCTAGCTGGCTCAGTTGGAAGAGTATGCAACTCTAACTGTTGATCTTGGGATCATTAGTTCAAGCTCAATGCTGGGTACAGAGATTACTTAAATAAAGTTCAAAAGAAAAAAGAATAAAGAGCATGGTCTCCTCACCTTCTTTTTTCAAGGGTCCCAGTTCCTTTTAGTGGGGAATGGTATTTAGAAAGCAATTTCAGGTGTATCTTAAAACTCACTAGTCTACACATATTCTTTGCCACTGGGTATTGTTGCTTCTAGGCCCTTTCTATGAACAGGAATCAAGAAACAACTAGTTTAAAAAAAAATAAGTTCACATTCATACTCAACACCAGAGGGTTCATCACTACTATATTTCTTTTTTTTTTTTTCTGAGAGAGAGAGAGAGAGACACACACACACACACACACACAGCATGAGCAGGGGAGGGTCAGAGAGAGAGGGAGACAAAGAATCCGAAGACAGGCTCCAGGATCTGAGCTAGCTGTCAGCACAGAGCCCGACACGGGGCTCAAACCCACGAACTGTGAGATCATGACCTGAGCTAAAGTCGGACACTTAACTGACTGAGCCACCCAGTCGCCTCTCTTCACCCCTATATTTCGATCTCCCTTCTCCGTGGAAAAAATAGGATTTGCCAATAACATCAATATACTGTAATAGACACTAAATAGTTTAAAAATTAACAACATCAATACCACTACCAATTAGAAACTCTAAGTCAGGGCTTTATCACATTTCTATTTATTCTTACAGTATATCCCTACTATGAGTGTAAAAATTAATTGAATTCTTTTTATACTGTGTGGTTATATGATCAATTTGATATATCCTTAGCACCAGTTGTTTCTGTTTGTATCCATCCAACTTTGGGATTCATTTTTTCCCATCCTTTTTGATTTTGTGAAAGCCAAACATTTACATACTTAAAAAGTCACAACTATATAAAAAAGCATATTTATAAAAAGGAATTAATTTTAATAAAACCTTTTAACACTACTGAGTTTTAAGAGACACCTGAAACTGGATTTGTGATTCAGGGAAACAAGAAAACAAGGTAAACTGATAGTTATTTCAATTGAACTAAGAAAGATTAAGGCTTAGCATTTGAAATATAAAAAGTTATTCTTTACTGTGGGAATTTCAGTAAAGGTGTACTAAAGAGCTACCAGCTATAAAAACAAAACAACACTAAGCTGATCTGATTATATCTATATTATTCTCCTTACACTGTTAATGTTTCTAAAATACTGTTAGAATAAACAAAGCACCACACCCTATATTATGAATATCTTTCCACATTCCACACAATATAAATACTCCTTACTGGCATTATCATTCCCTAATAATTAGAGCATTATCTCTAACCTCTTTTTGAAATCCCAACCTGTTGGGAATAAATGGTTATTTTACTATTATTTGCTTTTTAAAGTTTTATTTATTTTTAGTAATCTCCACACCCAATTTGGGGCTCGAACACACAATCTTGAGATCAAGAGTCACATATTCTTCTGACTGAGCCAGCCAGGTGCCCCAGAAAAAAATGCTTTATTTTAAATGGATACAGCTTATATAAATTTAAAATAACATTCAAAGAAAATTGGTAATTGGATATATGTAGGTTTAAAAACAAATGTGATTCTGAGAGATGACCCTCACAGAACCACTAATCAGTCATCAAGGACTAAATTAAATAAAGCCTTTCAAAATAATAGGTTACAAAAGGAACAACAAACAGTATGCCTGCAAATCTGTGTAAAGGCAGGTAAATTAAAAAATAAATAAAGAAAGAAAGAAAGGAAGGAAGGAAGGAAGGAAGGAAGAAAAAAAGAAAAAAAACACAACATACCAACACCAACAGCACCAAACTGCTGCCCAACTAATGAACTTGGACTGAACTGACTGTATGTCGACATCCTGCCAAAAGGTCCATAGGAACCCACTGACTGGAATGAAGAAGTAGATGAGCCTAGTGAAGACTGAAGAAAGACCATGGGTTATTTTTCCAGGCTCTACACAACGTGTATAGGATGAAAAAATTTGAACATTTATATTTTTAAGAAACCTTTAATTATAATTATTAGATACAAAACCAATTATAACAACTTACAACACGCATTTAATATCAAAACAGTTTAATATCCTTCTGACTTCAATACTTGCATATCATGGGCCAAATATACTTGATGTGATTTATAAATAATTTTTTCTGCAATAAACTCCTCCTTCGAGTTAGGAGTTTTATAGCAGATTTAGGAAAGAAGAAAAGTTACTTGAATAAGTAACTTTGCTCGAAGAAAAAAATATGGGAAAAATTACATCTGGTACTGACAAAAATAAGACATCTCACTTTTGATTTCACTCATTATTTTCAATCACTATTAAATTTACAAGAAAGAGATGAAGAAACAAACTATCCCACATAAGACCAATTACATTTTAAAATACATTTATCATTAAGTTAAAGATCATTTTATAAAAACTTCAACTTACTAAACCTAAAATATATTATGAAATGTAAATATGCATTCTATACATTGATTTATCTTAATATATAAAATATTTCATAATACAAATATGAAGTGCGCTAATAAGGACCAAAAGAATATAAGCTCACTGATGGTAGGACTTTAAATATTAGTTAATATTTGAATCAAAAGATCGAAACTCAAAATTTATGGTGGCTGGAAGAAATTCAACCGAAGTTTGACTTGTGTTCTCTTGGTTCTTATTCCATAAAGCTGATTATTAAATAACTATTTCCCTGGAGAATTATCAGAAGCTATATATACAAAAGACAATCAGCTAACGCTACTGTTTGGTGAGGGCTCTCTCTATTAAAATGTGTCTCTTCTCCCTCCATTAAAGAAATTCACATTTTTGGGGTGCCTGGCTGGCTTAAATAGTAAAGCTTGTAACCCTTGATCTCAGGGTCGTGAGTTCAAGCCTTTCATTGGGCATGGAGCCTACTTAAAAGAAATTTTCTTTTAAGGATTTTCTCAGGATTCCTTCAGACTCACTTCCTCAAAAGTTAAGACTTAAAATCGAGCAAGGGGTATGGGGAGGAGAAGATGAGAGTAGAGAATTTCTCCAGTTTATGTATATTACAAGAATAAATTTAACTATTTCTTATTAAAAAGCATATATTCAGAGATGCCTACTGACTCGATAAGTTGAACATCTGACTCTTGATTTAGGCTCAGGTCATAATCCCAGGGTCATGGGATGGAGCCCTGTGTCTGACTCTGTGATGGAGCCTGCTTAAGACTGATTCTCTCTCTCACAGGAAAAAAAAAAAAAAAAAAGATTCTCTCTCTCCCCTGCTTTCATGTGATTTCTAATATTAAAAAAATTTTTTTAAAGGTTATATTCAAGAAAAATAAATACTAAATAAATGTTAAGAGGTACTTTCTCTTTTTTTCTCCTTTTTAAAAATATTTTCTTTTTAACTAATCTCTATACCCAATGTGGGGGCTTGAACCTACCACCCTGAGATCATATTCCCCACTGACTGAGCAAGACAGGCACCCCTCTTTTTTTCCCATTTTAATTTTATACACCATTTACTATTTTCTTTAGAAGAGTTCATCAGGTATTTTCTTTTAATAGCTGGAAGTAAGAGAAATCTTATGCAAGATAATAGTCTGAGAATCTGTTTTGTGGAAAACTAAGATTTTATCACTCAGCATTAAAAAGGGAAGTTAATTTTTAAAAATCTAAAAATATAACCTTAAAAAAAGTCAACAAGCATATTTTAGTGCACATGACCAAAAATTCTGACAAGAAAAAGGCTGAGAAGAAAATAGATGCAGGAGAAAAACCTTGGGGGTCATAAAGTTTTAATCATCTATGCCCTAAAATGAAAACATTCCTATATGAATCTGCTTCCTCTGCTTTTATAACTAAATTCTGGCAGTTTCTTCAATTAATATGTAAACAAGTACTGTAATGCATAACCTTTTTAATTCATAATTTACAATCTGACATCATGTGATTTGTTTCTAAAAAATTATAATTTTTTTATTTCCTTTACTGAGAATACTTCAGGTATTCTTTTTTCATACCTTTCTAGAGAATCAAACAATATATATATTAAAATCCTTTTATATTTTTGTGCTACTTTATTATACAACACTGAATGCAAATTATGTAATATACATCTAAAAAAAGTACCTATATGATTTATCACTTTTTTCACTTGAACCTAATAATCTTACCTAAGAGGAGCTGTTATCAGCCTGGTTTATAATATGAACTGAATGTGAGTAATATAGTGAGTGGCATGGATTCTGGATTCCAGAACCAGACAGCTCGGGTCTGTCCAAATTGTGGCCCCATCTTAATTTACTCACTTGTAAAAATGAGAATTATAAATATAAGCTATTTTAACTGTTGCTGAAAAAAGAAAATACTTTATGATAAAAGTAAATTCCTCTGCTATCTCTCATTTTATTTAGTCCCAATTTATAATCTAAAGAAAAAAACCTGGATTAAAACATTATCCAGGTATTTTAGGTATCTAGGTAATAGGAAATGCTACACGAACATTCAACTGAGAAAATAAAAAACATGCCAAAATCCAAGAGAAGTACAAGATAAGGCTAGCCATGTACTTGAAGTTTTCTTGCACTCCAAGACAAATTTACTATTTGTTACCTGAACAATAGCTGGGTCCTGAGGCAAAGAACATTGTGGTTTTGGTGGCTCACAAACAGTGAGGTCTTTAATATCACTCCCACGGAATATTATGTATTCAAAGACTTCATCTCGAGGTGGTATTGGACGATCTGTTGGTCTGTCTTCTGTACCAAAGGATCGAACTGGTGAGAAAACAGAGAATATGTCTACTCATCATATTTAGGTAGTGACTGTCAGAAGTATACTCTTCCAAGTACCAATGAACAGCAGTTCTTAAATGTCAGCTGTGAGAAAATATCCATTAATCTGTAGCTAAAGAAATTTTGTTAAAAAAAGGAGAAAAATAGAGTGGGTTTTGCCTAGAGCTCAATGTACTCAATTTAAAAAATAATCTGTATTTGAGGTCGTGTTCTTCCTACATCTTTATTTATTTATATCTTTGGTGATTGTGGTGAGAGGAGGTGTTAAAAATGTCCTTTCTTTCACTGCTGATTTATTTTTAATGTCATCATTCAGCAACATAAAAACCTGGCAAACCCCTATGAGATTTCTTGTTGGAGACACAAATGAAAATTTCCCCACAAAATCCCAAATTGAGCTTTAGGATTAAGAGAAGACAATGAAGGGAACATCTTTCTTGGTGAGTGGTAGGTCCTCTAGAAGCCAAGCCAAGTGGCTGTCAGGTATTCAGCCCCAGGGAACAGCCTAAAATGGCCTAGTTACCTAAAATATCTATCTCATAATTAAATCTGATTATTTCAACACTTAAGATAGCATGACTCAAAGTTAAACTGCAGACCACCTGCACGAAGGTAAGTTGGCTAAAACGATTTCTGGGATCCTATTCAAATCCACTGAATCAGACTTTGAGGAAAGTCTAAAAATCTCTATTTTAAACCAATTCCTCAAGAGTTTCTTATGAACACTAAAGTTTCAGCTTTACTCTCTTAGACTTCTGAAAATGTCTGCACCCATATGGAAGTTCCAAATAAGGAAGTTTGAAAGATCATATATTATCCACTTAAAGATTGTCCTAAAGGGAGTAAACTGTTTAACACTGTGCAACATTTTGAAAGTACAGATTTTTCTGCAGAATAGATTCACGGCTAGATTAAATATGAATGCTACTTATTTTAAATAATGACCCCCCAACCTAAAAATTCTATTACTTATGCTGCCTCCAGGAAAGATAGTGGCATAGACATAGGCTTGCAGAAGAATATCCCTCCCTAAAATTAAAGAAAATGAAAAGTTAAAATATCCCTACTGAGATCTCAAATTCATCCCAGAAATTCTTTATTCAGAAGTGTCACTCAGCCACGGAATTTGTCAGTCCAAACTGGAAGGCCAGTCTGAGAATCCACATGCAGCATGCCCTGAGAAATTTTCACTGGCACCTCCATATTGGCAGATGGGGACAGAAACACTGATGTGGTAAGGGAAAAGATGTAGAATGCCCTAGTTTAAGTTCTTCTTTCCCTACTGCCCAAAGAGTACTTTATAAGGAGAGGAGTAAGTGACAAGGTTCTATTTTCTGTCCTGTATCCAAAAGGAAGGATAAAGAGTTAGAAAAATTAGGATTAAGAAACTTAGATATAATCAGTATCACCCCTAACAGCAGCACCACCACAACCACCACACAGTGCATAAAGTCCCAAGCCTCAAAAGTAATAGACTAGTTCATCTGAAGCAGAGGGAGGAAAAATTAAAGGTCCTCCTTATACAAAAACGACGGACGAGCTCCATTAGGTTTTCCAAGGCCTAACAAAACTATTCAAACTATACACATGTATTCAATAGATAAATGAAAAATCCATGCAGGAATAATATTTGTCCCAGGAAATAGAAGGAAATTTCAGGAAAAATTGCTTTACGTTCTTGAGAAAAATAAAACTCCTATGATCAAATGATACTGAGGGGTGTCTGGGTGGCTCAGTCAGTTAAGCATCTGACTCTTGATTCTGGCTCTGGTCATGATCTCACTGTATGTTCTATAGAGCCCCTTGTTGGGCTCTGCAATGATGGGTCAAAGCCGGCTTGGGATTCTTTCTCCCTCTCTCTCTGCCTCCTTCCCTGCTCATGCATGCACACTCTCGTTCTCAAAATAAATAAACTTAAAAAAAAAAAGATACTGAAAAGGTAGCATACAGAGTTAAGGAAAGAAGAGACAAGACAAATATATAATATATATAGTTATTAGCAGAACTAATAACTACAACAACAGAATAGTCAAAGCAGTAAAACCAAGTCATTAATAGAGAATAATTTTGAGAAAAAGCAAGTAAGATGTAAAGAAAAAATACAGCAATAAAATGGTTGGAGGCGACTGTTTTGCCGATCCAACAGTTAACTGATGCTGGTTACAAAGACAACAGAATGAGAAAATATACTTAAATATGTAACAGAAATTTCCTGACATGAAGATCTAAATTTGATCAAAAGGTTTCACTGTATTTCCGGAAAAAGATTTAGTGCTTTATAAGCTACACAGACTTTTCCTTTGCTGTGTCAAAATAAAGAGCTCACAGAAACAGTGGTATCTAATAAAAGATAAGAAATGGAAGAATAAATTCATTCAAGCACATAAACGTGCATGAAAATTTACTATGGTCTTAGAACAGAATGTGTTGAATAGTTCTCAAAAAGCTGCAAAGTTACCTGTTGACAAAATCAATCAGGACAGCATATCACATAGTATTCTAATAAAAACTGGAAGATGAAGATGAGTGGAAACAGGAAAACACAAAAGGAAGTACATAAATTAATACTCTCCTTTTTTATAGCAGGGAGTCACCTAATAAAATTTTGGGGAAAGCTGATAAATATGTGGGCTTAAAATTTTGTTTTGAGGTCCTAAGGTAACCAACAATACAGTTTAAAGCTAAGGGCACATTTTCCAAAATGTGGTGTGAAGAAAATCTCTATCATAAAGCAAAAGAGGAAAATGAAAAAGTATGAAAATAGGCACCATGGAGAATGAACTGCACACACCAAGAGTATGGAAAACATGCTCTAATGATGGCTGATCTGATTAGATTTAAGGTTTCCAAGAGACACTTCTTGGACCATTGTAAAGAACAAATTATTTAAAAGAGATCAGAAGGACACACATGATTGGAAGATAATACAAATAGCCTGGACACTGTGAGTGGAAAGAAAGACACAGAAAACGTAGGGTATTACCACTACTGTTCAGCTACAACACATTTCAAAACACGAATTAGCTCATGTACATATACACTAAGAAATCACACTGGTTCACCCCAATTTTTCCTGTTATTTAATTTTTGCACTTGCAGCAGCTAAACATAGCAAACCATGGAAGAACAGTATATGATCCCCACTCACCCCAAGTTTCCTTTTGGCTCACTCAATCTAGTTATATGAAGAAGACTTAAAAGTCGTTATTGCGTAATTCTCCCTGATCTTTATGCACTCGTCTCCAGCAACATGCCTCAATTCTTTTATCTTCTTCCATAAGGCTTTCAATTTTTTCTTTAAAGCCGACAACTTTATTAGGTATATGTCACCAGCATTTTTGTTAATGCTATCATTTTAATTTTTAAAAATCGTGGTAAGAACACGAGATCCTCTTAACAAATTTTTAAGCAGAGTACAGTATTTGCATAACAAAATGTTGTATAATAGACATCTAGAACTCTGTCATCTTTAAAAAAAAAAAATATTTAGGGGCGCCTGGGTGGCTTAGTCGGTTAAGCGTCCGACTTTCGCTTCGGTCATGATCTCACGGTTCGTGGGTTCGAGCCCCGTCGGGCTCTGTGCTGACTGCCAGCTCAGAGCCTGGAGCCTGTTTCAGTCTGTGACTCCCTCTCTCTCTGACCCTCCCCTGCTCACGCTGTCTCTCTCTCTCCTAGAAATAAATAAAACATTAAAAAAAAATTAAAAAAATATTTAATGTTTTTTATTTTTGAGAGACATACAGCACAAGCAGGGGAGGGGCAGAGACAAAGAGGGAGACAGACTCTGAAACAGTTTCCAGACCCTGCACTGTGAGCACAGAGCATGACGAGGGGCTCAGACTCAGGAATGATGAGATCATGACCTGAGCTCAAGCCGTACGCTTAACTGACTAAGCCACCCAAGCAGCCCTAGAACTCTCATTTTGCTCAACTAAAACTTTATACCTACAGAACTATGATTCTTCATTTCCCCCACTCTTGGCCCCTGGCAACCAATATTATATGGTATTTGTCTTTTGTGACTGTGGAAAACAAAGTGAAAATGGAAAATGGAAGCAGAAGACTAGTCTGGAAGTTACCAGGCAAGAAATGGTGAAAAGGAAATTAAAGAAAGGGGTCAGTCTTTTTTCTTTTTTTGAGTTTAGAAAAAAAAAAACAAACCCAGAAGTTTATTTTCTGAAAAAAATTATGATCATACCACACATAGAAATTAAATGATAAAGAAGCAGTATTTCTTCAGAGTCCCACTACTTTAGTTTTTTTCATACCTTTTTAAAAAATTAACTTACTTTTAAATTTATATCCAAATTAGTTAGCATACAGTGCAACACTGATTTCAGGAGATTCCTTAATGTCCCTCACCCATTTAGGCCACCCTCCCTCCCACAGCCCCTCCAGCAACCCTGTTTGTTCTCCCTATTTAAGACTCTCTTATGTTTTGTCCTCCTCATTGTTTTTATATAATTTTTGCTTCTCTTCGGTTATGTTAATCTGTTTTGTAGACTAAAGTCCTCATTATGAGTGAATTCATATGATATTCATCTAAGAAAGGGATCAGTCTTAAAGAGACTCAAGCTTGGGGCAGCTGGGTGGCTCAATCAGTTAAGCATCCCACCAGGCTGAGGTCCTGGTCATAATCTCCCGTGCAGTCGGCACAGAGCCTGCTTGGGATTCTCTCTCTGCCCCTCCCCTGCTCAGGTGCTCTTTTTCTGTCTCAAAAAAATTAAACTAACTTTAAAAAAAAAAAAAGGAGACACAAGCTCACCAAAATACTATGATATATTGAATGCAATTTCTTAGAATTCTTTAACTCTGATCATTTTTTTCAAAAGAGACAGGTATATTATTTGTAGTTATCAAAAAATCAGATAAATGTATAGTAACATGTTTTATGAGGCAGATTAGAAAACTGTAATTTTCAAGAGATCACAACTACCTAAAATTAAAACACAGATGCAACTGCCATAATGAAAGATGGTAAAGTAGGAAGATCCAGGAATCAGTCCCTACACTCAAAAGATTTAGCTGCTATGTAAAGTCTAATAACCCATTTTGGAACTGAGAAGTAGACTCATACATACACTTGTAGCATCTGGGAGTACTTGATGAAGAAAGAGGCTAACTTGCCATAAATTTCAGCATTTTGCATAGTGGCAGGCTGTTATCATTCATTAACTACCAATTCCACAAAAGGCAGCTATGGGGATGGTGGCTCATGTTTCTGGTGCAGCTTTGCTAGTGATAGGGGGACACTAGGAAGCATATTCTACAAAAATTAGGGTTGTATGATGTGAACTACCTGGCAATTCATTGAGGGACCGCTGTTTTAACCCTCAAGGGCCAAAAGCACTTCCCCCATAGTGTTCTTAAAGTATTTAAAACCAACAGATTATCCTTCCCCTCAACCAACAACAGCAGAATATACATTATTCTCAATTGCACGGGAAACATTCTTGAGGACAGATCACTTTAGGCCAAATTCAACTCTCAATAGATTGAAAACAATTGAGATTTGCAAATTATCTTCTCTGACCACAGTGGAATAAAGTTAGAAATCAATAATAAAAGGAAAACTGTAAAGTTCACAAGTACTTGGAAATTAAATAACACACTCTTAAATAACCAATGAGCCAAAAAAAAAAATCACTAAGGAAATTAAGAAAAATTGAGACAAATGAAAAAGAAAACACAACATGCCACAATTATGGGATATAAAGAATGACATACTCAAAAGGAAAATTTATAGCTATAATCACATTAAAAAAATCTCAAATCAACTTTACATCTTAAAAAAAAAAAACTAGAATAATAGCAAACTAAACCCAAACCCAGCAAAAAGAAGGAATAAGAGAGATAAGAGCAGAGATTAACAACACAGAGAACAGAAAAGTAGAATCACAAAACCAAAAGTAGGTTCTTGGAAGAGACCCAATAAAATGGACAAATCTTTAGCTAGAATGACTAAGGAAAAAAGGTGAGAAGATGCAAATAACTAAAATCAGAAATGAAAGCAAGGACATTGCTATCAACCTTGTGGAATTTAAAAGGCTTGTAACTAACTAACTAACTAACTAACTAGGCCAACTAACTAGAAAATCTGGATGAAAGAGAAAAATCTCTAGAAATATCAAATTAACAAAATGGACTCAAGAAGAAACAGAAAATCTTAACAGACCTGTAACAAGTAAAGAGATTGAACCAATAATCAAAAACCTCCAAAGAACTAGGACCAGATGGATTTACTGGTGAATTTTATCAAACTTTAAAAACAAAACAACAACAACAAAAAACCCAATCCTACTCAGACTCCTCCAAAAAGAGAAGAAAAGGGAATACTTCCTAATAGACTCTTCGAGGCCAGTGTTACTCTGATACTAAAGTCAGACAAAGATACCATAAGAAAACTAAAGACCAGTATCTCTTATGAATACAGCTATATAAGTCCTCAACAAAGTAACAGTAAAGAAAATCCGAAAGTTTATTAGAAGGATTATTTATCACCACCAATGGGGATTTTATCCTAAGAAGGTATGGGTAGCTGAACATCAAAAAAATCTGGGGTGCCTGGGTGATTCAGTTGGTTAAGCATCTGACTCTTGATTTCAGCTCAGGTCACAATCTCACAGTTTGAGGGATCCAGCCCCAAATTGGGCTCCACACTGTCAGCATGGAGCCTGCTTGGGATTCTCATTCTTTCTCTCTACCTGCTTGCATACATGCTCTCTCTCTTCCAAAGTAAATAAATAAACTCAAACAAATCCAATGTAATACACATTAATAGATCAAAGGGGGAGAATACCTAACACAATCATTTCAATAGATGCAAAAAAACCCCACATTTGACAAAATTTAACACCCTTTTATGATAAAAACACTTAGCAAACAAGGAATAGAAGGAATTTCCTTAACAGGATAAATGGCATATATGAAAAACCATTAGCTAACATCATATTTACTGGTAAAAGACTGAAAACTTTCCCCCAAGATCAGAAACAGGACAAAGATGTCCACTTTCATCACTGCTACTCAATGTATTACAAGTTCTAGACAGCACAGTTAGCAAGGAAAAAAAAAGGCATCCAAACTGGAGAGGAAGAAGTAACTCTCTTCTTGCAAATGACATGATTCCATATATGTGAATTTTACATATAAAGAATCTATTAAAAAACTAAAACAAACTACTGTTAAATGATTTCAGCAAAGTTACAGGTACAATATCAAAACACAAAAATCTGGGGGTGCCTGAGTAGCTTGGTCGGCTGAGCGTCCAACTTCCACTCAGGTCATGATCTTGCAGTTCATGAATTCAAGCCCCACATCAGGCTCTGCTGACAGCTCAGAGCCTAGAGCCTGCTTTGGATTCTGTGTCTCCCTCTCTGCCCCTCCCCTGCTCGTGCTCTGGCTCTCTCTCTCTCAAAAGTAAATAAACATTAAAACAATTTTTTTAATTAAAAAAATCTCCTTTATGGTACCATCCAAATGAATAAAATATCTAAGAATAAATTTAACAAAGGAGGTAAAAGACTTGTACACTGACAATTACAAAATATTACTGAAATAAATTAAAGAGCAGCTAAACAAATGAAAAGTCATCCCATGTTCATGGACTGGAAGATTTAAGTACTAAGATTACAATGCTCCCTAGAGTGAGCTACAGATTCGGTGCAATCCTTATTGAAAATACAATTCCCCTGCCCTGCAAAAGGGTAAACCCAAAGTTCAAATTCATATGAATCTTTGAGGGAACCTGAAGAGCCTAAAAAGGTTGGAAGACTCATTTCCCAACTTCAAAACTTACTACTAAGTTACAGTGGTCAAAACAACATGCTAGACCTATAAGGTTAGACATACAGATTTATGGGATGGAACAGAGTTCAGAAATAAACCTAAACATCTATGGCCAACTGATCTTAGATAAGGGTTCAAGGATATTCAATGGGGGAAAGAATGATCTCTTCAAACGGTTGTGGAATCACTGAATGACTATATACAAAAGAATGAGACTGGAACTCTATCTTATTCCAAAACAAAATTTAACTCAAAGCAGGTATGATACTGTAATACTGTAATAAACAATATATATTTGGTCTTTGTCTGATGCTCCTGGCCAGAACTAAAACCTTTGCGATTTCCTTAAGAGATAAAGGTACTAAGAGCATCTTTTTTTTTTTTCCCTTAAAGATTTTATTCTTAAGTAATCTCTACACCCAACATGGGGCTTTAACTCACAACTCCAGTGCCAGCAAAGCACACCGATGTTCTTTTGTTCTAATATTTGGTTCTTGACCCTGGTTCCTAATACAGACCTCGTAAATCTCTTGGAATTTCCTGGGCAATAAGAGGATCTTTTGTTCTAATGAGGAGAGTCAGGGTGGGCTCCTGGACAGTTTCAGAAAAGTGGCTAGTCACCAGAAAGACCATCCTCTGGGGAGGAGAAAGGGGCTGGAGACTGAGTTGATAATTGATCATGACCACATGATGAAATGTCAAAAAAAAATCCCTGGACTATGGGGTTTAGAGAGCTTCTGAGTTGGTGAACACGTGGAGGTGCTGGGAGAACTCACTTGGAAAAAGCATAGGATCTTTGTATTTCTTCCCACGTATCTTGCCCTACATATCTCTTCCATCTGGGTGTTCTTGAGTTGTATCTTCTTATATAAACCAATAATCTAATAAGTAAGCTGATTTCCTGAGTTTTGTGAGCCATTCTATCAAATGATCAAACCAAGGTGGGGGGGGGGTCCACAGGAACTACCAAATTATAGCCAGTTGGTTAAAAGTACAGTTCACAACTTGTGACTGGAGACTTGTGTGTGAAGTAGGCGGGACAGGGTGTCTTGCAGAACTGAGCCATTAACCTATGGGTTCTGACGCCAACTTCAGATAGTGTGAGAAAATAAATCGTAGGATACCCAGTTGGTGTCTAGAGAGTTGGGAAAACTGGTTGATGTAACTGACTTGACATATGTGGTGGTAGCCAGAACTGAGTAAACTGATAAGTACAGGAAAAGCAGTTTTTCTTTTAGTGAGTCAACAATATAAATAAAGCCAAAACTACAAAACTATTAAGAGAACACAGAAGTAGGAGTGCCTGGGTGGCTTAGTTGGTTAAGCATCTGACTCATGGTTTTGGCTCAGGTTACGATCTCACAGTTTGTGGGACAGAGCCCAAGTCAGGCTCTGCACTGACAGCAATAGAGCCTGCTTAGGATTCTCTCCCTCTGCCCCTCTCCCACTAGCACACATGCTCTCTGAAAATAAATTTTAAAAAAGAGTAACATAGGAGTAAATCTTAGTATATATGCTGTCGAAGCAAGCATGGGAGTAAATCTGACCTCAGCTGTGACAATGGATTCTTAGATTTGACACTGAAAGCATGAGCATCAAAAGAAAAAATAAACTTGACCTCACAAAAATTAAAACATTCTAGGGACACCTGGGTGGCTCAGTTGGTTAAGTGTCCAAGTCTTGACTTCAGCTCAGGTCATGATCTCACCTTCATGAGATCAAGCCCTGCATCAAGTATGGAGCCTGCTTAAGATTTTCTCTCCTCTCTCTCTCTCTGCCCTTTCCCCTGCTTGTGTATGTGCCTGGCATGCCCTCTCCCCCTCTCAAAACAAAAAACAAACAAATAAAAAAAACCCAAAACACATTCTGTGCATCAAAGAACAGTATCGAGAATGGTAAAAGACAAGCTATGTAATGGGAGAAATATTTGCAAATCATATACAAGGGTTTAATATCTAGAATACATTAAGAACTCTTAACAACTCAACAACAAAAAACAAGCCACCCAATTAAAAATAGGTAAAAACTTGAAAAGATACTTCTCATAAAAAGATATACAAATAGCCAATAAGCTTGTGAAAGAGATTTAATATCCTGTGTCATTATGTTAATACAAATCAAAACTATAATGAAAGACTACTTCAAAACTACTAGAATGGTTTTGCTAATAAAACAGAAAATAAATACTGGTAAGGATATGGAGAAATAGGAATCATTGATACTGTGAATAGAAATGTAAAACAGCACAGTTGCTGTGGAAAATAGAGCTTCATGGTTCCTCGAAATCTTAAGTGTAGAATTACCATATTACTCAGCGATTTCACTTATATGTGAAAACCTATGTCCACACAGAAACTTACACATAAATGTTTAAAGCAGTATTACATTACTGCTACATTATAGCCAAAAGATGGAAACAATCCAATGCCCACCAACAGATGAATGAATAAACAAGTGTTTTTTTTTATATTCAGAGACATACGTACACACACAGAGAATATTATCCAGCCATAAAAAGGAATGAAATGCTGATACATATCACAACTAGAAAGAAACTCCAAAACATTATAATAAGTGAAAGCCAGATCCATCCATTTTACATATATCCAGAGTAGGAAAAGCCATAGAGACCCAAAAGAGATAAGGGGTTACTAGGGGAAAAGAGAATTGGGGAGGGATTATGTAATGGGTAGGGGTATTCTTCTAAGGTGATGAAAAAATTTTGAAACTAAAGTGAGGTGGTGGTTGTATAACACTGTGACTAGACTAAATGCCACCAAATCACATAACTTTATAACAGTTAATTGTGTTATGTGAATTTCACCTCAATAATCTCCCTCCACCCAAATACAAACATATCCTTGAAGAGAACACACAAAACGGTAATAATAGTTGAGTTAGATGTTGACACTAGGAGAGGTTATCATCTCTATTCTAAACTTCATCACAGTGCTATGTTATTTCAGTTAAGTATTCCAGTTTTTTTATTCCCCAAACTAGAAAAGCCAAAGTTTTAGGTCACTGTTTAATAAAACAGAGTGGGGAAATAGGGAACAGATTTTTCTCTAACAGTCTTTTTTTTTTTTCTTCTCATCACTTTTTTTTTTTTTAATGTTTTATTTATTTCTAGGAGAGAGAGAGACAGCGTGAGCAGGGGAGGGTCAGAGACAGGGAGTCACAGACTGAAACAGGCTCCAGGCTCTGAGCTGGCAGTCAGCACAGAGCCCGACGCGGGGCTCGAACCCACAAACCGCGAGATCATGACCCAAGCGAAAGTCGGACGCTTAACCGACTAAGCCACCCAGGCGCCCCACTAACAGTCTTAAAGAATATAATCAGGGGCACCTGGGTGGCTCAGTTGGTTAAGTGTTCAACTATTTCGGCTCAGGTCACAATCTCACAGTTCATCAGTTAGAGCCCTGCATCTGCACTGTCAGTGCAGAGCCTGCTTGGGATTCTCTCTCTCAAAATAAATAAATAACTTAAAAAAAATACATAAGCAACTACCTATTTCTGGCTACAATTTATTAAGAGAAATGTGTCCTATGATTGTCTTTAAAAAAAAAAAAATTAGGAGTCACTGGGTGGCTCAGTCAGTTGACTGTCCAATTTCAGCTCAGGTCATGATCTCACAGTTTGTGAGTTTGAGTCCCACATTGAGCTCACTGCTGTCAGCAGAGAGCCCACTTTGGATCCTCTGTATCTGTCTCTCTGACTCTCCTGGACTTGCCTGCAAACACACTCTCTCTCAGAAACAAACATCAGAACAAAAAATGTAAGTAGGGCCAAGGTTCTGGCAAAAATCACTTACCTAAAAAACAAAACAAAAACTCTGTTTCTAATAGATGAAGTTCATATATCACAGTAATATCAAATCTAGTTACCAGTACATTAATACCACTACATACAGTCATAGTACATGGATAGAGGGAAGAGCTATAGTGACCAACTTCTCAATACAATATCTCTATTATGAAGTAATAAAGCTTTCTAAGTTAGAACATCATATACATACGCATGGCAAATATAGTCAGTATGCACAAAATGACATCATTAGTATTTTCCAAAGACTTCACTTTTGGACACAAACTAAAAATTATAAATTAGGCTCTAATACCACTAGATACGGAAGAAAAACAGTCTGCTGAATATCAAAATGTGAGAGCAATAAACAAAAGGTTGAATTATTCAAGAAATGTCCAAAAGTAAAGTAAAAATCTAAGACTATGTTCAAATGGATGTCTAGAATAAGATTTCTGATCTAGTCTTAAAGTTAAAACTTCTGTCAAATATCAGTTTTAAGAGCTGGTCCCAATCCACTTAACATAACCTTAAATTTCAGCCAAGCTCATTATTCTCAATACACAGAGCAGGTTTTCTGTCTTCTACCATAGCTTCTCTCCCCATTCAACCCATCCTAAATTTCAGCTTATATACCACTTTTATTCATCAGATTTCTCCAGAGAAACAGAACCAACAGGATGTGTTTGCGTTAAGGAACTGGTTCATGTGAAAATCCAAAATCTGTAGAGTGGGTTGGCAGGCTGGAAATCCAGGGAAGAGACAGGTGGTCTGCTGGCAAAATTCCTTCTTGCTCAGGGGAAGTCACTCTTTGTTCAATTAAGGCCTTCAACTGATTGGATGAGGCCCACTCACATCATGGAAGGTAATCTGTTTTACTTAAAGTCTACTGATGTAAAAATTAATCTCAACCAAAAAACATTTGCACAGAAACATCCAGAATATTTGACCAGATATCTGGGCACCTGGCCCAGCCAAAGTGATACAACTCGACCAGTAATATCTCCAGGTGGAAGGAACAAATTCTCCCTCTAAAAATGGAAGTGCATTCTATCCCTGTCTATAGCTCCTACTTCCTAGAATTCCTAGATCTTCAGGAGAAAGATCTGTATCTAAATAATCTTTGCAACTCCCCCAGTACCTAACACAGTGCCCTACATACTGCTGACATTTCAACACTTCTTGAAATAAATTCCAAAGTGGAAAAAGCTATTAAGTAAGCAATTTCCAAAATTACTGGATGACTACATCAAAAAAAAAAATAACAATTAGACACCAATAGACAGGAAAACAGAGAAGCAGCATTATTTAAAAAACAGCATATATGTAAAAGCATTGAACCAGTGGAAAAAAAGTGAAAAGTTGCACTTGGTATTTTTCTCCTCTGATATTTATCCAGAAATACAGTTCCTGTTGCACATCTAGTATCATACATTAACCCTTGGTGAAAGCATATGAAATACCGAGTATTTATTACCTGTTATATATGGTTTAATTAAATACTAAAAGAGTAGCGTTCATAAAGCTATCTTTTCTACAATGTAGTATCCTCATACAGACGCTGAAAGCATGCTCTTGAATTTTTATTTGGGAGGGACACAGACCTGCTTGTGAATCACATCACAAACTGCCTCCACAGAGCTTCACTTCCCATATACCTGCACTTTGGCCCTTTCTTCACTTTCACCCATACTACTTTGTGTCAGGGAACATTACTGCACTGAGTAAAAACATCTGTCTCTGGCCTCTATCATCACTTCCTGTACCCAACTATAAACATGTCATCCGTAATAGACTTTACTACCCACCTTCTCTCTGAAATATTCTGAATCTCCTTAGCACTTAATCACATGCCAATCACTGGTGATCCAAAGCCAAAAACCACCTCCACTTTCAGAGTTTACAACCCAGATGACTTTCCCCTCACCTTTTAAACATTCTTAGAACCAACTCCTTTCTACTTTAAAGGATGGAGTGCCTGGATGGCTCAGTTGGTTAAGTGTCTGACTCTTGATTTCAGCTCAGGTCATGGTCTCAAGGCTTGTGAGTTTGAGTCCCATATCGGGCTCCACAATAGCAGTGTGGAACCTTCTTGGGATTCTATCTCCTTTTCTCCCACTCTCTCAAAATAAATAAACTTTAAAAAAATTAGGGGCACTTGGGTGGCTCAGTTGATTAAATATCTGACTCTGGGTTTCTGCTCAGGTCATGATCTCACGGTTCTTGAGTTCAACCCCACATCAGGCTCCTCTGCACCGACAGTGTGGCGCCTGCTTGGGATTCTTTCTCTCTTCCTCTCTCAAAATAAAAAAGACTTTGGAAAAAAAGAAATTTTAAATAAATAAATAACTGATAAAGTAAAAGATCTTGTCCTTTTCATCAATACATTTAATCATCTTCACTGATTTTCTTCCCTCTTGCTTGCACTCCTGGGGGAAGAAAGACCCTTACATTTCCTTTAACCTAAAGTCATCTCCCACAATTACAGGTTTGAGACCTTGCTCAGTTAACTAGCTCCTCTCATTTGCAACTTCACTTCCCATGCAAGATTCTTCCCCTCGAATTACTAATATATGTAGATTTACTCAAATGTAGCTTTCCTTAACCATGATAATTTCAGACCAAGTGTAAGGGAAGAATGACTTGTGAGAATAAGAATTTAGGAAGAGTGGCATGAAGAGAGAATTGCAAAACCAAAAAGCAATTAAAAAATTTAGATGGTGAGGCAGTAACAATAAGACAACAGTAATAATGTTAAACACATTTACAAAGACATTTTTGAAAATATAGGTAAGAGAGACTCTGAAACATTCCTATCAAGCACAGGATGGCAAAAGAAAATTGAAGTATAATAATCATCACTATTAATCTGAGAGAAGAAAATATCTTTAATAGTGTCTTCATTTATCACACTATCTTCTATTAAGTATCAAGCTGTTCAACTAATTTTCCAATGAAGGAAAATTTTCAGAAATAATAACCCTTCATGTGACCAAGAAAGAGTTGATAGTTAATTTGTTACGTACAAGGGACACAAGGGGGAAAAGATGCTGAGGTCTAGTAGTGAAACATAATTAAGAAAGGCGTGATAAGCACAAGAAGAAAATAGAAGACAAAAAGAGAACACAGAAGTTACACCTAACATTTCCTGCCCTACAAGAATCAGGGAAGGCTTTGCAGTGGTGATGACACTTAAGCAGAATCTAGAAGGATAAACCTGATTCCCTCCTGATCCATTCCTAATTTCAGTTGACAGGCACGACTATATGTACTATCACTTAATTCCTCCCTGTTCCTTGCTCAGTCAACTTTTTAAAAGCCCAAGCCATTCTTCTCATTTCTCACATATCGGTTCCTCCTTCTCTTTATTAACTAGTTTAGGCCTGTATTTCCTCTTTCCCAAACTCTTA
The DNA here is from genome assembly GCA_017311185.1 of Proteles cristata cristata. NCBI lineage: Eukaryota > Metazoa > Chordata > Mammalia > Carnivora > Hyaenidae > Proteles > Proteles cristata. Next base: position 217,738 of record JAESUZ010002059.1, read on the forward strand.
AAATACTCCAACTGACCTCACTGCTGTCAGCCTCTCCTCTCACCACCCATCAATCTTTGCATAGGGTTACAGCATAAGCTTCCTAAAGCTGGACTCTGACATGCCCTTTTATTGGCTAAAAAACTTTCAATGGCTCCCTACAATCTACCAAGAAAATTCAGACTTGTTAGCCTGTCATTCAAATGACAAACTGAATACATTAAGATAAATTTAGCAGTGGAAGCAAAATAAAAGGGGAGGGGAGAGTGCCTGAGCCTGTTATTTGACACATCTTCACTGTCACTTAAGTCTTCCAGAGCTGTTAGTTCTTTTCTTCCCACTGTGACTTTTTAAACTGTTGCACTGTTCATTTTTCTTTCACAATAACCATATAAGGAGTAGGGAAAGAGAATTACAGTTCAAAGGAACCTTGTGAAAAAGCCCCAAACCTGGAGGAACTTGACTGCATTGGGGGCCTGAATGACAGCTAGTATAATCCCACCTTAAGTGAGTTGCAAGGTATTATGGGTCAGGATGAAAGTTTTGGACTAGTTGTTTTCGTTGCTTCCCTGATAGACTGCAAACTCCCTGTGGCCAGGGACTAGACACTTCCTCCTAGATATCCTCTTCCTGTGGCTAACTGTGATTATCTGTTAGGCTGCACCTAAAGACACTGTGTTCTCAAGAATCTAGTCTGTAATGCTCTCTTTTTGTTTCCTAGCACCTAGCATACTGTCTAGCATGTAGTCATAGTCAGCACTCAGTAATTCTTCTGAATGAACAGCTTATTCAATAATAAGCACCAGGGGTGTCTGGGTGGCTTAGTCGACTGAGCATCTGACTCTTGACTTAGGCTCAGGTCTTGATCCCAGGGTTGTGGGATAGAGCCCTGTGTTGAGCTCTGCTCTGAGCATGGAGCCAGCTTAAGATTCATTCTCTCTCTCTCTCTCTCCCTCCCTCCCTCCCTCTCTCTCTGCCCCTCCCACCTGCACTTGTTCTCTTTCTCTCATAAATGAATGAATGAATAAATAAATATACCAGGCAGATGCAAGCTGCTTCTCTGCCTCATTTACTCCAAACTGTTCTCAGTGTGGTAGGTACCTCTGTTCTCAATTGTGCCTAGGCTTTCCGAGAACTTCTATTTTATCCTCTCTAGAGAGTATCACGGTTGTGTGAAATTCAAAAGGCTATTTGGAAATCTGACCACTGCTGAAACAAATTTTGAGTTAATCTTCTAGTTTTTAGCTCCATCTTCACTTGTAATTCCTTTATAGCCTTCGTTTCCCTGCACCTGGTGACGCCAATTGCTGAGCCTTTCAGGAGTTGGGGTGTAAATTAGGTAGTTCTTGGCTTTATCCACTATCTACTTAGGTTGCAACTTTCTCAATTCTTCTAAGTCATTGAAATTCACCCATTTGCTTTTCAGACTCTAGAATTTTCTTGCTGTTGTCTCCTTTCCAAATCAACCTTGTCCTTTACGGGTTTATGCCTAAAACAATAAAAAAGTCCCTCTCACATAGTTTTAGGAGGATTTATCAGTAGGAAGTAAAAGTAAAAGCTTGTCCAATTTGCAGCCTAAATTTAATCTTACCCTGTAAGCTGCTTTCAGTTGTGCATTCTGTTATAGTTGGTTTTATATCTTAATCTTCCAAACTGCAAACCAAGAGACAGAGATATGAAAATATAAGAGCAAACACATACACACACACCATCCAAAAGGAATCAAAACAAAACATGGGTGAGGAAAAGAGGAACAGAAACAAGACTGTCTGAGATAGAGAATTTACTAGGTTAAAGAGACTCTGAGTCTTCAGATTTATAAGGTCCACAGAGAACCACTCAGGAATCAGTGTGGTTACATTTCTCAACTCTTAAAAATAAAAGCTCCAGACAGAAAGTGACTGAGAATTAGACTGACATCAATAATACTAGAATGTTAGAATACAACAAACCCATACTCTCAAAGTTCTGTAGAAAAAGATTCTAAAGGGGCGCCTGGGTGGCTTAGTCGGTTAAGCGTCCGACTTTCGCTTAGGTCATGATCTCGCGGTTCGTGGGTTCGAGCCCCGCGTCGGGCTCTGTGCTGACTGCCAGCTCAGAGCCTCGAGCCTGTTTCAGTCTGTGACTCCCTCTCTATCTGACCCTCCCCTGCTCACGCTGTCTCTCTCTCCTAGAAATAAATAAAAATATTTAAAAAAAAAAAGAAAAAAAAAAAGAAAAAGATTCTAAATTTAGAATCTAGACAACCAGTCAAGTAATTAAGAAAAACATAGGCTCACTAAAAAAACTTGCTACCCACATATTCTGTGTTGTTTTCATGGTAAGATGCACTCAAACAGTACTGAGGGTGAAAAGAGAATCAAATAAGAGGCCAACACTGAAACAGGAAGCTCTGAGTGTCTGTGAATAGTCTAGTGAAAGATAATAAACCAAAGTAGAGCAGTAGAGGCAGTAAGAGGTCAAATTTTGGATATACTTTAAAAATAGATGTGAAAGGATCCAAAACGCTTATGAGGGGTATGAGAACAGAGGAATTAAGGAAGACTCAAAGGTTTTTGGTCTTACCAACTAAAAGAATGAACTGTTATTCAAATAGATGGAGAAGGCTGAAGGAGAAATAGGTTGGTAAGATCCCGACTAGATATCCCTCCAGGTGGCGGTGTTAAGGAGGCACGAGTTCAAATAAGAGGTCCAGGCTGCAAAGGAGTCAGTTATGTAGAGAGTATTCAAAGGCAGGTACTGCATGAGTTTATCAAGAGAAAAGTACTGATGGTAAAATAAAGTAAAATTTTAAAAGACAGAGTGGGGCGCCTGGGTGGCTCAGTCAGTTGAGCTTCGGACTTCAGCTCCGGTCATGATCTCCCAAGGTCGTGAGTTCAAGCTGTGCACTGGGTTCACTGAAGTCAGTGCAGAGCCTACTTCGGATTCTCTGTCCCCCTGCTTCTTGCCCCTTCCCCGCTCATGCTGTCTTTCAAAAATCAATAAACATTAAAAAAAATAAAGAGATAAAAGAAAATAGTGAAAGACACATATACGTAGAAATTAGAGAATGAGACCCTGGAGCTGACCAACATATGGAGGTTTAACAGGTGAAGAATCAACAAGAGACTGAGATGCAACCACCCATGAGGTATGACAGAAAACCAGGATAAGTCAAGTGAGGAAAATATTTCAAAGAACAGACCAACTGTGCCATATATTGGTGATGGGTCAAGTAGATTGAGGATAAGAACCAACCACTGGATTTAGCAACATGGAAGTTTTTGGTGACCTTGTTAAGTCTGTCATCTGTGCAAATAAAAAACCTAAATAAGGGGTACCTGGGTGGCTCGGCCAGTTAAGTGTCCAACTCTTGGTTTCAGCTCAGGTCACGATCTTGTGGTTTGTGAATTTGAATACCTAGTCCGGCTTGGCAATGTCAGTGAGAGCCTGCTTGGGATTCTCTCTCCCTTCTCTGTCCCTACCCCACTCATGCACTCTCTCTCTCTCAAACTTAAAAAAAAAAAAAGAAAAAAAAAGCCAACCCTAAATAAAATGGGTTAAAAAATTAATGGAAGTAAGTGGTGTAGACAATTCCTTCAAGGGGTCTTGGTGTAAAGCAAAGGATAGAAATGGAGTGACTGAAAAGAGAAAACAGTTAAAAGTAGTGTTTTCTTGTTGCTGTTTTTAAGATGGGTGAAATAGCATTATATCTCTTAGGAAAGATCTGGTAGAGAAGATAAAACTGAATACATAGAGGAGAGAGTAGAGAATCACTAAAGTAATGCTTTCAAATCGAGAGATGAAATCTGCACAAGGAGAAAGGTGGTCTGACAGAGAAGAAAACACGATCTACATTGATCAGAGAAAAGGTAAAACTGTGGAGCACAGATGTGAGTAACTGGGTACACGTGGGATGAGTTAATCAATTTTTTCTATTTGCTATTCTTTCCTCAATTATATAGGAAGCAAGGGTCACAGGCTGAAAGTGAAGATGGGGAGGGGATGTTGGAGGAAAACCAAAGGAGCAGAAGAGTCATGCAGGAAAATGGAACAGACTATGGAAATACATTATGACTGATAAGGTGAGTGAATGAAAATTCAGAGCGAAACTGGTCAGCATGTCTGTGTTGATATCACCAGGACAGTGGTTTCTCTAAGCTTGTGCAAGAAAGCAGAAGGGCAGGGGGGTTGAGAGTTTAGGCTAAATACTGATTGGAAAAACTGCTCATGGAATTTAAACAGAATAAAGAGGGAAGTAAAGTCATGAGGGAGATGTGGGACAGTGAAATGTAGTAAAGATCAACAGACTGTAGAACACAGCAAGTCTGAATGACTTCTGGAGTTTGGGTACTAGAGAGACAGAGATGTAGATGGTGGCTGGAAGTAACAATGAGATAGTTACTATTAAGCACCTACAATACAAGAGTTACATCTGACATTACCTCATTTAATTTACAGAATGACTGAAAGATGGACACTATTAGCTATATTTAAAAGATGAAGAAATTAAAGCTAGGGTTCAATACTTTCTCCAAGGTCAAAGAGCTCCTAAGCATTCCAGTTGGCCTTTTGGGTAATTTTTTCTTCCAGAAATAAACACCTCACAAAACTAGAGTAAGATCCCTGTGAGTAAAATACTTGACAAACTATCTCACACTTTATTCATTAAAAAACTTACCTCAGTGATATCCAGTTTTTAATATCAGCTAATTAAAGTATCATAGGGAAAATAAAAGGTAAATTGTTCCTGTAGAGGACAGAGAGTAATAAAGTTAAATCACCTGCAGTTACTGCTATTATTACTTTGGCACTGAGTTAAATATTACAAAACTCTTGCTATGTGTCAAGAACAGATAAGATTTCTTTACTCTTTCTACTTCCTTCCCTCTTCTATTATTATTATTTGGGGGTGGGGGTGGGCTTTCTGCTGTTTTCTTTACTTCTGAATCAAAAGGCCACAGCTTATCTCACTCCACTGGAAAGTGAAGTTGGTTTTTGGCATCTGACTTCAGACTCCCAAAGTTACTAAATATTTCTGTGGACTGTACAGCAACAGTAAAACGGTTTCCAAGGCTCCCAGTTCTGGCAACCTCATGAAATAGAGCAACCAAAAGAAACTACAGCTTGAAGTGTCACTAGATCTTTGACATTCTAGTAGTGATTTTGTGAATTGCTAGATTTAGGTCCCCAACTCATGTGAAAATGCAAGAAATCAGTACTATACTTCACAGGTATTTCATCCACCATACAAAGCTCTCCTGCTAGCTCACTGGAGTGTGTGGGTACGTCGTTAAAGTCATAAGGGAGATGTGGGACAGTGAAAGGTAGGAAGATCAATAGACTGTAGAATAGAGTCAAGTGGGTAAGCTACACCAATGGACAAGACTTAGCAGATGATTTCAGGAATAATTCATTACCAGCTTTTATATTCCCTTTACCAAAGCCCTGATTTTAAGGATAAATCATTTTAAAAGCAGCTGGCCTGGGGTGCCTGGGTGGCATCAGTTGGTAAAGCATCCGACTTCGGCTCAGGTCATTATCTTGCTCTTCATGAGTTGGAGCCCTGTGTCGAGCTCCATGCTCACAGCTCAGAGCCTGAAGCATGCTTCAGATTCTGCGCCTCCCCTGCTCACACTCTGCTCTCTCTCTCTCAAAAATAAATAAACATTAAATTTTTAAGAAGTAAATAAAAGCAGCTGGCTTACAATCATTCTTTACAAAGTCTCTTTTCCTAATGCAGCAACAACCTCGTTTTCATTAAGAGTGGTGTGTTATCCAGGTATGGCAGGCTTAGTATATGTTAGATAAGAATTTTTCTCATTTTAGGGGCGCCTGGGTGGCCTAGTCGGTTAAGCGTCCGACTTTCGCTTAGGTCATGATCTCGCGGTTCGTGGGTTCGAGCCCCGCGTCGGGCTCTGTGCTGACTGCCAGCTCAGAGCCTGGAGCCTGTTTCAGTCTGTGACTCCCTCTCTCTCTGACCCTCCCCTGCTCACGCTGTCTCCCTCTCTCTCTCTCCTAGATATAAATAAAACATTGAAAAAAATTAAAAAAAAAAAAAAAAAAAAGAATTTTTCTCATTTTAGAAGCACCTGGGTGGCTTATTCCATTAAGTGTCCAACTCTTGATTTCAGCTGGGGTCTTGATCTCACAGTTCCTAGGATCAATCTCACTACATGATTTATGATCTGCGCTGGGGCCTATTTGGGACTTTCTCCCTCCCCCTCTCTGTCCCTCCCCAGCACTACCTCTCAAAATAAAACAAAAAAAGAATTTCACCCATTTTATTTAAATACTGTAAAAATCTACATACATGATGCTTATAGGAAATGTGTACTTTCTCCAACTTTGAAATTCCCATAATTAGAAACCTTTGGTAACTACAAGTATTCTTTAATTTATTCAAATATTTACCAAGGGCTTGCTATGTGCCAGGTCCTGTTCTAGGCACAAGGATAGAGCAGTGAACGAGACAAAAATCCTGCATTCATGAAACTTCCATTCTATGGGCAATTTCTTGATATCCAATATCTAGTATGTGCTTGGGACTTATGTTCATAAGACACAGGTGTGAATATACAGTAACTGAGAACATGCCACCACTGTGTACTTCCCTCAAACATCTTCAACTAATTCTTCCCTTAACTTTTAAATGAAAATTATAATTGAGCTTGAGTCATAAAGTAAAAACTCTGTCTTCCTAACAATGTCAATTTTGTCATAAGATTTTATCTTCTTGTATCCCTATTCTCCAAAATCTCTCACTGTTGGGGGTAGGGACAACATATCTTAGGCATTTTAATTGTAGGAGGATATACAACTGTGAGCATGGAAAAAAGCATTATTTGGAGATACACCCAAGAAATGTCTACAAGATTAATAAAAACGGTAAATAATTTCCACTTATTCATTAAACATTTATTCTCCCATTCTCCCAAGAGCTCAGACCATGGGCAGGGGTGGGGGTGGGATGGGGATGTGTGGTGACAATAAACACATGCAAATAAAGCAAAGAAGATTAAGTGCAGGTCATAACCAGAGTTAGAAAATAAACTCAGAGATGTGACAAAGACTCCAAGAGACAAACCACAGACAGATGACAGATTGGCATACTTAAGAGACTGCCATCAGTCTTTCTAGGTTGCCTCTAAGACTTCTTGACATTCATACAGAAGATTCTGTGTATCAAAGCCCATCAAACTTACTTCAATTTTACCTTTACAGAACTAGAGCTAGTCTGTGAAATCTCTAGCAGAAAATAAAGAACACCATCCAGTTAGCTATGATCTCTGGGCTTGGGCTTTCAATTATATTTAGCGTGACCAAATAATTTTATTACTCAAACTGGAACATTTTCAAGAAAATAAAGCGATGTTTTAATAATCATGCACAAACAAGGACCTTCCACCAGGGCAAAACAGGCCATATGGTCACCCTAATTATATACCACATCAAACACAACGAATCCAAAATTTTAAGAGCATAGTATAGTTTCACATGAATTTAAATTATAAGTAACATCCATGTAAGGAAGTAAATTTTAATCTGGACCATATAAACCAAGTGAATCTCTTCCTAAATTTACGTGAAAAGGCAAAACAAAAAAGTTTTGTAAAAGTAATCAAAGTACCTCCATGACCCTGGCATAGGGAAAAATTCTTAGAAAGAAAAACACTAGCCATAAATAAAAGAGTGATAAACATGTCTACATTAAAATGAACTTCTGGGGGCGCCTGGGTGGCTTAGTTGGTTAAGCGTCCGACTTTCGCTTAGGTCATGATCTCACGGTTCGTGGGTGCGAGCCCCGTGTCGGGCTCTGTGCTGACTGCCAGCTCAGAGCCTGGAGCCTATTTCAGTCTGTGTCTCCCTCTCTCTCTGACCCTCCCCTGCTTGCGCTGTCTCTCTCTCTCTCTCTCTCCTAGAAATTAAAAAAAAAAAAATTAAAAAAATAAAGTAAAATAAAACGAACTTCTGGGGGCGCCTGGGTGGCTTAGTCGGTTAAGCGTCCGACTTTCACTTAGGTCATGATCTCCGGTTCGTGGGTTCGAGCCCCGCATCGGGCTCTGTGCTGACTGCCAGCTCAGAGCCTGGAGCCTATTTCAGAGTCTGTGTCTCCCTCTCTCTCTGACCCTCTCCTGCTCACGCTCTCTCTCTCTCCTAGAAATTAAAAAAAAAAAAAAAAATCAAAATGAACTTGTTTACCAAAAGAAACCATCAAATTGAAAAAGATATTTGCAACAGATATTCCCAGCAAAGGATTCATATTCAGAATACTGAACTCTAGAAAGAAACACACATTTCAGTAGTAAAACGGGCACAAGATTTTAAAGGCATTTCATGAAAGATGAAATCCTAAGTAAGATATGAAAAAAAGTGTTCACCTCATTAGTAATCAGGTAGATTAAAGCCAGGTACAATCACACCCACCAGACTGGAGAGAATTAAAATATGATACTAAGTATTATTGTTAGTGAGGGATGTGGAACTAGAGCCCTCATATCCTAGTAACTAAAACTAGTAAAAAACCAATTTGGAAAACTGCTTGGCATTTCCTAAAAAGACAAACTTTCCCCGCGATCGTCCAATTCAAGAAAGGTACACAGGCATCAGTGTACTTAAACACAAATATTCATAAGGGCATTCATTGTTCACAATAGGAAAAAACTGTAAACAATTTAAACATTAACTTTAGACTATCAAAAACAACTGCAGGATAAAGTTGTCGTATACTCATGATGAAATACTATGTCACAACAAAAGCCAAAATAAAAAATATACAAGATGATTTGATTTATATAAAGTTCAAAAAAGGGCAAACTTAAACACTATTATTTAGGAATGTAAACTTGAGTGATAAATCTATAAATGTCAGACTATTTTTATCTAGCTTAAGAGGGCGGCAGTGATGATGGGAGGATGCAGAGGATGGGAAGCTTTTGAGACGCAGGCAATGTCCTTCTTGCCCTGGGCGGTAGTTACACGGATGTTTATTTTAAAATATTTCATTTTTATCTATGCAGCTTTTCAATATATAAGGTTATTTCACAATAAAAAGGGGGAAAAACTCTTCCCAGAGGGGGAAAAATTAACATCCAAAAGAGAATTCTAAGAATGTCACTTGAAGAGATTAACTCAACTGATAGTTTACCAAGAGGAGGGACCTCTAAATCCAAATAAATACTGTATTCTAAACTCCATAAATAAACTTAAGGCTTTTATCTGTTAGATTGCCATTCAAAGTGGAATGTGAGATATCAAATTACTCCACAAGGCATGTAAATTGTAAAATTTTAAGACTGAACACCTCACTTCTAATTTTAAAATTTGAATTAAGTGCCCACTGTTGACTAGACAGTTATATAGTAGTTTTAGATTAGATATTGCTAAAGAGAATAAGCTACAAAATTTGTTAACTTCAGTTTTTACAAACACAATTAAAACTCCCAAACCTGTCACATATTAAATAATTCCTACTGCTTAAGAAATACTATGTCGTGGAATTAATTACCAAAACCACAAGTACAGATATAAATTCAATGATTAAAAAAATCTTTTCACTGCTGTACCCTATTTATGAAGTCATGACTGATACAAGGAACAAACTGGCATATATACAGACTAGTAACAAAATTTGTTTATGGATTCTTGAAGCTGTTGAAGAGCTTTTTAAAACGTTGGTCATTAATGAAATATAGATGTTTTAGTTTTCTTGCATAAAAGAATATATTCAAAGATTTTTAAAAGACTTTTTAAAATCTTACACATGTACTTTTTTTTCCACTGTGAAGAGTAAAAGCACAGTCAATTCAACAGTAAGTCCCAAGGCTGGCAATACACCTTAAACAAAAGTTATTAAAACAACCTGAATGAAAAATACTGCATGTGGTTCTCATCGAGAACTTTAGGTAGCCTTTTTAAGAATTTCATAAAGCCATAAAAACTAAGACAATATACAGCTAAAAATCCGTGGGGGGAGGGCGGGGTGGCAAAGAACCTAAGATAAAAAAAATTTAAGACCTTACTCAGGTATAAAATCTGTCCCAACCCAAGTGTTATTAAAACGGACCCAAAAAATGTCACTAAAATATTTGTGTGATACTGTGAAACGACTCTCCTGTAAGTTATAGATTAATTTCTTTTTTTTCTTTTACAGATTTAGAAATTTTCTTCCTAGCCCCTGGCCCTGTCTGTACCACGGTATTCATTCCATCACTCTACCAGATGTGCTGGGAAAGCTACCGTAAGTCACCTTACTACCCTCTCGTAAGTAGTGCAGACTTGTGAGACTTCTTTATAGAGCAGGAGCTGAAGTTTATTTTCTTCCTGGTTTTCCGGTGGAGCAAAGGCCCAGGACGTGTGAACGGAAAGAAAACCCACTCAACCCTGTGCGTCCCTTAATTACACACTGCGGGCAGGGCACTTCCCTCCTCACCCCCCAGAATCCGCCGTCCCAGGGAGGCTCCCCAGGGGTCGGTCAGCGCCCGCTGACCGCTCAGGTCAAGGCTACTCCGCACCGGCTTTCCAGAAACAGGGTCGCTCCGAGAACGGCAAGCATTTTTAAAGACGTGGTTGCACAACAGCCGCGGGGAAGGATTCCGGCTTAACAGGTAAATACCACGTATGAGACCGGCGGGATGCGATCTGCTGGATGGTACGGAGGGCATTTCGAGACCTGTCTGCGTTGCGGAGCAAGCCCAAAGTTTTGGCACATTACTTACGGTTCACCTGATGAACACCGCAACGAATTGAAATTAAGAACGGGAGAAAATAGGTGCCTTAGAATCAACACATCGGCACGAAACTCCAGCTGGGCGGAAAAATTCTTTGAATACTCGGGCTTTGTTTTGCGGTACGACGACAGAACCACCGAATTTCGGAGTTGGAAGACACGTCTCCCCGTGTTCTCCGGCCCGTTCTCGGACTTCGGGACCGCCCCGCCCGCCCCGCGCTCGCGGCTCCTGGAGTTCCCGGATTGAAGGCGCGGACCTTCGGGGTCGGAGCCGGGAAGCCCGAGGGAGGCCGCGGCCCGGCCCGAGACGCCGGGGCCCGGAGGGAGAGAAGGGAGCGGCCTCCGGGAAGACGACGGAGGGGGCAGGGAGGGAGCGGGGAAGCCGCGGGGCCGAGAGCCGGGCGCAGCACCCCACCCGGAGGCCCGTCCCGGCGTACCTTTGGCGAGAGCTACGGTGGAGTTCTCGGTGTCGATGGTGTAGAGGATGCCCTCGTAGCGGATCTCCGCCTTGGAGATAAGGCTGATCTTGCTGCCGATGTAAGGGGTGCCCCCGCTCATGGCGCCGCCGCCGCCGCCGCTCGCGGCCGCTCGCAGAGAGGCAGATCCCACGCCGCTGTCGCCGCTCCGCAAGTCCGCTCGCTCCGTCGGCGTCTACAGCAGCCGCCTCAGACCCAACATGGCGGCGGCGCCGGCTCCGCTACCCTCCCCCAGCCTCCCGCCCTCAAGCCGCGGCGCGGCGGCGGCGGCGGCGGCAGCGGCGGCGGCGCGGGGCATGCTGGGCTGGCGAGGCCGCGCTCTCGCGAGAGTCGGCCGCTTTCGAGCGGCTCGGCCTTTCGCGGTGTGCGGCCTCGGTGGTCCCTGCAGCGTCGCTTGGTCAGGTTCAGGGCTTCGGTGCCCGCGCGGGCGGAGAGGCGACCTCGGTAGAGGCGAACTACCTCGTGGCGTCGGGACGCCGTGGCCTGGGGTGGAAGTGCGTGCGGCGCTCTTGACCTCACTCGAGGCCTCCGCCATTTCCAGACCCGTCGTATCTTGTTCTGACTCTTGTGCCTTTGCTAATGCGGATGCCTCAGCCTGGAAAGTTGCGCATCCGCCTCCAAGCTGCTGGCGAGCCCCTTTAAGACCCGGTCCTTTCCCCTTTGAGACTACTGTGCCCCTTTTAAAGCTATCAAGGCCCGATTACAGCATCCATTACCCAACTATCCCCGCCCCCGTTCTCCCCTTCGCAGCTGCTGGAGCTGGGACTCTGTCCAGTACTTTCAGATGGTCTCATCTAGACTCCTGTCTTTCAGTGTCACTGTACACAGACCAATCCCAAGCGTTTGTCTGCAGCTTTAATGAGTTCTGTGGACTCTGGATTCAAATAAGCCGTAGTCTCTTCAACCTCTCCAGTTGGATGTCTAATCAGCATCTAATTAACTTTGTCCAAAACAATACTCCCGATTTTTCCTCTAAAATTAATCTTTGCCCACTATTTACCACTGAGGTAACTGGTATCACTAATTCACCCGCACATCCTTGGAGTTATCCTTGGCTTCTCTCTCACCCTCACATCTGTCACTGCAAATCCTGTCCTTTTCACCTATAATACATCCTGATCACTTCTCACCATCTCCATCTCTACTCTTACACAACGAACCCCACTTAACCCTGCCCAGCGTTATTGCAATAGCCTCCTAAAACGTCCCCTTACCTCGGTTCTTGCTCCCAGTAGTTAATTGTGGACACAGCAGCCAGAGGGATCTTGTCAAAACCTAACTCAGATCATGTCCTTTCTCTACTCAAAACGCCTCTCCGCAGTTACCCCTGTCGCACAAGAGTGAAAGCCAGACTCCTTACTTAGGCTTATAAAAACATATATGCTTTAGCCTCTTGTTACCTCTTTTCACCATTCTGTTGTAGCCACCCTTCCTTCACCCAGAACTTTTGCACGTCATTCAGATCTCAGATGTTACTTCCAGAGATGACTTTCCTTATTGTCTTGATTGCAATAGGACATCTTCATCACTATATGCCCTTAACTTGCTTACTTTTTCTTCATAACATTTCTCTCTCCCCAGTATGTCTTTTTAATTATTTGTGTGTGTATGTCTCCTTCACTAGAATGTAAACATTTTGAGGCAGGGATGTTTTGGTCACTGCAGTATGGTCAGGACTTAGCACAGTTCCTGGCACAAGGTGGCTTCTCAGTAAATTGCCATATGAATGAGCAGTTGGATGAGGGCCCAGCACAGACAGGATGTCTGGTAGGCTAAGTGAACAAATGGCAAGAAGCTGGGCAACGCAGAGAGGGAGAGGCAGGAGAGACTAGAGATTGTTTTGGGCCTGGTGCACAATGGCTTCAAAGAAAAGCTATGAAATACCTGCTTCAGTACAAGCTTGATGCCAGGGAGTTGAGCTCTTACTCCTGTTCATTCCTTTCCCTTCCAGGCCTGGAACCTAGCTTGGTTTCTCATGCTTCCTGAGGGAGCTCATCTTTTTTCCATCTCAAAGCTGATGATTCCCAAATGTACATCTTCGTTCCCCATCTCCTGACTTCCAGGTGACATGAACTCTGTACTTTGTACAAGGGGCAGTTGCTTGGGGCGTGTCTCACAGGCACTTCCAACTCAACATGTTCAAAATTATCTGCATCTTTACCCTTCCTTCCCCAAAATAAGCCTGCCGTTTATCCATGCCCCTCGTTCTCATCACGAGAACCAGGGCAGGACTCACCCAGGTATCCAGTTCTGAAACCAAGAGTACTCAACTAGCTGGACCCAATCAATCACCAATCTTTGTTGCTTTTACTTAATGTTTTGCAACTCATGGTTTCCTGGACTCAAATGCAGCTGAGCAGTGTGATAGCCCATAGTATATTATGCATATGAATTCCCAACTTACGGCTAGAAAATGGTTGAGAACTGTGACACATTTCATTACCATGGATTCTGAAAACCCAAATCCATGATGCTCTCCTGAATAAGAGCAAAAGATCCCAATTCTTTTTCTTTCTTTTTTTTTTTTTCCAATTTTTTAATGTTTATTTATTTTTGTGAGAGAGACAGAGTGCAAGCAGGGGAGGGGCAGAGAGGGAGACACAGAATCCGAAGCAGGCTCCAGACTCTGAGCTGTCAGCATGGAGCTTGGTGCAGGGTTACAAACCACAAGGTGTAAGATTATGACCTGAGCCGAAGTTGGACCCTCAATCAACTGATCCACCCAGGTGGCCCAACAAGATCCCAACTCTAATGTGAGTGAGGAGATTCCCATACAAACAAGTAATTCCTGGACACCAGCTGGGGTGTCCTACAATTCAACTCAGTTTTGACACTATTTATTTACCCAGATTCCACACATTGAGGGCTCAGTCCCACAAGACTGCCCATCCCCCTTCAGATGCCAATCACAGCCCAGGTTATTACCAGTGCCTCTGACCAACCAACCAAAGACTGGGGAGCTCCAAAGACTCCTTTCTTGGACTTCAGACCCAGTCCCAAGTCCAGATTGTTACCATACTTCTGACCAACTGACTATATCAGAGGTTCCCACAATCCCCTTTCATTAATTCGCTAGAGCGGCTCACAGAGCCCAGAGAAACAATTTACTTACTAGATCACTGGATTATTATAAAAGGATAAAACGCAGGAACAGCCAGATGGAAGAGATGCATAGGGCAAGGTATGTGGAAAAGGGCGTGGAGCTCCCATGCCCTAGGTGTGCCACCATCCCTGCATCTCCATATCTTCACCAACCTGGAAACTCTCAGAACCTGATCATTTTGGATTTTTATGTACGTTTCATTACATGGACACAATTGGAGTCTTGAAGTCTCCTGTCTCAATTCTTGTTACTCCCCTTTACTGTCCCACATTCTTGTTGCTGGGCACAGTGGTGCACCAGCACCTGCCGCTGGGGGGGAGGGGGGCGGGAGGTGGGGGGAGGTGTGTGGCCAGGTCCCAAACAGACCAAGTGAGTCACTTGCCTCTGACAAAATCCAAAGGCAGAGAAATGAGTGGAGGTTGAAACAAGAAAGGATTTATTTCAGGGTGGCCAACACAAGAGGACAGTAGACTAGTGTCTGAATAGTCTCCAAATTGTAGAAAATACTTCCAGATTTTTAGAAGGCAAGTGTGCGACAAGGTCAGTGGGTCTGTGTACCTGGGCAGTAAAGGTCAGGTCAGTCTATGTCTTGGACCCAATCACAGGCAGCGTCTTCCTGGCTCGGGGCAATCCTTATTGCTTGAGAGGGTAGATTCGGTTCCCATCATGGGATGCTTTACCCTCAGGGCCTTCGTCCGAGCGAAGAGCCAAGCTGGAAAGAAGAAGCCAACTAGAAAGTTTGAGATCAAAATTGGAGGCAGCCCAAGTCCTCTTTCTTTTTGTTTTTGTTTTTTTTTGTTTTTTGGGTTTTTTTTTTTTTGTTTTTTTAATTTATTTCTAGGAGAGAGAGAGAGACAGCGTGAGCAGGGGAGGGTCAGAGAGAGAGGGAGTCACAGACTGAAACAGGCTCCAGGCTCTGAGCTGGCAGTCAGCACAGAGCCCGACGCAGGGCTCGAACCCACGAACCGCGAGATCATGACCCAAGCGAAAGTCGGACGCTTAACTGACTAAGCCACCCAGGCGCCCCAGCCCAAGTCCTCTTTCATTCTCTCTACCCGCCAGCCTTCGGCTCTACCCGCCAGCTTACTTCGTCCTCCCTTCCAGAAGCCAAGTAAGTCTTCTCTCTGAAACCCCCTCTGGAGCCTTCTCACTGCAGTTCTAAGTCTAGATATCACTCTGGTCCAAAGGCCTTCTCACTGCTCTCCTGGGAGCGGCTGTCAAGATAGTTGCTCTGTCTATAGGATCCTAGCCAACCTTCCTATCCAACCTGTGCTAACTCTGCCATTGAGCTAATCACATGGTGGTGAATTGCCTATATGTGTATCCATTTTCTACATTAGTCCATAAGTTGTGCCAAGAGCAGGGACTGTATGTGCCTTTTAACCACTGCATTCTTTTTTTTTTTAATTAAAAAAATGTTTTCTTTATTTCTGGGAGAGAGGCAGCATGAGCAGTGTCAGAGAGAGAAGGAGATACAGAATCTGAAGCAGGCTCCAGGCTCTGAGCTAGCTGTCAGCACAGAGCCCGATGCGGGGCCCTAACCCACGAACCGTGAGATCATGACCTGAGCCGAAGTTGGACGCTTAACCGACTGAGCCACCCAGGCGCCCCTCACCACTGCATTTTTAAATACTGACTCAGGACCTCGTACAGACCTGCAAAACATCTCTGATGGGTGAAGTAAGAGACCAATGATTTTTTGATATTTTGTGAATTTTCAAGAAAGATGCTCACAGTGAGGGTGACCTTTTTATTTTTATTTCTTTATTTTTAAGCGAGAGAAAGAGCACGAGCGGAGGAGAGGGGGAGAGTGAGTCTTTAAGCAGGCTCCATGCTCGGCACAGAGCCCAAATTGGGGCTTGATCCCATGACCCTGGGATCGTGACCTGAGCTGAAATCAAGAGTCAGATGCTTAACTCACTGAGCCACCCAGGAGCCCCAGAAGGTGACCTTTTTAAAAAATAGGAGACACAGAAGGAATGACTTCAAGCTTTACAGATTATCTTTTTTAATATGTGAGGGCTTAAAATGAGTGGTATAAGAGCTTCATTATGGCACCTGTATTCTATATTTGGTTTTTAAAATGAAATGTTTTGCCTCCAATCCAGGCATTTTTATTCATTTCTTGTTGGGTACTAAGTTAACATGCAAATTTCAATTGCCAGTTGAGTAGTTCTGGGTGATGTTTTCTTGTTACTCTATGGCAGACACCCATGGCTTTCTCATTCACCCCATCTGGGCCTCCAGTGTGGTCTAATTATCCTGAAAAGCCAAGATGTGTTAGAGCTGAGCTTGATTACTCTAATGGCACACAGTGTTTTTACAAACCTCCTGATTCCCGAATAATTATCATATGTATGTGTTTAGCCAAAAGCTTAATTGGAAAATTCCAGAATGAAACAATGCTACATGAGAAAAAAAACTTCCCGTCATTTTCTTTTTAAAAATTAAAAAAGCAAACACAAAGTACTGCTAATACATGCACAAGGTTAAACCATCAAATCACGCAGAAGGGCTTCTGTTGCGTGGCAATTGTTCCCAGCCTCTGTCTCCCCTACCCCGTGGTCCTCTGGAGGCAGGCACTTTTAACTCATTTGGCTGTTTCTCTTGGTGGTTTCTCTAAATAATGTGCTTACATCACCAGTTCTTGATTCATCCATTTTAGACATTATCTTAATTTCTAGCTATGTTAAATGAAGGTTTATCTTACAGGGGTAGTACTTAGGGATATTTTATTTTATTTTATTTATTTTAAATGTTTTATTTATTTCCGAGAGACAGCATGAGCAGGGGAGGGTCAGAGAGAGAGAGAGACACAGAATCTGACACAGGCTCCAGGCTCTGAGCTAGCTGTCAGCACAGAGCCCAACGCAGGGCTTGAACCCACGAACCGTGAGATCGTGACCTGAGCCGAAGTCGGATGCTTAACCGACTGAGCCACCCAGGTGCCCCAGCTTAGGGATATTTTAAAGTTCTTTTCCATTCTCTAGTTGCCTTTATTTCCTTCACGAAGGACTGAGATCCAGGCTGTGTGCATTTAAGGTGGGCACATTTTTGTCCAGGTGGTGCCTGTTCTGACCACATACAGCCTTTGCTCTACCGATAGTTCCATGGAATGAGGGTGGCCCTTGCCTCTTGGTGGTAGGTTTTGTTTTGCTTATCTTAGTGTGATTCTTCATTTTGAAGGCTTTCACGAAAGTCTGGTGGCTGCTGGAGCACATAGGAGAACCAAGACTGTGGAGGTTTGGGGGTGTTAGATTCTATTTTAGAGAAGAACCTCTGCCCTTTTTCTGGGGGATGGGTGTAGTGCCGGTTCAGAGTGGTGGCAAGTGGGCAAGGTTCAGTCCCTTCCTTGACTTGCTCTTGCCCTTTGTTGTACCATAAGGCACTTGGGGGTCCAGAGGGATGATTTACTGGCCATTGGCTGCTGTTTCCCTCCTCTCCATGTGCGTTCCAGTTCTTGGCCTCCTGTCCTTGCCTTTACTAGTTATCTCCATCCTCTATTTTTTTTTTTAATTTTTTTTTAAAATGTTTTATTTATTGGGAGAGAGAGAGAGAGACAGAGACAGCGTGAGCAGGGGAGGGTCAGAGAGAGAGGGAGTCACAGACTGAAACAGGCTCCAGGCTCTGAGCTGGCAGTCAGCACAGAGCCCGATGCGGGGCTCGAACCCACGAACCGCGAGATCATGACCTAAGCGAAAGTCAGACGCTTAACCGACTAAGCCACCCAGGTGCCCCTCCATCCTCTATTTTTGTGTGTATGTGTAGTAAAACAGAAGATTTACCATTTTTATTATTTTTAAGTATAAGATTCAGCGGTATCAACTATATTCACAATGTTGTGCAACTATCACCAGTATCCACCTCCAGAACTTTTCCGTCTACTCAAACTGAAGCTCTGTGCCTGTTAAACAATACCTCCCTGCCCTCCCCTCCCCACGCCACCCACCACGCTACCTTCTGTCTCTATGATCTGACTACTCCAGGGACCTCATATCAGGGGAATCGTGCAATATTTCTTCATGTCCACCCTCTATTTTACATCATCAATAAGTCTGTTGAAATTTCTCATCTCTTTGATTTCTACTGCAATTCCCATCTCTGGTTGTGGATTTGCACCTTTTTCCTCCTTTACTATTATTTCAGTATGTTATTGAGAGGGAATGGAGATAACAATGTGAGGTTAAACAGCCATTAAACTAGGAGCTCACTTGTTTTGAAAAGGGAGTATTCCAACTGAAGGACAAATATTGTTTGATCGCACTTGTGTGAGGTTCTTGGAATAGTCAAATTCACAGAGGCAGAAAGTAGCATGGTGGTTACCAGGGCTTAGTGGCAGGGGGTAGTGGGGAGTTATTATTTAACAGGTACAGAATCTTCAGTTTGGGGAGAGGTAGTGGTGATGATTGTCCAACAGTGTGAATACACGTAATTCCACCAAAGTGCACACTTAGAAATGGTGAAATTGGGGGCGCCTGGGTGGCTCAGTCGGTTAAGGGTCCGGCTATGGCTCGGGGCATGATCTCACAGTTCGTGAGTTCGAGCCCCACATCAGGCACTGTGCTGACAACCCAGAGCCTGGAGCCCTCCTCGGATTCTGTGTGTGTGTCTCTCTCTCTGCCCCTCCCCTGCTCGCACTCTGTCTCTCTCTCTCAAAAATAAATAAGCATTAAAAAATTTAAAAAAAATGATGAAATTGGTCAATTTTATGTTAGGTATACTTTATCACAAAACTTAAAGTAAATAATTGAGATTTCTATCTTCACTGCATTTAATTCTATTACAATTGAGCATCAGAGGAAAAGTAGTGCCTTTTTAAAATGCTATGGAAAGGGAGCTCATGGGTGGCTCAGTGGATTAAGCATCCAACTTCTGCTTGGGTCATAATCTTGCAGTTTGTGAGTTCAAGCCCTGCATGGACTCTGAGCAGAGAGCTTTGGGCTCTCTGCTGTCAGTGCAGAGCCAGCTTCAGATCCTCTGCCCCCTCCCTGCTCACCTTCTCTCTTTCTCTCAAAAATAACAAATAAACATTTAAAAAATGCTATGGAGGGGCGCCTGGGTGGCTTAGTTGGTTAAGCGTCCGACTTTCGCTTAGGTCCTGATCTCACGGTTCGTGGGTTCGAGCCCCACGTTGGGCTCTGTGCTGACTGCCAGGCTCAGAGCCTGGAGCCTGTTTCAGTCTGTGACTCCCTCTCTCTCTGACCCTCCCCTGCTCATGCTGTCTCTCTCTCTCTCTCTCCTAGAAATAAATTAAAAAAATAAACATTAAAAAAAATTTTTTAAAAATGCTATGGAAGGTGGGGTTTTAACTCTGGAAAAGACACTTTCTTGTATTGGACCCACTTAGTTGTTCATAACGAATGCTAACCCTAGACTAAAAGCATTTTTTAATGCTATTGCTTGAAGGCACTGGTAAACAATCTAGAGCAGGCAGGAATTGAAGGGAACATGAGTCTTGTAAGAAGGGAAGGAAATAGATTTAGCGCCAATTTATTAGGCTTATCCTCTGAGGGCACTTCCGGCTCTCAGCAGCACACGGCACATTGGAGAGTAGGGTTAAGATATAAAGAGGTGGTTTTATTAGCTGAAGAGACTGATCTTTGATTTGGAGGCTGCCAAAAGAGCTGGAGATTGAGAGGTGACATCCCAGAAAGGAGAGAGTCATAGGGAGAAACCACAAAATGTGCATATAAATTCCCCCAAATCTCTGGCTGATTCCTGAAGGGCAAGACCTCAGGGAACCCAGTGAAAGTTTTAGCTAGAATTTGAGGCAGACATTTCCGTACTAGTTTGAAGTTCAAGTCCTGACAAGTAGGAGGGGCTTGATGAACTCCCAAATCTTTCTGTAGAAAACCAAAAGTAAGCCCAGGGTTGAGTGTTATCAGAAATCAAAGACATGCTTGGGGTGGCATAATGGTAGACTGGATACAAGAGAGTCAAGGTGAAGATAAGTCAGGAGAAATTATTCAAATGAAGATTTGGATAGGGAGGAAATGACTGAGGAAGATTTGTAAGAAGAGTCTCCATGGCTTTTGGAAAAATATCAAGATGTTCTATGAGACATGCATTTGGAGTCTCACAAGGAAAGGAAAAAAAGAATGGGGTAGAAAAAATATCCCAAAAGCCAGTGTTCCAAATTCCCCAAATTTGGTGAGATACATCAACCCCAGGTCCAAGACTGAAAAGAGAATCTACAATACAGCTTCATAGCTGCTCTTGAGATTTTTCCCCCCTAAAGTGCATTATAGATGTAAAGTTTGCAGAGATTCGAGACTTAGTCATGGGCAGCCACAAGATGGGCACAAAGTTAAAATCCAATGACTTCTAGGCCCATGGTTAGCTCGATGCAAAGGAACACAGAAGGCCAACCCCTCTTGTGATGGAGCTTCAATAACCAGAGCACAGTAGGCCAGGAAACAATGACAGTGGTTTTGTAAGCATCTTTCCCAGGGTACCAGGGCCACGGTGGCGAGGGTGGTGAGGGTGAAGCAAAGCAGGCACCTAACATGCAAAATTTAAGAAGGCCCTCATTCCCGAGATCAATTGTCTCCAAGATTTATTGTCTCCAATAAAGAGACAGAGGGCTGCTGTAGCACTGCTATCTGTTCGGATAACATCTGTCAAAGGAAAGCAATGCCACCACAGCATTAGGGATCATGATCCTATGAACAGCCGTGGCAGGCCATGAAATGATACTAACCAGCCCGTTCATGTTCTGTTAATAAAGCGTTTTATCATTTGATTTCCTATGACCTGCACTGCAGAGCAGAGAACCAGTATTATCATGCTTCTCTCTTTACAGTGGGAAGATAACTAAGGGCTGGGGAAGGTGGTGGTTTTGACCTCAGGGGAGTCAATGGCTGAGCCAAGACCAGTACTTGAGGCTTTTCAGTCCAGACCTCAGTTCTTTCTACTGCAGCTAGAAGAGAAAGTAATCCACTCAATAACCGATTCAGCTCTATGTTTGTGTGCAAAATTTCCTGTTTTTGTTCTATCTCATATCTTGCCTAATTATGTGTTTTGACAGTGACTTGAGTTATTGAAGATATAAATAAGTAAATTATGATAAGTATAGGCATAACTATTGGCAAATAAAAATGATAGAGTAGCTCATCAATATAGTATTGCAAAGCACTTTCATAAAAATGGCCTTCTCTTGGCGATTCAAAGCATCATAAAGAGAAACAAATTACAGTGGAACAACTTTTAGAGTTTATAGAATACAATTTTAGGACAAAAGTAAAAAAATAGAGCAAAATAATGAAAAGAAGAGTAAATTATATAACAGCAAATTATACGTTAGTAGAGTCTAGTAATTATGTAAATTACATAGCAGTATATTCTTAAATTTAGATGTTATTGGATGTCTTGCCAAAAGTATTACTTTATTGAAAATGATATTTAGACCAATATTCATCACTTACCTCTAAAAAAGTTAGAAGTCCTTCATGGGGTAACATTTTAAAGAATTGATCATCTTTCCAAATACACTGTACCGCTTATAAGATCTGGGCACCATACTGGTGTTTGTTTAGGTAGTTAGTTGGAATTCCAACGTGTCTTGGGCATGAGTATGCACTAGTGCTGGTAAGATGGCAACCGCCTACAACATCGTCTGGCTTTGGAGTGTTCTGATGACAGAAATGTGCCTTATAGGCTCTGTGCTGAGCACAGAGGCAGTGGTGGCAGTATGGCGATGGCAGAGGTGGCAGTAGTCATGGTGATGATGGTGGTCATGGTGGTCATGGTGGTGGTGGTGGTGGTGGTCACGGTGATTATGGTGGTGGCAGTGATGGGCATGGTGATGGTGATGTTGGTGGCAGTGGTATTGGTGGTGGTGGTGGTGGTCATGCTGGTTATGGTGGTGGCAGTGATGGTGGTGGCAGCCATGGTGATGACAGAGGTGGTAGTCATCATGGTAGTGGTAGTATGTTAAATGAATGATAGAGGGGGACAAAACAACCTTCAGAGGTCTTATGTCTGTCATAAAGGAATGTGTTGTTCAAATATCAAGAGGTTCAAAGAAATTAGTTAGATAAACTAGAAAGAAAAGACATTCTAGAACTTTTGATGTTTTTTTTTATTTCTAGGAGAGAGAGAGAGAGAGACAGCGCGAGCAGGGGAGGGTCAGAGAGAGAGGGAGTCACAGACCCTGAAACAGGCTCCAGGCTCCGAGCTGGCAGTCAGCACAGAGCCCGACGCGGGGCTCGAACCCACAAACCGCGAGATCATGACCCAAGCGAAAGTCGGACGCTCAACCGACTAAGCCACCCAGGCACCCCTAGAACTTTTGGATAGGAGCTCAGAGTCTGACATGGGGGTTGAACCCGGGAACCACGAGATATGACCTGAATTGAAGTCATATGCCTAACTGATTGAGCCATCCACGCACCCCTATTGTCTTTTCCTTTAAATAAAAAGTTCGCTGACCTTTGGTCTAGAAGGGGGCAGGTCCCATGGCTTTGCCCCCTGGGCTCTAGACCTGGGAGATGCAGGTAGAGGAGGGCCAGAGTGGAGTTCCTGAAAGTGTGGGTCTGAGCATGAGGGAACAAGGCCTGTACTCTTCAAACGTCCTGTGCCATGAAGGACAGAAAAAAACCCAAAAGGATTAAAGAGCTATTCTCAGCTAAAGAGGAATAGAGACACAAGGCAAACAAAAGCAATGTGACGAATATAAGATGGAATCTGGGACCAGGAAAATATACACTATAAAGTGCAATATTGGAATAATTGGTGAAATTTTCATAGGTCTGTCAATTAGGTAAAAGCTTTGTATTAATATGATTTCCTGCTTTAAGAATTATATGGTGATTGGGGCGCCTGGGTGGCTTAGTCGGTTAAGCGTCCGACTTTCGCTTAGGTCATGATCTCGTGGTTCGTGGGTTCGAGCTCCGTGTCGGGCTCTGTGCTGACTGCCAGCTCAGAGCCTGGAGCCTGTTTCAGAGTCTGTGTCTCCCTCTCTGACCCTCCCCTGCTCACGCTGTCTCTCTCTCTCTCCTAGAAATAAATAAAAATATAAAAAAAAAAAACAAAATCCACAAAAAATTAAAAAAAAAGAATTATATGGTGATTATGCAAGTAGATGTCTTGTTTTTAGAATATTCACAATGAAGTATTTAAGAGTAAAGGGATATGATGGCTGCAACTTGCTCTCAAATAATAATAGTAATAACAATAATAATAATACACGTAGAGAGAAAATAAAAATAAAATAAAGCAAACGTGGCAAAATGTTAGCAGTGAATCCCTGTGAAGTTTTCTAGGAGTTCTTCCGCCACTGAACCGCTTTCCCCCACCATTATATTCACTATAATTCAACAAATAATAACAAGTTACAAATGAAAAGGAAATACAGTTAAAGAAAGGAAAAGGAAAAAAAGTCATTTTGGCGGCTGATGCAACTCCCTATGCAAGGCCCATCAGGGGTGATCTTAGGCTGACTCAGGCTCACAGGGTGACCACAGGCGATGCTCAGCCTACTGAGAAGGGTATGGCGCAAGAACCACAGCAGTCAGCAGGGAAGACCCGCTCTTTGCAGTGAACGTGCCTGTCATAGTTCACGCAGTAGGCGCAAGGAAGTGAGATCCACATCTGGCCTTTACGAGAGCAGGTCTGATTTGAATGAGCATGCCTCCCGGGAGGCGATCTCACAATAATTCTGGAGGCAGAGCTTCCAGGGTCTATGCAGGGGACATGCCCAGTTATAAGAGCTCCACACTCAGGAAACCCAAAACAGTGGTTTCCCCCTCAGGCATTTATAAGTCTGTCAGTCCAGATGCAATTTACCAATGATCATTTTTACTGTAAGCAATGTTGTCTAGCAACATAGTTGACATACGATACTCTCAGGGAAAGAAACCAGGATCAGATTCTCATGGTTTTGTTAAACCTTTGCCAGACATCAACCCCCATGACTTTGTTGGACACTTTTAAAAAAGAAAAGGACAAGTAGGCACATCTTTTGGTCTTTATATTACCCAGGGGGGTAAGGATGTCCCCTCCATATTCTATGCAACTGGACTGGTCTTTGGTCATCTGTCTTTATAGGGCCTACAACACCCTTTTTATTCTGGGAATTCTAGGAATTTTACATCAAACGGCATTACATGCTAGTTTGTAACAAACAACATGCTGCAGTGGTATTTATTTAAACTTTTAAGAAAAACCATCTCCCCACCCCAGAATTAAAAACCGAGAATTTTATCCAGTCTGAAAGTATAGCTTGGGCCCTTAAAATAACCAATTGTTGCTTTAAAAAATCTGTGTGGAACTTAAGAAAATCTTTTCATTCCCATCTATTTTCACTAGGTGGCAGCAGAGGACACTGGTCGGGCTCTAGCGTGGCATTACATTAAATTCACTCAAGCACTTAGTCCATAGTTTTTGTCCGACTTTGGGGTTGGCCTGGGGTTATCCCTTTACACACACACAGCACTTTCTTTAACCCTTTATTGGTGACCTCAATCCTGTTGTTACTGTAGTCCTGCTTGCACCTGATGGCTACCATACAGCCGTGTGTCTGTCTTTTCCCTTTACTCCCTTGGGTGCTCTCAAACATACCTCCATGTAGGTAAAAGTTTGAATGAAGTTGGAGTCAACATGGTGGTACCACCTAGTTTATCACAAGTATGGGGTCTTTGCGTTCATTATCTTGTCATCTAGGCCCCCCTCAACATTCACCCAGCCAGATAGGAATCCATTGCTGTAGCCCACCTGGGTTTCTGGTCAGGTCCCTTTCATGGACAATCAGCAGTTTTTCCTCTCCGTATGAATTTGGTTTTACTCCAATCTGCAACTTCCCCACTGGGGTTTGTCCCCTGTCACATGCCTCAAAGTTTTCTACATCAGAGAAGGGGTAAAAGTACTCTTCCACTCAGGCATTCAGTGCCTTGTTAGCATTTCCTTTCCAATTCCTTTATCTTATAGTCCATTGGTTGAACTAAATTGAAGATTTGAAGGTCTACCCTACTGCTGCCATTACCCTGCAATGCCCATGGGTAAGTCTTCTTAGATTCAGCCTAACATTCAGACTTCTAAGACTACTGGAGGCCACACATGACACCATTCAGAAAATATAGGACAGGAACATCACATGCCACCAAGGCAGTGCCAGAATCTTTGTAACAGTTCACTCAGCAGATGGCTCAGGTGCAAGAAGACAAGATCTACATTGGGCAGGTGCACAAGTTGCCCTGATTACATGCCCCCTAGCAAATGATATCTCTGGAAACAACTGTAAAGGCATGGCCTTCAGGGTCCCCACAAGGGACTTGCAGGTTAGAAAAGGGACCCAAGGCTACAGTGACTCCCAGTCCAGATAAAAGTTACAAACCAAGCAATGTTGCCGAGTAACATAGTTGACACATACCATCTTTATCTGTTTCCAGGAAAACAGAAAATTAGCTAAAAGTCAGACTCTCATACAATGGAGAAAAGGTTTAATACTTTATACCTAGAGGTTAAAAAAGTTCAGTGAAGAAAAACTATAGTACTTTGTTCAATGAAAATGAATGAAGAAGCTCATCAAAATGGCCAGATCTATCTATCTATCTATCTATCTATCTATCTATCTATCTATCTATCTATCTCTTTTATTTCAGAAAGAGAGAGAAAAGGCGGGTAGAAGGGCAGAGGGAGGGAGAAAGAATCCCAAGCAGGCTCCACTGAGTATGGAGCCTGATGTGGGGCCTGATCCCACAACCCTGGGACCATGACCTGAGCTGAAATCAAGAGTCAGATGCTCAACTGACTAGCCACCCAGGCGCCCGCAGATACATATTTTTGAAAAGCCTTTTAATGTACCAGCAATGATTACAGAATGTAATAGGATAAATATTTCTTTTATGATAGCGACAGAAATCATAATTACTTAATATATATCATGTACATAATAACAACATACCAAACATATTCAAGCACTACATGAAGAATACCTTAAAACTTGACTGAAATTCCTGAATAAATGAACCATGCTAACTGGATGGAAAGAGTCAATATTGTAGAGATTTAAGTGCTCTCCAAATAAACTAGAAATATGGCATAATTCCAATAAAAATCCTAAGAGGATTTTTCTAAGGAATTTGAAAAACTGATCCTAAAGTTCACCTGGAAGTATACCTGTGCAAGACATTTTTGAAAGAAGAACAATTGGACTTGTTTTGTAAACATCAAACCTGCTAGAAAGTTATAGTGTCAAGAGTGTGACTTTGGCTCAGAAATAAGGATACATATCAGTAGAACTGAATTATGTTCAGAAACAGATACTTTACTTAGTTGTTTTTTATGCTGATGTAACTTATGCACCTAAAACACGTGAATCTTATGTGTAGAACACAGCGTCTTTTTGCACGTGTATATCTTTGCTTAGCCACCACACAAAGATATAGATCACTTGTGGTACCCCAATAAGTTTGCTTGTACTTGTCCCAGTTGTTATCAATCCCCAATAAAAATAACATGGGTCAGGGGTGCCTGGGTGGCTCAGTTGGTTAAGCGCCCGACTATGGCTCAGGTCATGGTGTTGTGGTTCACGGGTTCGAGCCCTGCTTTGAGCTCTGTGCTGATAGCTCAGAGCCTGAAGCCTGCTTTGGATTCTGTGTCTCTCTCTCTGTCTCTGCCCCTCTCCTACTCATGCTCTGTCTGTCTGTCTCTCTCTCTCTATTCCTCAAAGATAAATAAACATTAAAAAAAATAACCATGGGTCAGTTTTGCTTCTTTATGAACTTCATATAAATAGAATCATACAGACGTAATATTTGTGGCTGGGTAGTTTTGATCGGCATTTTATTTGTGATATTCATCCATATGCTCGCATGCAGCAGTGGTTATTTCTTTTTCATTATTGTAGAATTCCACAGCATACAATAGTGTCTCATTATATGAGTATGACAAAATATGGTCACCCATTCTATTGTTGATGGAATTGGGCTTGTTTCTATGTTTGTCATTACAAATAAAGCTTCCATGAACGTTCTTCTACATGCCTTTCTCTGGACATGAGCATTCATCTGTATGGGGCTTATACCCAGAAATGGAACTACTAGGTCATAGGACACATACATGGATATTTATATGTATATTGAGCTTTAATGATGCTGCCAGTTTTCCAGACTGGTTGCAGTATGGTGGGAGGTTGAGAGCGTTGCTTTATAGTGGTAAATCAATTGTGGTTTAAATTTTCATTTCCTTGTTGACCTAATGATGTTGTATGCCTTTTTATCTGCTTATTGGCCATTTGGATCTTCGCTTTTGTGAAGGTGAGGGCAAGTCTTCTGTCTCTCCCCTTCCCTAAAATTAATCCAGGGATTTTCTTATTAATTTATAGGAGCCCTTTGTCAGATATATGTTTTGCAAACATCTCCTGCGGCCTGTCCCTTACCTTTTCATTCCCTTAATGGTATCTTTTGATGAGTAGAAATTTTATTAACTTAATTAATGTAGAAGTTAAACTTATTTAATTTATAAATTAAATTGAATTAATGTATTAGTCATCTATGGTTACAGCTATTTGTGTCCCGTGAAGGAAATCTTTGCCTGCTGTTACCCATTAACATGGTCTCTTATGCTTTCTTTGATACTAATATTGTCTTATCTTTCATATGCTTCTCAAATTAATTTTTGTGTATGGTGTGAGGTGGAGGTCAAGGTTCATGTTTTCTTTTTTTTATTAAAATTTTTTAATGTTTACTGATTTTTTGAGAGAGAGAGAGAGCACATGCACGTGGACAGGGAAGGGTGGGGCAGAGGATCCAAAGAAGGCTCTGTGCTGACAGCATATGGCCTGATGTGGGGCTCGAACTTTGAGATCATGACCTGGGCCAAAGTTGGATGCTCAGCTGAGCCACCCAGGCGCCCCTCATGTTTTCTTATATAAATATTCAACCGACCTAGCCGTATTTGTATTGAAAAGACTATCCATTCCTCATTAAATGATACTGGAGGTTCTAAATACTGCAGTAAATTAAGAAAAGGAAGTAAAAGTCATCCAGATTAGAAAGGAAGAACAAAATGGTTATTATTCATTGATGAAATGACTGTCTATATAGAAAATCTTTTGGTATATATAAAAAACTACTTAAGGGGTGCCTGGGTGGCTCAGTCAGTTTAGGGTTTAACTTTGGCTCAGGTCATGATCTCACAGTCCGTGGGTTCGAGCCCCACATTGGGCTCTGTGCTGACAGCTCAGAGCATGGAGCCTGCTTCAGATTCTTTGTCTCCCCTCTCTCTGCCCCTCCCCCGCTTGCTCTCTGTCTCTCAAAATAAAAAAAAAGAAAGACATAAAAAAAACTACTTAAATAGTAAGGTTTCAGGATACAAGATGCATACAAAAATCATTTGTATTTATATATATTAGCAATAAACTATTAAACATGTAAAAATAATACCATTTATAATAGCACTAGAACTATGAAAACTTGGAGATAAACTGACAAATGATATGCAAGGCCTATACACTGAAAACTACAAACATTTCTGAGAGAAATTACAGAATACCTGTTTATTTTATTTTATTATTATTTTTTTAATGTTTTATTTCTTTCTAGGAGAGAGAGAGAGACAGCGTGAGCAGGGGAGGGTCAGAGAGAGAGGGAGTCACAGACTGAAACAGGCTCCAGGCTCTGAGCTGGCAGTCAGCACAGAGCCCGACGCGGGGCTCGAACCCACGAACCGCGAGATCATGACCTAAGTGAAAGTCGGACGCTTAACCGACTAAGCCACCCAGGCGCCCCAGAATACCTGTTTAAATGGAGATGTATACCATATTCATAGGTTGGAAGACTCAATATTTTTAAGGTCTGATGTAGATTGAGCTATAGATCCCAATCTATAGATTCCAATCAAAATCTCAGTAGGCTTTGTTTTTTGTTTTTGTTTTTGTTTTGGATGAAACTGACAAACTGATTCTAAAATTCATTTGGAAATGCAAAGCATATAGCCAAGACCACTTTGAGAAAGAGAGAACAAAGTTGGAAGATTTTAAATTATCTGATTTCAAGACTTATTATAAAGCTACAGTATTCAAGACTATGTGTTATCAATGTCATGATAGATAAATCAGTGAACAGAATAGATTCCATAAATAAGCCCACATTTATATAATCAACTGATTTTCCACTAAATGGCAAAGGCAATTCAGTGGAGAAAGGATAATCTTTTCAGCAAATGGCTAAAAAAATGGATAGCTATAGCAGAAAATTTACTTTACCTCATCTCTTGCAATACATACATAAATAAACGTAGCATAGACCATGATCATGAGTTTAAAATTTAGAGCTATGAAATGTGTAGAGAAAAAAATAGACAAAATCTTTAGGACCTTGGGTTAGGCAAAGATTGCTTAGATGTGACACCAAAAACACAAATAAAAATAAGTAAGTTAAACTTTGTCACAGTTAGGAATGTCTGCTTTTGAAACATGCTTTTAAGTGAATGAAAGGACCAGTCACAGATTGGAAGAAAATATTCACAAATCACATATCTGAAAAGACATATCCAAATTATGTAAAGAACTTGAAACACTGATTAGTAAGAGAATGAGAAACCCAATTTTTAAAAAATGGGCAAAAGATTTGAACTGACACTTCACTAAAAGAATACATGGATGACATAAGCTCATGAAAGGATGTTCAACCTCATTAGTCATTAGACAAACGCAAATTAAACCTACATGAGATGCTGTACCTACTGCACATCTTTTGGAATGTCCAAAAAGTTTTGGTGAGGATATGGAGAATCTAGAACTCTCATTCACTGTTGGTGGGAATGTGAAGTAGAACAACCACTTTGAAAAACAATTTGGCAGTTTTCTTAAAAAGTTAAATATATACCTATCATAGTGACAGCCATTTCACTGTAGGTATTGATCCAGACAAAAGCATATGTCCATATAAAGACTTGCACAAATATGTCGATAGCTTTGTTAGGGCCAGAAACTGGAAACAACCTACAAGCCCAACAATGTGTGAATGGATAAACAAATGGTGCTGTATCCACATACTGGACTACTACTCAGTAATAAAAAGGAATGAACTACTGATACGCTCAGCAACATGGATGAATCTAGAAATAATTGGGCTGGATTTCTACCCCCCTCCAAAGCATATGGTTTATGATTACATTTATATACAAGTCCATAAAATGCACACTAATCTACAGTGACCAAAAGCAGATCTGTGGTTACGTAAGGAGTAGTTACCTAGTAGACTGCCTGGGAAGAGGGATTACAAACGGGCCGAAGGAAATTTTAGCGGGTGAGGGCTATGTTCACTCTCGACTGGGGGTTGGGAACTGAGAAGGCCGGACGCCCAGATGGCCCGCACAAGAGCTGAGCACGCAACCGCGCAACAAGTGACTTCGCAGCGAACCAACCACCAGGCCATCGCTACCTCCCAGCCTGCCCCGCGTTATCAGGCGCAGGCGCAGTGAGGTGGGCGGGGGGAGGGGTCCGGCCCCAAGGTCCGGTGGGTGTGGTTTGGCCCTCAGCCCCGCCCCGGCCGCGGCCACACCCCTCGCCCCGCCTCCTGGCTCGAGACGCCCCGGGGGAGGCGCGCTGTGGTCCGCTGAGCACCTTTATGGTGGCAGGTGAGTGAGGTGCGGCGTTGGCCCCCGGCCTTAAATGCACCGGCTGGTCTACGGGAGGGGAGGGTGGGACGCTGTGGGTACCGAGTGGGATGCTCTCCCCCCGTTCCCTCTGCTCACTTAGGACAGAGTCCTGTCGGGAGTGGGACAACTACCCGGGCGACGCTCTCTGCATCCTCGCCCGCGCTGCAGCGGCACCGTTGAAAAACGGATGCAGCACCTGAGTGGTTTGCTTCTTCCCGGGAGGGGAGTTTTCGGTTTAAATACGGCTCTTCCTTCCCGAGCTTTATTTAAAAACAACGAAGTCCTCAGCCCCATCTAGGAATGAAAGAGTCCTTGAGGGGTAGCTCCGTTAGACGGCCAAAATAAAGGCATGTTTTCCAAGTTTTCCGTGATGCAAAACAAAATAAAATATATTTTTATAAAAATATTGTTCTACTCCGTTTCATTTGCGAAGACCTCCTTAAAATGTAATATATGCGTGTCAATATAGTACGTGAGTGTGTGAAGAAACTGGGGCACAGAAAGGCAACTTTGCCTCCCAAAGATTTCACACCTGTAACTTGGCAGTCAAGATCAGAATCTCATTATTCTGGCTTCAGAGCTTGTGTTCTTGACTATATGGAATTGTCTCCTGGCCACTTTCTTGTCAAACTGTGGGTAGGTATTTACTTCAGTTGCCTTTTTTCAATTGCCTTTTTAAGAATAAAATGGCTAGATCCTGGATACTAATTTGCCTCACTAATAGATGAGGCAAAAGTTACCCAGGGAGGGGCACCTGGGTGGCTCAGTCTGTTAAGCTTTGACTCTTGGTTTTGGCTCAAGTGGTGATCTCACTGTTCATGAGTTCAAGCACCTAGTCCAGCTCTGCACTCTTAGTGAGAGCCTGCTTGGGATTCTCTACCTGTCTCTCTCTCTCTCCCCCCGCCCCGTCTCTCCCCTCTCTTCTCTCTGTCTCTCTGCCCCTCCCCCACTTGCTCTTCCTGTCTCTCTAAATAAATAAACTTTAAAAAGTTAAAAATGACAGTAAATAAAAAGTTAACCAGGGTAATCTGATGTGTTCTATTCATACCTGAACTTGAACATCAGTTAGGAAATTGTTATTTTACTCACACAATCAAGTTGTGAAAAACATATTTATGACTCAAAACACTTCTTGTTTCATTTTTGTCTCCAAGTAGTCGAATCTATATGGGAGAACACCCGCCGTTTTATGAAAATTTCTGTCCGTCCTTTAGAGATACAGTGTCTCTTGGGGCACCTGGGTGGCTCAGTCGGTTAAGCGTCCGACTAGCGTCGGACTTCGGCTCAGGTCATGACCTCACGGTTCGTGGGTTCAATCCCTGCATGGGGCTCTGTGCTGACAGCTAGCTCAGAGCCTGGTGCCTGCTTCACATTCTGTATCTCCCTCTCTCTCTGACCCTCCCCTGCTCACGCTGCCTCTCTCTCTCTCTCAGAAATAAATAAAACATTTAAAAAAATAGAAAAAAAAGAGATACAGCGTTTCTCCCCTTAAAGAGGAGGGCCATCTCCACTTCTGCTGGCCCCTCCATCCTCTCCCAGGCCGCACAGTAGCTGCTAGTCAGCTGAATAGACTCAAAAGCAGCCATGACTCATAAGTACTTGGCAGACTGCTAATTTTTGTTTTCCTACTATAGCAATTGTTAAACACACAGGAACAAGAATAAAAACTCAGTAGATGACAAACCAAACCACAGATTTCCCTTAGAAACAGTGTAGCTTTTCTTCTGTGTGGGCAAAACATTTTAAGTGGACTTCAGAGGCTGTGGTTACGTTTAATTTCAGCGGCACATGTTTTGCATCAATAGATGTACAGTTTTGCAGGTGACTTTTCTCTTTCCTTCCTGTCTGGTCGTTTTATGGTTTTAGAGTTGCCGTCACATGTCCTCTGTCAGCCTCCAGCCCAGGACCAGATCATCTTAGGATGCCTGGCTGCCCTTGATCATATTGGGGAATCTTGGGTCCAGCGTGGGTCGAATCCTCTGTTCTTCACCTCCCCAGACCCACAGACTTTTGTGAAGACAGGACCCCTAGCCTCAGTTGGCAGCTGTCTTTTTCAGCTTCTTTTTAAGAGAAAGAACGTTAAGACTCAAGTTTGCCTTGGGACTGTCATGTTGCAGAAGGCAAGACTCTTTTATCCCATAGGAACTGAGTTCCGGCTGCCAGTGCTGGTGGCTGGCCTCTTGCCACCGCTGTGTCTGTCTGTACCTTGTCCACTGAGATGGTTTTCTTATTTTTGAGCCTCACTGGCTTACTGTTTTTCTCTTTTTATATTTTCTCACTCACTGTAGGCTCTCAGAGGAGGGGAACTGTCAGTTTGGTTCATCAATGTATCTTTAGCATTCAGAAGATGGTGGGTATCTAATAAATATTCATTGAATAAATAGATGAATGAAATGCTTTGTTTTGAAAAAGGGTGTGTTAAAACGTAAACTGAGGAATTATCCAGAAGTGGACTTTGACATGTTCCCCTGGACATGCATTCTGCAGTATTCCAATATTAATCTCTGGTTGTCTTTGTCTCTCATTTAAAACCACATACAAACTTTCCACTCCTATCTTTGTTTCATGTCTAATAGATTTACCTTATAATTTCATACAGACATATGAAAAGAATAATCAGATCATTTTCATTAGCAGTATATTTCTGTAGAATGGAGAGTTCTATTTGAAACTTCTAATTTTATCAGGTGTTTCTTGTACTAGTTACCAATTTCTGGGTAACAAATTACCCCACAACTCAGTGAGTTAAAGCAACGGTCATTTTCTCATAGTTTTGTGGGACAGGAATTCAGACAGAACACAGCAAGGAAGAATTATTTATAGTCCAAGGCATCTTTTTTTTTTAATGTTTATTTGTTATTGAGAGACAGACAGAGCACGAGCATGGAAGGGGAAGAGAGAGAGGGAGACACAGAATCTGAAGCAGGCTCCAGGCTCTGAGCTGTCAGCACAGAGCCTGACGTGGGGCTCGAACTCAAGAACTGTGAGATCATGACCTAAGGTGAAGTCAGACGCTTAACCGACTGAGCCACCAAGGCACCCCTATACTCCATGGTATCTGAGACCTCAGCTGGGGGCTGGCTGGGCATGCCTCTCTTCTCATGCAATCTCAGGACCTCCCTACATGTGTCTCCAGCAGAGGGGCCTTAGTATAGTTGGAATTCTTACATGGTGGCTGACGGCTCCAAGAGAGGCCATTTCAAGACTCAAGAAATGGAAGCTGCTTGTTTCTTAAGGTCTGGGCCTATGACCAGCATGGCCACACTCTTATAGTATTATGCTGGTCAAAGCAGTTATACAACTTGCCCAAATTTAAGGGATAGTGACACCTCTAATGTTAGCAGTATCAATTTATGGCCATCTTTAGTCCAACACATTGACTAATAGAGAAAATATCTTTGTTCTAAGGCATTTCATAACCTGCCGTACCTTGGACCTTTCTTTTGTAAATGGCATCCGCAACACAGGCAGTTCAATTTTTGCTCCAGCATATTCAGTGAGGTTAAAGTAAGCCTTTGTTTTGATGTTAAACCAGCCTCTGACATCAGTGCTAAGACCAAGTGAATCATAAAAATGGACAGTTAATTTGACCACTACGAGCCCTCAATTTATAGCCAATCTTTCTGAAGTTTGTAATACAGAACCCCAGTTAAAGCAACAGTTACAATGGTACCCCCGGGGAAAGTGGGAATCTCTGGGATGCTGAAACTCCAAGCCACGCATGATGCCAATGTATTGGATGTAAATCCACCAAGTTGCGTTTGAAGAAGAGAGAACTGGCTAAGAGGCAACAGCTATAATCTTTTTTTTTTAATTTTCAAAAATTGGGGTGCCTGGGTGACTCAATCGGTTAAGCATCCGACTTCGGCTCAGGTCATGATCTAATGGTTTGTGGGTTCCAGCCGCGTGTTGGGCTCTGTGCTGACAGCCAGCTCAGAGCCTGGAGCCTGTTTCAGATTCTGTATCTCCCTCTCTCTCTGACCCTCCCTTGCTCACGCTGTCTCTCTCTCTCTCTCAGAAATAAATAAAATATTTAAAAAAATAAAAATTTAAAAATATTTAGTTTTTGAGAGAGAGAGCGAGTGAGAGTGAGTGAGCATGAACAGAGAAGGGGCAGAGAGAGAGAGGGAGACACAGAATCCAAAGCAGGCTCCAGGCTCTGAGCTTTCAGCACAGAACTGCATGTGGGGCTCAAATTCACGGACCGTGAGATCATGACCTGAGCTGAAGTCAGAGGTTTAACCCACTGAGCCACTCAGGTGACCCACAGCAGCTGTAATCTTAAAGTGAGGAGATGCGGTCCTGACATTATGAAAAGGCAGCTAGTTAGTGGCAGTGGGTGCTATTGAGGCTGAATGGGCAGGACTTTTGCTCCTGAATGTGGGGGAGGAGGGAAGGGACCAGCTGGTACCTCCACACATTGTGTCTTGGTGGCTGGAGGTGGAGACTCCTCTCCCTGAGGCAAGGAGGGAGGATGAACATTTGTTACTGAACTGAGATGATTATGAAATCCAAGATATCCCACTTGAACTGGAAACATGAATGCATAGTTCACCAGATAGGAAATGAGAATGGTCAGGCCTCTTACTTGGGGACTAGATGACTTCATTTTTTTAAAGTTTATTTATTTATTTTTGAGAGACAGAGAGAGAGGGAGAGAGCACATGCGAGTGCACAATTTGGGGAGGGGCAGAGAGAGACAGGGAGAGAGAGAATTCCAGGCAGGCTCCATACTCTGCGCAGAGCCCGATGTGGGGCTCGATCCCATAACCCTGAGATTGTGACCTGAGCTGAAATCAAGAATCAGATGTTCAACCAACTGAGCCACCCAGGCACCCTTTTAGTAGTACTTAGGCACCCCAGCAATTAATATTATTAGCAGAATATTAAATTCTGTGTCCTGGGAAGGTGATGGCAATTGGACAAACTCTCCCTCCTTCAATTTATGTATTTCAGTCCTCTTGATCAAACATTCTAGAATCCAATCTTACAGGTGCTCTTCTGGCTTTTGCTGGCTCATGCTCGCACCTTTTGGGGTACTGTCTCTTTCCTTCCCTATCAGGCGCTATGGGTTATATTGTGGCTCCATCCTAATTTTGAGATTCAATCACCATTTGGAGATCAACCTCCTCGTGGTTAGGAAGCACAAGTCCTGAGGGTCCATGTCCCTGCAGAGGCGGGAGTGGGTGGGTGAGCATTGCCTTGTGTGATCTCCACAAGGGAGGATGAGAGGTTAGCTCTCAATGGGAAGGGGTGAGCTCTTTCTGTAGGCTCCCTTGAATATCAAGGGAGTCCGGATAGTCAAGATTTTCAGGGACATCGATCCAGATCATGCATTCCATTTCTTCTCACTGGGCCCTGTCCTAATGCAGCAGAGCTGCCGTCTTTGGGAATGTATCTTTCTGTGGAGTTTGGCAACTGTGACCATTAGGTCTTGGGGCTGGTCCCCAGCTCCTCTGCCTTCTCACAGAGCAGACGAGAGCCTATTTGTTTATTCCCGAGGAGGTGGCGGTGGTTTTGAGATACTGTCTACAAATTCTTTGATACTCTTCCCTTCTGGAGGTGGGGCCAAACTGAATAACCAGCTTGTCAGTTTTTCTTTTGAGTAAAAATGACATTCAATGAAAAGAGCAGCTAGGTCAGTCCGCTTAGAACTCAAATGATCACACAAGTGCTTGTTCTCAAGACAACCATGTACTTTCGTGTGTCACAGAAGTGCTTCCCACACACCTCATATATGTATTGTGTTAAAATGGTGTTTTAAAGATTTTATTTTTATTTAAAAAAAAATGTTTATTTTTGAGAGAGGGAGAGAGCATGTGAGCGCCTATGTGCGCACACGCAGGGGAAGGCCGAGAGAGAAATCCAGGCAGGCTCCCTGCTATCAGCCTGGAGCCGACATGGGGCTCACAAACCAAGAGATCATGACCTGAGGTTAAATCAAGAATCAGACGCTTGGGGCACCTAGGTGGCTCAGTCTGTTAGGCCTCTGACTTTGGCTCAGGTTATGATCTCATGGTTTATGAGTTCAAGCCCCACATCGGGCTCTGTGCTGACAGCTCAGAGCCTGGAGCCTGCTTTGGATTCTGTGACTCCCTCTCTCTCTGCCCTCCCTTGCCTGCACTCTGTCTCTCTCTCGGAAAATGAATACCCATTTTTTAAGAAGTCAGACACTTAACCGACTGAGCCACCCAGGCACCCCTTATATTAAAATGTTAAGAAGATTTATATTCAAGGGCAAGATTTGTAAACATCAAGTAAACGTTAATAATATTTACTGCTTCATCAAGACAGGCGCCCCTTGTATTAAAATGTTAAGAAGATGTATATTCAAGGGCAAGATTTAGGAACACATTAATAATATTTACTGCTTCATCAAGAACATTCATGATGAGTAAAACGGGCCCTGCCCCACACCCCCGTTGTGAGGGCAGGGCTATGAAGAATACAATGACTCTGACAGTTTGGTGCCACAGCCTTGATTTGTGCCAAGAGGTCAGCTCCCCTCTGGTCACACCTGCTCCCCTGCACCCGGGGAAACAGAAAACTGCTATCCTAACTTCTCATGTGCTAGATAAAGTTTTGCCTGTTTTTGAACTTCATATACACGAAACCATAGAATATGTACTTTTTTGGGCCCAGCTTCGTTTGCTCAACATTGTGCTTGTGAGATTCATATGTGTGTGTTGTTGCAGTTTGTCTATTCTTATTGCTATTTATATTTTTCATGGATAAATCTTCGTCTCTTCTGTGACAGTAGTCCCACTTGGGGTGAGCAAAGCATAATGTGTAGAGAAGGTGAATCACTCTGTTGTACTGAAACTAATGCAACATTGTATCAGCTATACTCAAATAAAAAAATTATAAAAATGCATGCATGTTTCTGTTAGTATTTCCCCAGGAGTAGAATGGCTAGGTTGTAAAATATGGGTATATTCAGCTTCAGCAACTGCTGGTTGGTTTTCTGTGATGTTCTTTTTTTTTTTTGAAATAATAAAATTAGATCAGAGAAACAACTTTGATTTACCTATAACAAAATAAGAGCTGTGCAATGTCTACAAGGTTGGGGAGGCAGTTGGGGCTACATTGTTCGGAGCCTGAAAGCCATGTGAAGGTCAGGTGGGCTGGGTAGTACAATGACGAACGGGCTGGGTTTGAATCCTGGGTCCACTGCTTGCACTCTATGTCACCTTGGCCAAGTGACTTAACCTTCTTCAATCTTAGTTTCCTCATCTATAAAATGGGGACAGTACTCACCTACAAGGGTTGTTTTGAAGAGTAAATGAATAATGTAGGAAAACTTTTTTTAAATGTTTTAATCTATTTTTGAGAGTGCAAGTAGGGGAAGGGCAGAGAGAGGGGGGCAGAGGATCCGAAGAGGGCTCTGTGCTGATAGCAGCGAGCTCAATGTGGGGCTCTAACTCACGAACTGTGAGATCATGATCTGAGCCGAAGTCCTACGCTCAACCGACTGAGCCACCCAGGTGCCCCTATGAAAACTTCTTAGAAGAGGGCCTGGTATCTAAGACACCCCCAAAATACTAGTTTCTTTCCTTTCAAAGGATTTTATTTGGAGGTATTAGGAGATTGATGATATTTATTTTTGAGAGCCAGAGAGCCAGAGCGTGAGTAGAAGGGCAGAGAGAGGAGACACAGAATCCGAAGTAGGCTCCAGGCTCTGAGCTGTCAGCACAGAGGCCGATGTGGGGCTTGAACTTACGAATCATGAGATCATGACCTGAGCTCAAGTTGGACACTTAACTGACTGAGACACCCAGGCGCCCCTAGGCTTCTTTTTCAAGATGCTGTTTCACAGAATCCACAGACTCACCCCAATATTTACAGGGCTTTGAAAAAAGGAATATGTACTTTGTCATTCAGGCAGTTAAATATATATTACTCATATATTTGGTTTTTGTCCGTGGTTCCTGGCTGACAGCTCCATAAACTTTTGGAATTTCCTAAGTGGTAAGAGCTTAAGGGTTTTTCTTATGTTAATAAAATGACTTTTGGAAAGCACCTAAGGATGAGGACTGGCTGCTAGAAAAACCAATTGTGTAATTTAAAGGGTTGGAACTGGTTGGATCATTTGCCAGTGACCAATGAGTTCATCAACCATGAAGCCTCCATAAAATCCTAGAAGGATGGGGGTGTCTGGGTTCCTTAGTCGGTTAGGCATCTGACTCTTGGTTTCGGCTCAGGTCATAATCTCATGGTTTTGTGAGTTCCAGCCCCACGTCAGGCTCTGAGCAGACAGCGTGGAGCCTGCTTGGGATTCTCTGTCTCCTCTCTCTCTGCCTCTCCCCTGGTCGTGCTATGTCTGTCTCTTTCAAAATAAATTAATATACTAAAAAAAAAATCTCAGAAAGATGGGGGCTCAGGGAGTTTTAATGTTGATGAACACGTGGAAATTTGGGGGAGAGTGACATGCTTTGAGAGGGCATGGAAGCTCTGTACTCCATCCCCATACCTTGCCCTGTGCATCTCCTCCATCTGGCTATTCCTGAGATCTATCCTTTTATAATAAACTGGTAAACTGGTATAATAAACAGTATATAAACTGTTTCTTTGAGTTTTGTGGATTGCTCTGACATATCAATCCACCCAAGGCAGAGGTCATTGGAGCCTCTAAGCTATAACCTGTTGGTCAGAAGCCCAGGTCATAGCCTGAGCTTGCAACTGGTGTCTGAAATTGGAGGTGGGCTCAGTTCTCCAAGAACTTAACCTGTGGAATATGGTGTCACCCCCAGGTAGAAAGTATCAGAATTGAGTTGAATTGTGGAACATTGTGCTGGTGTTTCAAACATTGGTGCTGTAAAGGAATCCCACTCCTACTATAGTGGAAATTGGGTCCCAGAGCCTTTTAATTTGATAACAATATTTGTTTATTCTACAGAGTTCAAATAATGCAGAAAATGACAATGATAAAATTAAAAAAATATATAACCCTTTCCAAAGCTCATCAGCCAGAAACAACTACCATTAAATAAGTATTAAATAAACATTATGTAACATTAAGCTTCTTTTTTTAATTAAAAAATTTTAACGTTTATTTATTTTTGAGAGAGAGAGAGACAAAGTGTGGGTGGGGGAGGGGCAGAGAGAGAAAGGGAGACAGAATCTGAAGCAGGCTCCAGGCTCTGAGCTGTCAGCACAGAGCCCGACGTGGGGCTTGAGAGAACCGTAAAATCATGACCTGAGCTGAAGTCGGACGCCCAACCAACTGAGCCACCCAGGCGCCTCAACATTAAGCTTCTTATGTCAAGTTTCTTATGTGGTATGCCCTTTCAATATGCAGATTTTCCCTCCCTAATTCAGGGAAGTTATCTTGTGTGGCTTAAAAAAAAACATTTTATTTATTTTTGAGGAAGAGGGAGAAAGAGCAGGGAGAGTGCAGAGAGAGAGAGGGACAGAGGATTCAAAGCGGGCTCCGCACTGACAGCAGAGAGCCCGAGGTAGGGCTCGAACTCACAAACTGCGAGATCACAACATGAGCCGAAGTCAGAGATTCAACCAACTGAGTCACCCAAGCACCCCTCTTGTGTTTTATCTTTGAAAACGTATTTTTCCATTTGCTGGGTTCTCACAGCAGGGTCACCAATCATCCTATCCCCTAACCTCCATAGCCATCTGTTTCTCTCTAATTGCTTTAATATCTTTTACCTTTGAGTCTTTGTTCACTGTTATTCCCATAAACCCCTTTTCCCCTCTCTGTCATAAGTTTGATAATTGGTTGTGGTCTAGTTTGTTGCCATTTCTATTGTATTGACCTGTTCTGTAATGTTTTTGTCCTCAGTTTTAGTAAGCCTGCAGTCTTTCTTTCCGTACCGTTCTGTTGTTTTTCATCTTGTCCTTGAGCATTATTGAATTCTTGTTCTTTCTGACTTGCTATCGTGAGGAGAAGCGCGGGGAAGTGTTCCTCTATTCCTTGAGTTAATTTTCTTCAGGGTGAGTTTTGTCGGCTAAGTTCCTAGGAGTGTGTTTGCATAGTGCATTCTGTTCCTTTTCAACCAGCTGCTGCCTGGGCGGCCCTGCATATGCGCAGGCCTGCCCCTCTGCTCCTGAGATCATCAGTGAGGTGACTGCTTGAAAGTCTTTCTACGGTGTCTGGGCAATTTGTTTGCCACAGGAGCCACAGAGTGAGAGCTGGACATTTCCTGTGATGTCCATTTGTTGCTATGCCTTGAAGGAGTGGCGGATGAAGGTGGTGTGGGGTTTGGGGGGAGTTTGCTCAGGTGAGGGCTTGACCTGTAAATGTAATAGAGATGTTATTACTCCCCAAAATGACCTGTAAGATTAATTCAATTCCTATTAAAATCCCAGCAAAGTTTTCTTTATGATGTAGATAAGCTTATTCTAAAATTTGCATGGAAAGCCACAGGCTCTAGAATAGCTAAAGTGATTTTTTAAACTATTTTTTAAACGTTTATTTTTGAGAGAGAGCAAGCAGGGGAGGCGAAGAGAGAGTGGGGGACAAAGGATACAAAGCAGACTCTGTGCTGAGAGCAGCAAGCCTGATGTGGGGCTCGAACTCATGAACTGCGAGATCATGACCTGAGCTGAAGTCGGATCTTCAACTGACTGAGCCACACAGGCACCCCTAAAATGATTTTTTAAAAATATTTTTATTTATTTCTAGGAGAGAGAGATAGAGACAGCATGAACAGGGGAGGGTCAGAGAGAGAGGGAGACACAGATTCTGAAATAGGCTCCAGGCCCTGACCTGGCAGTCAGCACAGAGCCTGACGCGGGGCTCGAACCCACAAACCGTGAGATCATGACCTAAGCAAAAGTCGGACGCTTAACCGACTAAGTCACCCAGGCGCCCCCCTAAAATGATTTTTAAAAAGAAGAATAATGAAGGGACCACTCTAACCCAATCTTAAGACCTACTCCACAGCTGCAATAATCAAGACAATGTAGAACCGGAAGAGGGATGGACACATAGGTCATTGGGACAGAATAGATAACCCAGAAATAAACCCAAACAAATATACACAATTTAGTTTTGGCAAAACTGCAAAAGCGATTCAATAGAGGAAGCAGAATGTTGCAGCAAACAGTGTTGGAGCAATTGGACATCCATAGGCAAAAAAATGAGTCTTGACCTGTAACTCAAAATGGAAAATGCAAAACTATAAAGCCTTTAGGAAAAAGCCATGGGAGAAAATCCTTAGGGTCTAGAATGAGGGAGAACATTTCTTAGACTTGATACCAGGGGCACAATTGCTAGAAGGAAAAATTGATAAATTGTACTTCATCAAAATTAAAAACCTTTGCTACAGCCCGTGTGAAGGGAGATAAAAAAGCTACCGATTGGGGCAAATATCCAGCAAAGCGCTGGTATTTACAATATATAAAGAACCCTCAAAACAAAACATTTAAAAAAAATAAAAGCTCTCAGGGCACCTGGCTGGCTCAGTCAGTGGAGCGTGCAACTCTTGATCTTGGGGTCATGAATTTGAGCCCCATGTTGGGTGTGGAGTTTACTTAAAAATGAAATCTTAAATAAAACTCTATTATTTATTTTACAACTGCATGTAAATCTATAATTATCTAAAAATGAGAAGTTTATTTGAAAAAAAAAACACCTCACATCTCCAAAGCACCCTTTTTTTCTGACCTTCAGACCAACATTGAACCCTGACATTTTCCTTTGGAGCTTTTGTCATGCTTTTGTAATTATTTGAGGGGTTATCAATTTAATGCCTGTTTCTCTCACCAGGCTGTGAACTCTATGCTACTGCATCTCCAGGGCTGAAACAGTGTCTGATACATATTTATTAAATGAGTAAGAGTTCATGCCTTGCAGAATTATTGAAGGGCTTTGTATTTGGAAACCACTCCATTTTGAATTTTAATTGTTTGAAAGTAATCTCTGTGCCCAATGTGGGGCTTGAACTCATGACCCCAAGATCAAGAGTCACATGGTCTACCAATGGAGCCAGCCCAGAACCCCTGGAAAATACTTTAAGTCCATGTCTCTCCCAACTTGTTGTTTCAAAAAATGAACACCCATCCTTTTTCCAGAACACTCCTACTTTGAGGCTCCTGGCTGAGCCCTGCATTGTCAGCAGCTTCTGTATAACATCTGCTATTTCTCCAAATTCTCCAAGTTGGACAACTGCGGAGAAAACCCACCCTCTTGGCCTCCTCAGGGCTGAGTTTACCCAGTAATTGGTCTCATTATTCTATGTTGGAATTTTAGAAAGACAGCATGATGTTGTCATTATTCAATGAATAACAGCATCTAAATTGATCCAAGGCTTCATGAAAATGACATTTCTAGGCTTATTTATAACAACCTATTCAAAGATTTTGACTTGTTACTAAAACAATTCAAGTGTCTTCGACTCCCCAAATGACAAGTCTTCTTCAGAACACATATGGAGAGGAATCTCTGTGTCTCTTGTAACAAAGTGACTAACTTGACAGGTAGTTTCAGGATTCTCTTTGAATTCCATGCAGTGTTTGCCTGAGAAAGAGGCAGTTTTGGAGGTTACAGGCTGGCGGCATCCTTGTTTGTTGTTCTTGGGCCAGTCTGGTTGGGAAGACTGCAGGATTTTCTTATGCGGTGTGACTTGTCACAGCATTTTTGAAGCATATGTATATATATTCTCAAGACAACAGAGAAATCCCCCTTTATGAGTACAGAAATATATACTCAATGCAGAAGACTTAAAAAGAGTCAAAAACAGGGGCCCCTGGGTGGCTCAGTCGGTTGAGCGACTGACTCTTGATTTTGGCTCAGGTCATGATCGCTTGCTTTGCGAGATCAAGCCCTGGGTCAGGCTCTGCGCTGAGCGTGGAGCCTGCT
The DNA here is from genome assembly GCA_017311185.1 of Proteles cristata cristata. Lineage (NCBI taxonomy): Eukaryota > Metazoa > Chordata > Mammalia > Carnivora > Hyaenidae > Proteles > Proteles cristata. The sequence continues at coordinate 261,423 of JAESUZ010002059.1, forward strand.
TGGGATCCTCTGTCTCCATCCCTCTCTGCTCCTCCCCCACTCGCAGGAGCTTGCACATGCGCTCTCTCAAGATAAGCTTTTAAAAAAAGGTACCCCCACTCACAGGAGCTTGCACATGCGCTCTCTCAAGATAAGCTTTTAAAAAAAGGTAAAAAAACCAAATTTCTTCAAATATCGCCATCAAGAGATTATCATTCTTTTTAAGCTTCAATTTTGAACTAATTTTAGCCTTGGAGAAAAGTTGCAAATATACTATATATCCTCCCATAACTGCAAGGAATTCAATCCTGCCAACAGCCTGAGTGAGATTGCAAGAGGACCTTGGGTCCCAGGTGAGAACCATGACCTCCATGGATCCCTGAATTTTAGCCTAGTGAGACCCTGAGCAGAGAATCTAGTCATGCTGCCCCAGACTTCTCACCCTGTGGATTGGCGAGCTAATAAATGGGTAGTGTTTAAAGCTGCTAATTTTGTGACGATTTATTATTGAGCAATAGAAAAGGAATAGAAGAGAACAAAGAGTGCCTGTGTATCCTTTACCCCGCTTCCCTTAATGTTAACATTTTACACACCAGAGGGCCATGATCAAAACCCAGGATACTGACGTGGATACAATACTACCGAATAAACTACAGACTTGCCCTGAATTTCACCAGTGTTTCCACTAATGTCCTTTTTCTGTTCCAGGACCCCATCGAGAATTAAAGGGTGCATTTAATCATCACGTCTCCTTAATCTTGTCCAATCTGTGATAGTTCCCCAGTCTTTCTTGACCTTGACCCTTTTGAAGAGTACTGTCTGGGTATTTTGTGAATGTAACTTGATATGAATTTGTTTGGTGTCCCTACATGATTGCAATGACGTTATGTACCTTGGCAAGAATACCATAGAAGTGTGCTTTCTTAGCACATTATATCCAATGGTTCATGATCTTGAGGTGTCTTTTTACTGGCTTTATTCACCTTGATCACTTGGTTATTGTGGTGTCTGCTCGTTTCTCCACCATAAAGTTACTATCTTTCCCTTTGTATTAATCAATATCTTTGGGACCATGCAAATCTTATTTGTCTTTAAACTTCCATCCTCTAGTTTTAGCATTTGTAACAAGGGGGAATGTAAGGACTCTTAATAGTTTAACCAATATTCTTCTAATTCCCTCCCATGTTTGGTAAATATGTGTTTGTATATATAACAAATATATAAATACATATATAAAGCACGTAAGGTGTATTTGTAACATATAATACTAGTGCTGTTTTGTAACCAGCTATTTACTTAACAAGCATAAACATTTTTCTTGTCAATAAATATTTTTTAGAACATGAGTTCTAAAAGTAGTTAATAGTAGTAGTTAGATAGCATTTTATTTTATGGTTCCATTATTTTTATTTCTTTTCCTTAATTTCTTTTTAATTTTAATTAAAAATTTTTTAAGTTTGTTCATTTTTGAGAGAAACAGAGACAGAGAGACAGGGAGTGAGTGGGAGAGGTACAGAGAGAGAGAGGGAAACAGAATCCAAAGCAGTCTCCAAGCTCTCAGCTGTTAGCACACAGCCTGACATGGGGCTTGAACTCACAAACCATGAGATCATCACCTGAGTCACAGTCAGATGCTTAACCAACTGAGCCACCCATGTGTCCCTGATTCCTTTATTTTTCTAGCCAGTTTACAATTTTCAGATGAGTGGTTTAAATTATTTTTTATTATATGTAGGGCACAATGGGTATCTTTGTACATAAAGTTTTGCACACATCTCTGTATTTCCTAAGGATGTTTTTCTTGGAAGTTGAACTGCTAGCTCGAAAGATTTGTACACTATATTTTAATGTTTATTTATTTTTGAGAGAGAGAGAAGAGGGTGATTGGGGGAGGGGCAGAGCAAGAGATGGAGACACAGAATCTGAAGCAGGCTCCAGGCTCCAAACTGTCAGCACAGAGCCTGATGAGGGGCTCAAACTCACAAACCATGAGATCGTGACCTGAGCCAAAGTTGGATGCTTCACCAACTGAGCCACCCAGGTGCCCCGATTCGCACACTTTTAAAACATTTGATACACATTGTAAACTTCCCTCTCTCTGATCAAAATTGCAGATGTGTGGCAGATTCTCCCATTCATCCTATTCCTAACAGTGTTTTATACCAGGATTTTCAGCATTCTTGCTCATGGTATAATCATTTAATAAAAATTATATTCCTACAAAGCCAGCTTTCTGTTTTCACAACCAATGGCTTTTAGGGGAGACATAGACCACTGCAGACACCAGCCTATGGTGTCCTGGGGGTAAGCAGGAGGTTCAGCTCAGCCTGGAGATAGGAGTCTTCTCTGTGTAGGCACAAGCTCATGGTCAGCGGGCTACTCGCTGGGACAGGGTGCTGTGGTGGTCCTCAGTATTTGGTGGTGTCAGAATTACCTGGGAGGTTTACTAAACTGTAAATTTCTATATTGAAATCCAGGCCTGAAGATCAGAATCCTTGGTAGACCATCCCAGGCATTTTATTTTAAGCAGTTTCATCAAGGGTGTAAAGATGGGGTGGCCCTTGGGGCCATACTTTGAGAAATACCAGTTTTGGTTTTAAGCCACTTTCAGAGATTATTCTTTGGAATAATCCATGAGAAATAAACAAGACAGGGGAATCGATGCCTTAATTTTTACCATTTGCAAAGATAGGTTTTCTCTCACCTTCCTCTTTCAATTATCCACTTTTTAGTTAGTCCTTTTTTTTTTTTCTGTCCAGGCTCTTTTTTAAGAAACCATACTTCCCCAATAGGAACATTTTTGGTATCATAAATGGTCTTGTCATTCCTGCCCTTTCATGTCTCCTATAGCCTCTCTTGCTTTGATGAACATTTTGTAATATGCCCATATTTCACATATGTGATTTCACAGGATCCTCACAGCAACCCTTCACGGGAAGGGGCACAGATATTAGGAGCCATTGTATTTGTAGATATAGAAAATAGGCTTAGAGAAGTTAAGTAATAGTAATAATAATTACATTCATTGAGTCTCTGTTTTCTCCCAGCACCTCTGCAGAGTGGAAATTCATAGTATTAGGCTCAAAGTGGTCAAGAGACTGACCTAAGTGAGCTGGTTAGAAAGCGACCTAAAGTTCACATCACAGCCTTGTCCAGAGCGGATCCTCCTGTAGCTCATCAAGCCCTTGCTCCCTGGTGTGTGTGTGTGTGTGTGTGTGTGTGTGTGTGTGTGTGTGTGTGTGTGTGTGTGTGTGTGTGTAGCAAGGGACGGATCCAAGTTCTTGGGTCTTGGGTTTTGGTCTAGAGCAGTTTCTGTCTGCAGTATATTTCCTCACAATCTTTGTGAATGTGTGGGGCACCTGGGTGGCTCAGTCGATTAAGCGTCTGACTCTTAGTTTTGCCTCAGGTCATGATCTTGTGGTTTGTGGGTTCAAGCCCACATCAGGCACTGTGCTGACAGCATGGAGCCTGCTTGGGATTTGCTCTCTCATCCTCTCTCTGCATCTTCCTGCTCTCTCTCTTTCAAAATAAGTAAACAAACATTTAAAAAAACATAATCTAGGGGTGCCTGGGTGGCTCAGTCAGTTAAGCATCTGACTTTGGTTCAGGTCATGATCTCGCAGTTTGTGAATTTGAGCCCCATGTTGGGCTCTGTGCGACAGCTCAGAACCTGGAGCCTGTTCCAGATTCTGTGTCTCCTTCTCTCTCAGCTCATCCCCATTCTCTCTCTCTCTCTCTCTCTCAAAAATAAACATTAAAGAAAACCCCACAATCCCAGAGCCCTTCCTTTGTTCTTAGAGTGTCTTGGTCCCCTAAACCCAATGCCAACTAGGGTGGATAAAATCCACTCTGAAGCATCATGCTTATGGGACCTATTCATACAGCCTATATGAATGGGCTGGAGAAACAGGGCTGGTGTGCAGGAAATGAAACTTAATGATTGATGCTGAAAGCTGTATTGTCTGTCTGCTCCTGAATTTCTAGGCTGCTATATAGTTATTTATGTGAACATGATGCATTTTAAAGTGTAGTATTTAAAACATATTCGGAAATCAATCATAGTTCAGAGCACTGGGTGTTATGTGGAAACCAACTTGACAATGAACTATTAAAAAAAAAAGAAAATATGGAAAGCAGGAAAGTTTCTAGAATTATGGCTGATCTGTCTCCAAATAAAAAAAATTTTAAAAAAATCATAGTTTGACTCTTAATATCCTTTATGGAGAAGTTGGGACTTGGTTTCCTTCATATGAATTATTAGGTTCATCTCCTCAACAGAGTCTAGCTTCTTTTTTTTTTTTTTTAATTTTTTTTTATTTCTAGGAGAGAGAGAGAGAGAGAGAGAGAGAGAGTAATGTGAGCAGGGGAGAGTCAGAGAGAGAGGGAGTGACAGACTGAAACAGGCTCCAGGCTCTGAGCTGGCAGTCAGCACAGAGCCCGACGCGGGGCTCGAACCCACGAACCGCGAGATCATGACCTAAGCGAAAGTCGGACGCTTAACCGACTAAGCCACCCAGGCGCCCCTCAACAGAGTCTAGCTTCTTAAAGTAATGGGTTTGATGTGTACAAGGAGAATTTCAGTAGAATTAACTCTTAAACTGTGCAGTTGAGAGCAGAGACAGTGGGGAGTACAGTGTAATCGCTTTCTGTAAGGAATGTTCATCACGTCTGTTAGCTCATGGTAAAGATCAAGTATAAATACATAAGAACCCTTTACATCAGATAGTGTACTGAGAGCAGCAGGTCCTTAAAATAGCTCAGTTTCTCTGGATTCAGAGTTGGGGGATGAAGGCAAGGGATTTCACCTAGATAGGCCTTTCACAACTTCTCCTTTTCCTGAAACCTCATATCCTTTCTCTCCCATTCTCGCCTCCAGCAATCAGAGAGAACCTGGGGACCTCCCATCACCACATCTACACAGTGACCGTGTCCCTCTGTGTGAGCTTGGCCTTCCCTCCTGTGGCATCTGGCTCCAGCAGGTGTTCCCTGTTCTGTATCACCAAGTTTTCTCTGTCTCCTGGATCATTCACATCAACATACACATCTGTAATTGTAAGATTAAAAAAAGCTTCCTTACCCTAAATCTTTCCCTAGTGATGACTTATTTCTCTTTTCCGTTAAAGCAAAACTCCTTGAGAAAGCTGTCATATTCTCTCTTGAATGAACACAGGCTCTCAGGCCCTCGCTTCCTTCCACTGAAGGTCACCAATGACGCTCTGTTGTTAAATCCAGCGGTCATTTCTCAGACCTCCTCTTTCTTTCTTTTTTTTTTTTTACAAATAGTTTATTGTCAAATTAGTTTCCACATAACACCCAGCGCTCATCCCCACACATGCCCTCCTCCATGCCCACCCCTCCTCCCCCCCACATCCACCAGTCCTCAGTTTTTGTCAGCATTCAAGAGTCTCTCATGGTTTGCCTCTTCCCCTTTCCCCCACCATTTCTGCCCTTATTCTCCCCCTTGGTCCTCTGTTAAGCTCCTCCTAATCCTCCTATACGTGCACACATATGATATTTGTCTTTCTCTGCCTGACTTATTTCGCTCAGCATAACACCCTCAAGGTCCATCCATGTTGCTACACATGGCCAAATTTCATTGTTTCTCATTGCCATGTAGTATTCCATGGTATAGATAAACCACATCTTCTTGATCCATTCATCTGTCGATGGACACTTAGGCTCTTTCCAGGTTTTAGCTATTGTGGAGAGTGCTGCTATGAACATTGGGGTACATGTGCTCCTATGCATCAACATTTCTGGATCCCTTGGGTAAATTCCTAGCAGTGCTATTGCTGGGTCATAGGGGAGTTCTATTGTTAGGTTCCCGAGGAACCTCCACACTGTTTTCCAGAGGGGCTGTACCAGTTTACATTCCCACCAACAGTGTAGGAGGGTGCCCGTTTCTCCACATCCTCGCCAGCATCCAGAGTTCTCTGATTGGCTCATTTTAGCCGCTCTGACTGGCGTGAGGTGGTATCTCAGTGTGGTTTTGATTTGTATTTCCCTGATGAGAAGCGATGCTGAGCATCATTTCATGTGTCTGTTGGCCATCTGGATGTCCTCTTTGGAGAAGTGTCTGTTCATATCTTCTGCCCATTTCTTCACTGGGTTGTTTGTTTTTCGGGCGTGTAGTTTGGTGAGTTCCTTGTAGATTCTGGATATCAACCCTTTATCTGATATGTCATTTGCAATTATCTTTTCCCATTCCGTTGGTTGCCTATTAATTTTCTGGGTTGTTTCCTTGGCTGTGCAGAAGCTTTTAATCTTGAGGAGGTCCCAACAGTTTATTTTTGCTCTTGATTCCCTTGCTTTTGGGGATGTGTCAAGTAAGAAGTTGCTGCGGTGGATCAGACCTCCTCTTTCTTGACCAGCCTGCAGCATCTGATGCAATCACTCCTTCCTTCTTCAAACTCTTTGTAAACCCTTCGCTTCAGAGAGCACACTGCCTTGGCTCCCTTCCTTCATCACTGTTCACTCTTCTGCAGTTTCCTTTGCTGGCTTGTCCTCATCTTCCCAACCTCTCTAAATTTTGGGTACTCCAGGACTCAGTCTTTGAGCCTCTTCTCTGTATTCCCATTCCCTACATTACCACTTCTGAAACTTTTTCACACCAGGGCAAGAAAATAACAACTTGTTTAGTCACCCTGGGATCTGTAAGGCTCCTGGTCTGGGGCGATCAGTTGGGAGGCTCTTGTAGCCTGAGCTGCCACAACTTGCCCACCCATAACCCTTTTATATGCAGAGAAATGCCTGGTAGAAATCTCTTTACTAGATGATCTGCTTTCTAAGACTTAAAATTTTTTTTAATGTTTATTTATTTTTGAGAGAGAGAGGAGAGAGAGGCAGAGAAAGAGGGAGACACAGAATCTGAAGCAGGCTCCAGGCTCTGAGCTGTCAGCACAGAGCCACATGCGGGACTCAAACTCACGAGCAGCCAGATCATGACCTGAGCCAAAGTAGGACGCTTAACCCATTGAGCCACCCAGGTACCCCATGTTATAGATGTTAAATAGCATCCACACTTTGATCTCCAAATTTGTTTCTTTAGCCCAGATCCCTCCCCTAAACCTTCCCTAAACCTATCCAACTGCCTCCTGAAGTCTCCATTTGGATGTCACTTTCAGTTTGCCCTTAGTTCCTTTTCAGGAGGAATTACTCTATAAATAGGTATAGATTTGGTGTGTCTGTGGAGAAGGTGAGTTCAAGGTCTTCCTACATTGCCATTAACAAGGGAACACTTAACTAGGGGGGAGAGGGGAGACGGGAGAGGGGAGAGGGAGAAAGTCAGGGTGCAAATCTGTTCATGAGGTTTAACATTCAAATGAGAGGAGTTCTAGAAAGTGGAATCAGAAAGCTGAGGAAGGATATAATTAGCTAATTCAGGAAACTGAAATCTCTAAATTAAAATGACCCATCTCAGTACTCATCTCAATGAATAATTAACAAAGAAAAAAGACTCACACCAAGTCATGAAAGTTTAGACTTCTGGGGATGAAGAGAAGATTATAATAGGTTATAGAGAGGAAAAAAAAACACACAAAAAGGTTAAGCATCAGAATGATTTCTTACCAATACTGTGAAGTAAAAGAGGCAATGCCTTCACATTTTTTAGTATAAAAATATTGGCATGAAAACAAAAACTATCATTATTTGTAGATACTATGACTGTTTTTCCTGAAAAATCCATGACAACTGAAAAATACAACCGTCAGAACTTGCAAGATGTTTGGATACAATATCCAACATGAAAAATCAGTAGGAATTTTATGCCTGTCAATCTCTCAGACTCGTTAGTTTTATTTATTTATTTATTTATTTATTTATTTATTTATTTTAAATTTTTTATTTTTTATTTTTATTTCTAGGAGAGAGAGAGAGAGACAGCGTGAGCAGGGGAGGGTCAGAGAGAGAGAGAGTCACAGACTGAAACAGGCTCCAGGCTCCGAGCTGGCAGTCAGCACAGAGCCCGACGCGGGGCTCGAACCCACGAACCGTGAGATCATGACCCAAGCGGAAGTCGGACGCTTAACCGACTAAGCCACCCAGGCGCCCCTCAGACTCGTTAGGTTTTAACCAAACTTATCTTTCCCCTCAAACAAGGTATTTGGAATATTCATATTTCAGCTTCTCACATTCAGAACTTTAATTCACCTATAAAATCAATTCTCTGTGTGATACGAGGGAGGGATAAACTTTTCATTATTTTCCACGAAGGTGATGGGTGATCCCAACACCATTTATTAAAGAGCTTCTGCAGGACTTGATTGGCTGAGCCAAGGAGGTAGCCAGAAAGCAGCTGTGGAATCTGATAGACTTGGACTGTCTTTGGCTTTTGGTTTCAGCCTAGCTCTTTGAGCTGAAGTTTTCAGATCTTGCTCTGCTCCACTCCTAGGGCATCACACCCTCTCTCAACCTGTTGCTGGAGGCCACCTGAAGGCCCCTGAAGGCACTGCTGGGGTTCAGGGTAGGAGCCTGGGGGACTGCAGGGCTGCCCCGGGTCATCTCCAGTGGGCTCTTAGCCCAAGACTGGCCCTCTGACCTCCGCGAGGAACACGTTGCTCTGGTATCGGAAAGAGTGGGAGAAGATAAGAACAAATGGGGATAAAAATCAGCAGTGAGTGGAATCCCCTGCTGCAGAAATCCATTGCTTCTGCTCAGATTGCTGGTACTGTGTGCAGTGATGGAATGCCATCAGTCTGTCCCATGCAGATGGAAAGAGTAGTGAAGCAAATATGATCGGGGAAAACAGCAGGAAGAGTCGATGGATATTTTATCAGCCCTCAGGGACCGAAGTTCAGGTCCAAAAGTTCACTTGCTAATGATCTTCACATAAATGGAGAGACTTCTCTTACGCTGGAAGATTTTGATTTTACTGCACTTTCTAAAAGGGGTATCAAGTCCAGATATAAAGACTGCAGCATAGCACCTTTGACATCCCAAATGCAAAATGAAAGTATCAATTCAGGGGCGCCTGGGTGGCTTAGTCGGTTAAGCGTCCGACTTTCGCTTGGGTCATGATCCCGCAGTTCGTGGGTTCGAGCCCCGCGTCGGGCTCTGTGCTAACTGCCAGCTCAGAGCCTGGAGCCTGTTTCAGTCTGTGACTCCCTCTCTCTCTGACCCTCCCCTGCTCACGCTGTCTCTCTGTCTCCTAGAAACAAATAAAAAAAAAAAAAAGAAAAAAAAAGAAAGTATCAATTCAAGCCAGAACCTTAGGACATGGGGCTAGTGGAAAAAAAGATCTCTTTCCTCCACCAAGTGGTAGTTTGGAAGGGAAAATAGCACAGGACTCTCTAACTTTATTTTTTTAACGTTTATTCACTTTTTTAAATGTTTTATTTATTTCTAGGAGTGAGAGAGAGAGACAGCGTGAGCAGGGGAGGGTCAGAGAGAGAGGGAGTCACAGACTCTGAAACAGGCTCCAGGCTCTGAGCTGGCAGTCAGCACAGAGCCCGATGCGGGGCTCGAACCCACGAACCACGAGATCATGACCTAAGCAAAAGTCGGACGCTTAACCGACTAAGCCACCCAGGAGCCCCACGTTTATTCATTTTTGAGAGTCAAAGAGAGACAGAGCATGAGCTGGGGAGAGGCAGAGAGAGGAAGACACAGAATCTGAAGCAGGATCCAGGCTCTGAGCTGTCAGCACAGAGCCTGACGTGGGGATCAAACTCATGAATGGCAAGATCAAGAACTGAGCTGAAGTCAGACGCTTAACTGACTGAGCCCCCCCCCCCAGTTGCTCCAGGACTCTAACTTTAAAGAGGATGAGGTTGTTAACGATGTTGACTCCAGAAAGGTAGGAAAGTCCAAAGGGAGGGTGACTATTTTGAAAGGAATTCAAATTAAGGAAACTAAACCAGGGTGCCGGAAGGGTCTTCCAGATTCTGCTCACAGTAATAGAAAAAGGGAATCTGAGTAGTATCATAGGCGGATGCTGAAAGTGAACCCATCATCAGCTTTATAAAACTTTCCCCATTTCTGAATCAGGAGTGAGCAAGAAGACCCTCAATGTAACCAATGAAGAAAAGAGAACTTGTAGAAGAAAAATCACTGAGTTCAGGATCACATTTTTGTTTTGAACAAATAACTTCTGGCATCATAAACAAATTCTGCTCAGTCAAAGAAGCAGAGCACAACGAGAAGTGTGAAGAAATCTTTTTAGAAGCCAAGGAAATAAAAACAAAAGTAGAAGTCAGGGAAAGGAAGGAACATTTGCATACTGACATTTTAAAATGTGGCTCTGAAATGGACAACTGCTCACAAAACCGAGAAAGACTATTTCTGTGAAAATATGTCAAGAAGATACCATCCACCAGACACAAATAGAAAAAAGGAGGGGTGCCTGGGCGGCTCAGTTGGTTAAGTATCTGACTCTTGATTTTGGCTCAGGTAATGGTCTTGCGGTTTGTGAATTTAAGCCCCACATCGGGTTCTGTGCTGATTGTGTGGATCCTACTTGGGATTCTCTTTCTCCCTCTTTGCCCCGCCGCCCCCCACCACCTTGTGCACACTCATGTGCTCTCTCTCTCTCTCAAAAATAAAATAAATAACGTTTAAAAAAAGAAAAAGGAAAACAAGCCTATATTTTTCAAGCAAATATTACAAAGAAGCTTTTAGCCCCCCAAGATGCAAAACCTTTAAGAAGTGGACACCTCGGTCACCTATTAATCTTGTCCAAGAAATACTTTTCCATGGAGGCTCCTTATTGCTACTATATTTCTCAGTTGGACCTCAGGCAAAGTGGCAATGCCTATGCTTCAGAAGTTTCTGGAGAAGTATTCTTCAGCTGAGGTAGCAAGAACTGCAGACTGAAGATATGTGTCAGAACTTCTTTTATTTTTTTCAAAAAATTTTAATGTTTATTTTTGAGAGAGAGATAGAGACAGTATGAATAGGGGACGGGGAGAGAGAGGGAGAAAGTGAATCCAGAACAGGCTTCGGGCTCTGAGCTGTTAGCACAGAGCCTCATGTGGGGCTCGAATCTGGAAACAGCGAGATCATGACCTAGGCTGAAGTTGGATGCTCAACCTACTAAGCCACCTAGGTGCCCCATGATCTGTCAGAACTTCTTTTTTTTTTTTTTTAAACTGCTTAGAAGTGTTTTTTATTTTAATGTTTTTTTTTTATTTATTTCTAGGAGAGAGAGAGAGACAGTGTGAGCAGGGGAGGGTCAGAGAGAGAGGGAGTCACAGATCGAAACAGGCTCCAGGCTCTGAGCTGGCAGTCAGCACAGAGCCCGACGCGGGGCTCGAACTGCGAGATCATGACCTAAGCGAAAGTCGGACGCTTAACCGACTAAGCCACCCAGGCGCCCCCTGTCAGAACTTCTTAAGATGAACCTCTTCATCTCTAAAATCTTTGGGCAAAAGCCATTATCAAGTTCTCAGATGACTATCTGGCAAAACAGTAGAAGTAGCTGATCAAGCTTCATGGGATTAACAAATATGGCAATGGCTCTTACTGAATTTTCTTGCATCAATGAATGGAAGCAGATGCATCCTGAAGACCATAAGCTAAATAAATATCATGACAGGCTTTGGGAAAATCATGAAACATTAAGTCCGTCTTAAAATTCTCCAAAGTTTTCATCTTTTATATGCTACTCTGTGTTTGATTCTCAGGAACTCCATTAAGCACAACCAACTGCCTTTACAGGCATATAGATTTTAATCAGTCCAACTAGTTACTTTTACTTAAATTCTAGTTACTTAACACAGTGTAATATTGGTTTCAGAATAGAATAGAATAGAATTTAGTGATTCATCACCTACGTATAAAACCCAGCTTTCATCACAAGTACCCTCCTTAATACCCATTACCTATTTAGCCCACTCCCACCCACTTCCCCTCTAGCAACCCTTAGTTTGTTCTCTATAGTTAATGATTTGTTATGGTCTTTTCCCCCCTTCCTTCCCCTGTGTTCATATGCTTTGTTTCTTAAATTCCAAATATGAGTCAAATCATATAATAGTTGTCTTTCTCTGACTCACTTATTTTACTTAGCATGATATACTCTAGCTCCAATCATGTTGTTGCAAATAGCAAGATATCACTCTTTTTGATGGCTGAATAATACTGCATTGTATACACCTCATCTTCTTTATCCATTCATCAGTCAATAGACATTTGGGATCTTTGCATAATTTGGCTATTGTTGATAGTGCTTCTATAAACATCGATGTGCATGTGCCCCTTTGGATCAGTATTTTTGTATCATTTGGGCAAATACCTAGTAGTGCAATTACTGGGTCATTGGATAGTTCTATTTTTAACTTTTAATGTTTATTCAATTTTGAGAGAGAGAGAGAGACAGAGCACGAGCTGTGGAGGGGCAGAGAGAGAGGAAGACAGAATCCAAAGCAGCTGTCAGCACAGAAACCGACACAGGGCTCGAACCCATGAACTGCAAGGTCACAACCTGAGCCGAAGTCGGACGCCTAACTGACTGAGCCCCCCAGGTGCTATTTTTAACTTTTAAAAAGTATTCATTGGGGAGCCTGAGTGGCTCAGTCAGTTAAGTGTCCGACTTCAGCTCAGGTCATGATCTCACAGTTTGTGGGTTCGGGCCCCGCATCGGGCTCTGTGCTGACAGCTAGCTCAGAGCCTGGACCCTGTCTTTGGATTCTCTGTCTCCTTCTCTTTCTGACCCTCCCCTGCTCATGCTGTCTCTCTCTGTCTCTCAAAAATAAATAAAAAACATAAAAAAAGAAGAAATAAAAAATGTTTATTTATTGAGAGAGCATGAGCAGGAGAGGGGCAGAGAGAAACGGAGAGAGAGAACCCCAAGCAGGCTCCTCACTGTCAACATGGAGCCCCATGTGGGGCTTGATCTCATGAAATGTGAGATTGTGACCTGAGCTGAAATGAAGAGTTGGATGCTTAACTGACTGAGCCACCCAGATGCCCCTCTTTTTAACCTCTTGAGGAACCTCCACACTGTTTTCCAGGGTGGCCCCACCAATGTGCATTCCCACCAACAGTGTGAGAGGGTTCCTATTTCTCCACATCCTCTCCAACATCTGTTGTTTCCTGTGTTGTTTAGCCATTCTTTTTTTTAAAGACTCTTTTTAAAAAAATATTTATTATTTTTATTTTTGAGAGACAGAGTGCAAGCAGGGGAGTGGCAGAGAGAGAGGGAGACACAGAATCTGAAGCAGGCTCCAGGCTCTGAGCTGTCAGCACAGAGCCCGACACGGGGCTCGAACTCACAAGCTGTGAGATCATGACCTGAGCTGAAGTCAGATGCTCAACCAACTGAGCCACTCAGGTGCCCCTGTTTTAGCCATTCTGACAGGTGTGAGGTGGTATCTCATTGTGGTGTTGGTTTGTATTTCCCTGATGATGAGGGATGTAGGTTTTCTTAATGTGTGAAACACTGGTAGATCTTCACAACTGAATGTGCACGTACATATTTTGAGTTAAAAAATTGCTATTTGACAACAATCCCAAAACTGTAAATGAATTTTCCCATAGTAAAATGTGATTTGAAGTTGGAAAAAAAGAAGAACTTCTGTTCTCCACTGATGCTTTTTAACGCCTCTTCTATCCTTTGCCAAATTCACACATATGTTTAAGTCTTGTGTTCTTCATATGTGTTAATATATGTTCTTTTTGTGTATTCCACTGGTCATCTGTTGGTCACAACGTCCTAATTATTATAGTTTGACTATAAATCTTTGATATCCAGGTGCTCTTGTTCTTCAATAATTTCTTGGCTATCCTTGGCCTTTGCTCTTCCATATAAATTTTAGGATCAGCTTATCAAGTTCCATGAAAATCCCTTTTGGGACTTTGATTCACAGTTGCATTGCATTTATATATTAGATTGAAGAATAGTCTTATTTTAGTCATGGTATTAAGTATTCCCTTCCATGAATGTGGCATGTATTTTCCAGTTTTCTTTTATGTCTTTCAATGACATCTTACACTTTTCTTCATAGAAAGCATGCATATATTTTGTTAGATGTATGTATTTATATTTTTGTTGTTAATATAAAGTGATATTTTTAAGAGAAAATGTCTGATTATCATAGGCATATAGGGATGAAATGACTTTTTGTGTATTTATGTTATACATAGCACAACTTTGCTGAATTTATTGTAATAATTTATTGGTAGATTTTCTTGGGTTTACTATCTAGACAATTGTATCACATGATTAATGATAATTTTGATTATTTTCTCCCATTCTTTATTCCTCTTATTTATCTTACACGTTTTACTTGCTAATATCTCTGGTACAATGTTGAACAGAAATGAGGATGCATGTATCTTCGCTGCTGATTATTAAGGGAATTCTAATATTTCAATTCTAGTATTACATTTGCTGTAAGACATTGGTAGATTTATTTTCTATTCCCAGCTTGCTAAAGAGTTTTTGTTGTAAAGGATTTTGAATTTTACCACTGTTTGTGTGTGTGCAATGTTCATGTGCCTGTGAGTCTGCAGAATCTTTGGAAGATGTTTTGGAAGGTGTTTGGATGTTGGAAGGTGTTTTTCATCCTTCAGTTTGTTATGTGGTGAATTACATGACTGTAGTTAATCTCTATTTTATATTCTTGCATTTGGCTGGCTGGTATTTTGTGAGATTGGCCCATAATTTTTCTTATTGCTTTCTCTTGGGTTGGTATCAAAATTATGTTAGTTAGAGTGATGTTCCCTCTTGCTGTTTTTGTTGCTGTTTATCTTACTTATTATTTATTTATTTTAACAAAAAACAGCTTTATAAAATTAGAATAATCAATTCCTTGATTGGATGAATTTACCTTCATAACTGTTTTGGACATTTTTTTCTTTTTATTTTGTGAGTTTAGTTTTAATGACTCATTAGATTTTCTTAATCATTTTAGAACTGTATGAATTTCCTTTTTTTTCCTGGGTAAGTTAAATTTCCCTGTGAAATTATCTATGTTATGTAATGTCCAGATATATTGCATTAAATCATAGATAGTAATCTCTTCCAATTAAAAAAATTTTTTAATGTTTATTTTTGAGAGAGAGAGAGAAATAGAATCCAAAGCAGGCTCCAGGCTCTGAGCTGTCAGCACAGAGCCAGACATGGGGCTCGAACTCAAGACCTGTGAGATCATAACCTAAGCCAAAGTTAGCCATCTAGTTGCCCTTCCAATTTTTAAAATCTCGAATTTTTTTCCTAATATTATTTATGCCTATTTGTTTTTTGGGTTGGTATTCAGAGGTTTATCCATTTTATTAACTTTTGCTTTTATCTTCTTTATTGTAGTTTTTTCTATTTTAATATTATATATACTATTATAGTCATTTTTAGGCATGATAATGGTATTAAAATTTTATATTTTAAAAAGATCTCTTAGTGTTTATGAATGAAAAGATGCAAATTCTAGAATTGCTTTAAAATAACCCAATGTGGCATTTAAATAAACATTAAAAAAAGAGAATATGAGAATAAATTTTTTAAAGCAAAAAGAAAAAATGTTGTCTATTTTAATTTTTTTATTATGGAAATTCTCAAACATACATGAAAGCAGAGAGAATTATGTTGTGAATTTTTGTCACCTGATACTCAGGTTCAACAATTACTATCAAATGACCAATCCTGCTTCATCTAAATCTTCCTAGCATTCCCCTGACCTCTATATACACATTGGGTTATTTTAATTTTTTAAAATTTATTTGAATTTTTATTTTTGGGAGTAGGGTAGAGGAGCAGAGAGAGAGGAAGGCAGAAGACCTGAAGTAGGCTTGGTGCTGACAGAAAGCCCAATGTGGGGCTTGAACTCATGAACCATGAGATCATGACTTGAGCTGAAGTTGGACACTTAACCGACTGAGCCACCCAGGCACCCCTCTCATGTTCTGTTTCTAAATTATGTTAGGAAGTTAGTTTATGAATTTTTACTTTTTTTTTCCATTTCGTACTACAGTATTTAAGGCAACACATTTTCTCTAAGTATAACTTATCTGCACCCTGGAGGCTTTTAAAAGGGAGGTATCTTTTGTGTACAGTGAAAAGCACAGATACTGAGTTTGGTCAGTTTTAACAAATTCTTATATTCTTGTAACTCACATACCTATCAAGTTATGGAACATTTCTATCAACCCAGAAATTTCTTTCATGTTCCTTCCTGGTCAATCCCCCTGAGAACCAACTACTCTTCTGGATTTTGTCACCATTGGTAACTTTTACCTATTCTTGAAATTCATATACATGGAATCATAGAGTACGTACTCTGTTATCTCTGGCTCCTTCTCAGTCAGCATAATATATTTGAAATTCCTCCATATTGTGCATATCAGTAGTTCATTCCTTTGTATTGTTAATAGGATTCTTTTGGATGGATTAAAGCACAATTTATTTATTCATTCTTCTATTGAGGAATATCTGGGTTGTTCCCACATTTTGGCCATTCTTAACGCAACTGTTATTAATCGCCTTATACTAGTTTTCAATGCAGGCATGTTTCTATTTCTCATTTCTCTTGGATAAATATCAGGAGTGGAATCATTGGGCCATTGGGTAGGTGAATAACTTTCTAAGGGACCACTAAACAGTTTTCCAAAGTGATTTTTGCATTTTACACTCTTTTGAGAAATCTATTAGAGTTCTGGTTGTCCCATTATCCTTTCTGACATTTAAAAATTTTAGCCGGGGCGTCTGGGTGGCTTAGTCGGTTAAGCGTCCGATTTTCGCTTAGGTCATGATCTCGTGGTTCGTGGGTTCGGGCCCCGCATCGGGCTCTGTGCTGACTGCCAGCTCAGAGCCTGGAGCCTGTTTCAGTCTGTGGCTCCCTCTCTTTCTGACCCTCCCCTGTTCACGCTGTCTCTCTTTCTCTCTCTCCTAGAAATTAAAAAAAAAAATTTTAGCCGTTCTTTTTCTTTAAATTTTTAAATGTTTATTTATATTTGAGAGAGACAGAGGGAAACAGAGAGAGGCGGAAGGGCAGAGAGAGAAAGATACATGCACAGAATCCGAACCAGGCTCTAGGCTCTGAGCTGTCAGCACAGAGCCCGACACTGGCTTTGAACCCACAAACCGTGAGATCATGAGCTGAAGTCAGCCGCTTAACTGACGGAGCCACTCAGGCGCCCCTAAAAATTTTAGCCGTTCTAATGGAAGGGGTGGTGCTTCCATCTCCCTGTGGTTTTGAGTTGCCTTCCTAAATGAGTCATACAGTTAAGCACCTTCTCATGTGCTCACTGGCTATTTGTGTATCTTCTTTTGTAAAACTGTGTTTTGGAGGAGGTCACGGAGAGGACACGACCTCCGCTGACCTTCAGCTGGACAGGGGCAACTGGAGGCTCTTCATCCCCTCCTCTGTCCCTGGAATGTTCATCGCCCACCATTCCACAACTGGTGAGTTTCAAGGACGTAGCCTTGAGAGAGTAAGGTGCTGAGATCAGCTCGCTGGTTTACATTACTGAACCCTGTTAAGGCCTCTGTATGAACCTTGGAGATTCTGGCTGGTGGGTGCGGGGATCTCCGTCCTGCAGCTTCCCAAGAAAAGCCGTGTAAGTCAATTCCCTTGCTCATTAAAGCTGCCACACCCCAATCCGGAGTGGCTTCCTTTTCCCTGTGGTCTCTCCCTGCCCTCTGTGTATGGGGGCCCGTTTGCAAACCCACACTTTTTTTTTTTTGCCCATTTTTCCACTTGGGTTGTTTGTCTTCTTAACTTCAATATGGAGGAGTCCTTTCACGTATCTTCTGGGTACTAGTCTGTTGTCGGATACACGTGCTATGAATTTTTTCTTCTAGTCTGTGGCTTGCTTTTCTTTCTTTTAATGTGCCTTTTGGTGAGCACAAGCTATTCATTTTGATGATACCCAGTTTACCAAGAATTTTATTTTATATGTAGTGTTTTCGGTGTCCTTTTAAGACGTCTTTGCATACCCCGAGTTTGCCAAGATAGTCTCCCATGGCTCCTAGGAGCTTTATAGTTACCACGTTTTCATTTTGTTCTATAACCGGCCTATTTTATCTGAAAATGCCTTTATTTCAACTTCATACTTTAGAGATATTCTCTCTGGATATTGAATTCTGGCTTGGCAGCCTTTTTCTTCTTTTATCCCTTTAAGGGCATTGTCTCCTGGTCTTCTGACTCTGTAGTTTCTGATGAGAAGGAAGCGGCAATTTTAATTATTGTTCCACTTTTTCCCTGGCTGCTTTCAAGATTTTTCCTTTTATTACTGGTTTCACCAGTTTGACTAGGATATGTGTAGAATTTTTTGTTTGTTTGTTTGTTTTGGTTTTTATACTTATTCTACTTGTGTTTTGCTGAACTTATTAAATGTGTGAATTTATCTTTTTTTAATGTGTATTTGTTTTTGAGAGTGAGAGAGAGAGAGTGAGTGGAAAGGGGCGGAGAGAAAGGGGGACACAGAATCCAAAGCAGACTGCAGGCTCTGAGCTGTCATCGTACAGCCTGAGGCAGGGCTCGAACTTATGAACTGTGAGGTCATGACCTGAGCCAAAGTCGGTCGCTTAACTGACTGAGCCACCCAGGTGCCCCTCTTTTTCTTAAACCAAAAGTGGGAAAGTTTCAGCCAGTGTTTCTTCAACAATTTATTTTGGCTTTTTCTTTCTTCTTTGCCTCTTGTACTGTAAGAGTATACCTATGCCAGACATTTTTTAATTGTTCCACCGGCCCAAGGCCTCACAAATATGTCTCAGAGTAGTCAGTATCTGGTGATTCTACTGTCTTGTGTCCAGTTTTTCTTACACATACTTGGTAAAGGCCCATGGAGTACATTGGTCATAGGTACAGACTCTTAGTGTATGGCATTGTCAGGGATTCTCACCTAGCATTCTAACCTTAAAGAATTTTTAAAAAAATGTTTATTTTTAAGAGAGACAGAGAGCACGAGCAGGGGAGAAGCAGAAAGAGAGAGAAACACAGAATCTGAAGCAGCCTCAGGCTCTGAGCTGTCAGTGCAGAGCCCGACGTGGGGCTTGAACCCAAGAACCGCGAGATCATGACCTGAGCCCAAGTCGGATGCTCAACCGACTGAGCCACCCAGGCGCCCCTGTCTCATCTTTCTATATCCTAAGTGGAAGTAGAAGTATCCCACTGGTTTTGACATGCTAGATTTAAAGTAAAAGTTTTTTCCGTTCTACATACTTTCTAGTTTCTGTGATGATGTTTTTCCTCTGACTTTTGTGTGTTTTTGGTGTTTAAAAATGTCCAAATACACAGATTTTTAAAATGTTAATTATTTTTACTATTGATTCCTAATTTAATTACATTTTGATGAGACTGAGGCAGGTATGCTTTGGAGTGTTTAGTATTTGTTATGATTTGCCTTATAGCTTTGGTGGTCAGGTTCTTTAAAAAGTTTTATTTATCTAAATAATCTCTACACTCAACCGGAGGCTCCAACTCATGACAACGAGACCAAGAGTCCCATGCTCTCCTGACTGAGCCAGCCAGGCGCCCCGGAACGGAATGGTCAGTTTTTATGAGTGCTGTATGTGAATAAAAACAGTGTGCTTTCTTTAGTTATTTGTTCATTGGATCAAGCTGTTGTTCAAATGGGTCTTTCTAGATCTTTATTAACTTGGATTAATAAATTCCCCCTGGATTGTAAATTTGCTGAAAGGGCATGTTAAAATCACTTACTATGATTGTGGATTCACCAATTCCTTCTTATAATTCTTTAAATTTTGCTTTATATATCATTAAGCCACAGGGTTATGTACCTTATGTACCTTTCATGATTGTGTGGTGACCCCCTTTAATCGCACAGGGTTTTTATTTGCCTTCAAGGCTATTCAACTTCAGTTTATGCTCTTCCCTCCTGTTTCCTCTGAATCTCCGGGATGGAGGAATTTCCTTTTTTCCTTCTGTTGAACTCCGTTACAGGTTACACTTCCCCTTCCATTTTCTCTAGCATGTCAGTGTATGCCTGGGTGTGAGTGTGCATGCAAGCGTGTGTGCGTGTGAATGTGTGTGTGCTGTTGTCACTGAGGCTTGCTGCGTGAGGTCTCTTCGCTCTCTGGCACCTCCAGTCCATCAGGGCCTCTCTGGCCTCCTCCATCATGACCTTTAACCTTCTTCTCCCATCACTAAGTGCTTTGTTTCCATGTCCTCATTCAGGTTCCCCAGCAAGGGACACTGATCGGCCTTGCTTATCTTTTTGCTCCAGGTCCCACCATAGGAGATGGGGCCTGCGCATGAGTCAGCTGCCTTGGGACATACGCTCATCCCTGATGCAGAGCTGGGTCCGCATGCCAGCCAGTGTCACATACAGAGCGCTGCGGAAGGGCAAAGTGGCCACTTTGGTCCTTCTGTATGTGGGCTGTCCGTGATCTTACCCTCCTTTGGTTGTCTGCCTCAGCTTCTGTCCAGAATCCGCTGCAGCACTGCGGAGGCCCCTCTGGAAGCCAGGGGCTGTGGCTAGGCTCTGAGGAAGGCTCGAGAGTCTCATCTTCGGAGCGCTGATCAGTGCCTTTGTCTCTCAAGCCAGCTCTGAGTTCATTATCAGGCCTTCACCCCCATCACAGCAGTCACCTGCCCCAAACTTCCCTCTGTCACTATTAGGTCATGGTCTTGAAGTCAGTTGTTGGGCAAAGCCTTATAAAGCAGTCAGGGAGGACAAGCTCTTAGTACTTAAAAACATTTTTTTTTTAATGAGAGAGAGAGAGAGAGAGAGAGAGAGGATCCCAAACAGGCTCCATGCTGCCGCAAGGAGCCCCATATGTGGCTTATTCCCACGAACCATGAGATTATGATCTGAGCTGAAACCAAGAGTCAGACATGTAACCAACTGAGCCACCCAGGTGCCCTTCTTAGCATTTTTGATGTAAGAGTAGTCTTGCCTGTCTGAGACCAGCAAGGTTGGATTTTATAGCAATTCTGAATGAGGACTTGTCCAAGTATGGGAAATTTCCCCATTTGAAACGGTAGGATCTGTTATTTATTTCAACTCTGAGAAGCTCTGGGAGCAAGTCTTGGATATTCATCTCACTTCCATGTTCATCAGCATCCTCCGTGAGTGATACAGGAGGTGGGAGGTTCAGTGACTGGAAATCACAGCTTATCCGAGCTGGAAAGAATCTCAGGAATGTCCACCAACCGGCTCACTTTACCCTGCCACCAGTGAGCTCCACAGAAGGGAAGGGGCTGCTCAAAGTCCACATCAGCAGGTGGCCGAGGAGAGACAAGGACCCTGGTCCCTCTACCCTCTGGTCCAGAGCCTGCTTCCTTAACGGCGGAGCATGAACACTCTTAAAGTTTTAACATTGTTTTGTCAGAGTGAATTTAGAATCTGCAGTGACAGGGAATGTCTAGAAATTAAAGTGAAGGGAGAGCTGTGGTCCCTTGATGTGTAATTGAAGACGGGGGTAAATGGCTTGAGTGGGGGCGGGATTCGAGTGCAGGGCCTCTGGGCTGTACGGGAATTAATGATTGCTTCTCTGAGACTTGTGTTGTCCTGTCTGCTCAGAGCCTGGACAGCATCACCCCGCGTCTTGTTCCCAATGTCATGGGTTTCCCTTTCTCTTCCTTCTTCAGTCTGTTTCCTGCCTTCTTCCACCGCTTTCCTATGTGCCATTAACCCCTCGTTTCTGTAATCTTTGTTTCTTTCCCTCCTAACCTCTGACATGAAGTATTAATTTTTGGCATTTTTTCCCTTTTCTTTGAAGTGCTCCTTCTGGCTACAAAAACTTCCAATTAAGTTTTTAAATAAAAGATAGAAGTTAAAAGCAACGGCTGCCTCGGGTTAGCAGGATGGAAACTTGTAGTTGCTTGAAGCTGTACTTCAAAAAGAGAAAACTCAATTTTAAAAGTGTGGAAGTTTATTCATAAAATACGTTGTGTTAAAAAAAAATGACTGGATTCTGTGGGCTGCAGAAGAGTCAAGCTATAGGTCAGTTGTGTTCTGTTTATTTACAGAATATTCTTTCTCTACGTAGTGGTTTTATTTTAAACAAAAGTAAAGAGATAGTTTGGAGCATCTGGATGGTTGTTTTGTTCTTGGCAATGCTAATTAAGTTAATATTGAGATTCTCTTCTCTACCAACTGAAGAACTTGTACAAAGTTCTTACATAGATTGCCTTTTATGTGCTATTGATACATACAAAAGAGTAGATGAATGCAACTCAAACTTTTGCTTTCTTACCAATTTCCCTTATTTCCATTTTTTAGAAAAAGATTTTATTTTATTTTACTATTATTATTTTTTAATGTTTATTTATTTATTTATTATTATTTTTTTAATGAGGAGAGAGAGAGAGACAGAGCAGGGAGGGTCAGACAGACTGCAGGCTCCAGGCTCTGAGCTCAGCACAGAGCCCGAGGGCAGAACCGCGAGATCATGACCTAGCGAAAGTCGGACAACACTAAGCCACCCAGGCGCCCCAATGTTTATTTATTTTTGAGACAGAGAGAAACAGAGCATGAGTCGGGGAGGGCAGAGAGAGGGAGACACGGAATCCGAAGCAGGCTCCAGGCTCTGAGCTGTCAGCACAGAGCCCGACGCAGGGCTTGAACCCATGAACCGTGAGATCATGACCAAGCCAAAGTCGGAGGCCCAACTGACTGAGCCACCCAGGCGCCCCTGAAGATTTTATTTTTTAAGTAATCCCTACACCCAGTGTGGGACTCAAACTTAAAACTCTAAGATCAAGGGTTGCATACTCTACCGACTGAGCCAGCCAGATGTCCCACCCCTCATCAATTTCCCTTATTTCTAAGTTCTACTTAGACTCCCCAGAAAGTGTGCAGGTATTCTGAGAGGAATCAAAGGAGTGAGGAGTCAGTGACCAGGGTTTATAAATTCTTATGCAGACAGGCAGGTTTCCAGGCTTCTGTGAGACTCTTTGATTGCCAGGAAGGGACACTCACCCAGGAGTCTCTTTTCCTCTGGAATGGAAATTTCCAGAAAAATCACTCCCCTTTCCAGGTGCCTTAGTGGCTCAGTCGATTCAAAGTTGGATCATGAGCTCAGGTCATGATCTTGTGGTATGTGGGTTCGAGCCCCACGTCAGGCTCTGTGCTGATAGCTCAGAGCCTGGAGCTGCTTCGTATTTTGTGTCTCCCTCTCTCTTTCCCTGCCCCTCTCCTGCTCATGCTCTGTCTCTCCCAAAGGTAAATAATAAACATTAAAAAAAATTTTAAAAATCACTCCCCTTTCTTTTCTTTTTTTTAATGTTATGTTTTATTTATTTCTAGGAGAGAGAGACAGCATGAGCAGGGAAGGGTCAGAGAGAGAGGGAGTCACAGACCGAAAGAAGCTCCAGGCTCTGAGCTGGCAGTCAGCACAGAGCCCGACCCGGGGCTCGAACCCACGAACCATGAGATCATGACCTAAGCGAAAGTAGGACGCTTAACCAACTAAGCCACCCAGGCGCCCCAAAAAATCACTCCCCTTTCATTCTCATTCCAAATCCAAAGAAATAATCAAGAAGAAAAAGAAACAATCCTCTCTAAATGCAGTGTTTTTCAAACTGCCAGCCATGCCCATTGGTGAATTATGAAATCCATTCAAAGGCTTCTGATCTGCATTAAGAAAAGGAACAAATACAAAATCCAAACACATGGCTCAGTGAAGGTAAATATTATTTTAATTAATCTTTGTGCATGTGTCCATATGGGTGTATCTGTACACACACACACACACACACACACACACACACACACACACACACACACACACACACACACACCTGATATACAATGTATTTCCTCCCAGGGGTTGACTTGAAAGGAGTTTCAGGAAGCAGACTGCTTTAAAGGGTGCGGAGCTTCTCCCATGTGCTGAGCCCTGCCCTCTGGGTTGGACTTCCACCTTTACCACAGAAGCTCCTCTTTTTACCCTTGGTCTGCAGGCCCCACTGACCTTACGCTTTTTGAGGGACACTATCATCTTTTCCTAATTTCTTTATCTGTGCGCTGAATATTACCATTTTTAAAAATGGATCTGCCTCTGGAGCTCCAAGCCCACCCGCTTTTCTCCAAGCCCACATCCCCTTTTTCTAGTCAAGCTATTGTCATCTGTCATCTAGGAGACTGCCTCCTGCAGGGAGTTGGGGGATTTGGGGACTGAGCAAAGGAAACGATATGACCACAAGGTGGCAGTAGCACACGCTGGCTTTATTGGGTGATGCTTTCATAGTTCCCAGCTGTTAAAATCCCTCTCAGCTAGCTTCTGCACAGCCAAGGAAACAACCCAGAAAATTAATAGGCAACCAACGGAATGGGAAAAGATAGTTGCAAATGACATATCAGATAAAGGGTTGATATCCAGAATCTACAAGGAACTCACCAAACTACACACCCGAAAAACAAACAACCCAGTGAAGAAATGGGCAGAAGATATGAACAGACACTTCTCCAAAGAGGACATCCAGATGGCCAACAGACACATGAAACGATGCTCAGCATCGCTCCTCATCAGGGAAATACAAATCAAAACCACACTGAGATACCACCTCACGCCAGTCAGAGCGGCTAAAATGAGCAAATTAGAGAACTCTGGATGCTTGCGAGGATGTGGAGAAACGGGCTCCCTCCTACACTGTTGGTGGGGATGTAAACTGGCACAGCCCATCTGGAAAACAATGTGGAGGTTCCTCAGGAAACTAACAATAGAACTCCCCTAGGACCCAGCAATAGCACTGCTAGGAATTTACCCAAGGGATCCAGAAATGTTGATGCATAGGAGCATATGTACCCCAATGTTCATAGCAGCACTCTCCACAATAGCTAAAACCTGGAAAGAGCCTAAGTGTCCATCGACAGATGAATGGATCAAGAAGATGTGGTTTATCTATACCATGGAATACTACATGGCAATGAGAAACAATGAAATCTGGCCATGTGTAGCAACATGGATGGACCTTGAGGGTGTTATGCTGAGCGAAATAAGTCAGGCAGAGAAGGACAAATATCATATGTGTGCACATATAGGAGGATTAGGAGGAACTTAACAGAGGACCAAGGGGGAGAAGAAGGGCGGAAATGGTGGGGGAAAGGGAGTGAGGCAAACCATGAGAGACTCTTGAATGCTGACAAAAACTGAGGACTGGTGGATGTGAGGGGGAGGAGGGGTGGGCATGGAGGAGGGCACGTGTGGGGATGAGCACTGGGTGTTATATGGAAACTAATTTGACAATAAACTATTTGTTTAAAAAAAAAATAACGTGAAGACATACTTAGATCTAAGAATCTCAAAGGGCCTCTGAAAAAAAAAAAATCCCTCTCAGCTGCAGTGTGTGTGCCTGTGTGTTGGGTAGGGAGAAGGGGACTCCGATGGGGAGGGGCATTTATGTGTGTAGATGGTGGCCCTCAGCAGCACAGTGGGCGGTCTCTGGGTCAGAGTGCTCTGAAGGACGGTAGCCACTTGAAGTCTTATAACCGAAATGCTCTGTCTTATCAATGGCCTTCAGATGCTGGGTGAGTGTTGTGGACTGTTCAAGGCAGGGAGGCCCCTAACTGCCTAAAAATCTGTTTGTTTGGACTATCAGTAAATGACTGTATGTGTAAAAGTTTGAGCTTGGTGTCAGTGGGCTTCTGGTCTAACGGGTCTCACTCGGCCTGCAGTGGAAAAATAACCGAGAGGCCGTATGCAAAGGGCACCTTTGGCTCATTCATATCACGGTCCCTCTGCACACAGAAACCTGAGCCATTTTTTGCAAATTAGGACTTGTTACCGCCCTTCCTTCTTAGGGTTTCCGTTGGCCTGTAACACCTTTGCCCATGCCTTTATTCTGGCAAGATGGTGATGCCAGGAAGCAAGATGCCGAGTAGCTGTGGCCGGGGGGGCAGGTGGGATGAATCTAGGAAGGCGTACAAAGGCCGGGTGGAGAGTCTGATGTGTCAAGTTGAAGAGCAGGCTCTGAAAAGGGGGTAGAACCGTTGAGGCCCCGCCCAGCATCTTGTAGGTGGTGAGTGTTCTCCAGTATTGGGTGATGAATTAGTCCTTAGGTAAGTTCCTTCTTCGGACTCTTCTCTGATTGAAGCTTGACCCTGACGTGGGGAAAAGGAATATAGGTGACGACCCCGGCTTGAACGGCGTATCTGTGGGAGTGTTGAGCTTGTTATTGGCTCTCCTTATTTGTTCTCAAAAGTTGTCTTTTGTGCTTTGAAATATATTTAATGTGGGGCACCTGGGTGGCTCAGTCGGTTAAGCATCTGACTTCAGCTCAGGTCATGACCTCACAGTTCATGGGTTTGAGCCCCACGTTGGGCTCTGTGCTTACAGCCAGCTCAGGACTGGAGTCTGTTTCAGATTCTGTATCTCCCTCTCTCTCTGACCCTCCCCCTGCTCATGCTGTCTCTCTCTCAGAAATAAATAAAACATTAAAAAAATTTTAAAAAAAGAAATATTTAATGAACACCTATCTTATTTTAAACTGACATTTTTAACATTTAAAATTTTTTAAATTTAAAAATAAACATTCTAATATTTTCTAACTGGTGATTCAAATGGGAAAAAGGTCTCCCCAGTTGATCCCTTATTTTCTTTTTGGCTTTCCTTTTACTGTATTCTAGTTAATATTTCGCCTGCTTTAGGAGTGCATTTTCTTCTGTAATATTTTCAAGTTTTGAAATCTGCTTTTCATGTCTGTTTGATGCTTTTCTCTCTGTTTAAGAGGAGTATTTCGTTTTCTCATCCAGTTAAAGTAATAGCAGTCCTTTGTGCCTTTCTTTGGTGGGTGAATGTGACAGAGGAGATGATCAACGTCCACCTGTTAGCTGGGTCCAGAGAATATCGCTGTGTAGAGATTTCCAGCTGGAGCATGATGAGCTCGGACCCGCACCTCGAGTCTATCAAGTTTATAAGTTTCAGACACTCCTCTGCCTTCGATTTTGATGAAGTGTGACAGTTGCCTCTAGTTATGTCCGAGTCTTTGGATATTATTACATTAACACTTGCTTTGTGCTTATTTTTTCATTGATTATTTAAAATTTTTTAAAAAATGTTTTATTTATTTCTGAGAGAGAGAGAGAGAGAGAGACAGCGTGAGCAGGGGAGGATCAGAGACAGAGGGAGACACAGAATCTGAAACAGGCTCCAGGCTCTGAGCTGACTGTCCACACAGAGCCCGATGAGGGGCTCGAACTCACGAACTGTGAGATCATGACCTGAGCTGAAGTTGGCCGCTCAATCAACTGAGGCACCCAGGCACCCCTCATTGATTATTTTTTAAAATATTAAAAAAATACTTATTTATTTTGAGAGAGAGGGAGAGAGAGAGAAGCAAAGGAGGATCAGAGAGAGAGGGAGAGGGCGAATCCCAAGCAGGCTTTGCACTGTCTGCACAGAGCCCTATGCGGTGTTCAAACTCATGAGCCCTGAGATCATGACCTGAGCCAAAGTCAAGAGTAGAATGCTTAACTGTCTGAGCCACCGAGGCACCACTTCATTGACTATTGTTTTATGGCCCTGGGGATGGTTTCTAGAAGCTTTGTGACGGCAGTTAGTTCTTCTTCTTCTTCTTCTTTTTTTTTTTTTATTTGGAGTTCCTAAAAGCACTTTCCTTATTTAAGAGGGATTTTATTTTATCTTATATTATTTGTAATCTAAGTACCCAAAATTCTTAGAGTCACCACCCCACCACTTTGGGTGGACACACTTAAGCCACATGGAAGGGACAGGGCTGAGAAAGAGCAGCTTCAGAGCTTCGGCACACCAATGAAGTCATGCCGTAGGGATGCATTCAGTGCCTCATTTGGTGTCATTGTTGACTTTTTGTATTCTTCTAAAGTATAGAATTTTTTTTCTAGTATTAAATGAAGATAAATATCAGGAGATTCTAACTCTTCATTTTGTTCAATGGGAAAAGAAATTTGGCTTGTAGAGTCCATTGAAAGAGATGAGAGTGGAATGAGGGAAATGTACATAGTGACTGACTGATGTGACCATACCTCTGTGGGTATCTGGTGTGAGCCCACCTTTATGTACCTGGAGTGTGGAAAACTGCCTTTTTAAAAAATATTTATTTATTTTGAGAGAGAGAGCGTGCACACACAAACTGGGGAAGGGCAGAGAGAGAAGGAGAGAGACAATCCCAAGCAGGCTACTCACTGTCAGTGAGGAGCAACACAAGGCTCAATCTCATGAACTGTGAGATCATGTTCTGAGCCAAAATCAAGAGTCCAATGCTTAATTGACTGAGACGCCCAGGGGCCCCTGGAAAATTGTCTTTATGCAGCCCTTCTGTGGCTCCAAGTACGAATCTTCTGGAGGGGCCCCTTATTATTTAGCACATTGGTTTTTCCTTTTTATTTAAAAAAATTTTTAATGTTTTATTTTATTTTTGAGAGAGAGAGAGAGAGAGAGAGACAGAGTGAGCAGGGGAGGGTCAGAGAGAGAGGGAGACACAGAATCTGAAGGCAGGCTCCAGGCTCTGAGCTGGCTGTCAGCACAGAGCCCAACATGGGGCTGGAACCCATGAACCATGAGATCATGACCTGAGCCGAAATCAGACGCTCAACCAACTGAGCCACCCAGGCGCCCCTGGTTTTTCCCTTTTAAAACAAGGTTGCTCTTCTTGTATTCTTAGGGAACAAGGATGAGAGGGACTTAGGAGAACTCTTTGCTTCAAAATACCCCTTGGTTTTTTTGTGGCCGTTTTCACTTTCCCAGAGATGTTTTATGGGCATGGACTCAGTCAGTTGACTCAGTCACTGGTGCACAACTTTCAAGTTTATTCTGAAAGTATGAATCAGGATTATGTGCTAGAAAAACTGAGTCTAAGTGTGATGAAAATACCCGAAGCTAAATGTGTACGTGGGTATAGTCAGTATTAGTGAATATTTTTCTCTTTACACATAGCTAGTTTGGTTTTTAGGAGTTATTTGGTAGTCTTGGCTCACAAAATTTGATTTTCTTTTCTTTTTTTTTTTAAGATTTTATTTTTAAGTAATCTTTATAGCCAATGTGGGGCTCAAACTCCTGACCCCGAGATCAAGAGTAACACACTCTACCGACTGAGCCAGCCAGGCACCCCTTGGCTCACAAAATTTTAAAATGAAGTCTTTTAAACATGTATTCTTCAGACATTTGCTGAAGGATCATACGTATGGGCTTTGGAGTTAGGGAGATAAGAATTCAGGTCCTGATTCTTTATCTGCCACCTGTTGTGGCTTTGAGCAAATCCTTTAACCATGCTGACTTGTGGTATATGAAACAGGCTTCCTGATGTGTAGCTTATATGATGTTACAAGGGTCAAATAAGACACAATGTAAGGGTGCCTGGGTGGCTCAGTCGGTTAAGTGTTTGACTTCTATACAGGTCGTCATCTCAGTTCGTGAGTTCAAGCCCCATGTCAGGCTCTGTACTGACAGTTCAGAGCCTGGAGGCTGCTTTGGATTCTATGTCTCCTCTCTCTACTCCTCCTCAGTTCATACTCTCTCTCAACAATAAATAAACATTAAAAAAAAAAAGACACTATGTATAGAACAGTGTTTGATTTTTTAGCAAGCACTTAATACATGATAGTTTTTTCTTACCTTGAAGGATTTCAAACTTTAAAAATTACCCTTTTCACAAATTAACAAACCAGACTATTTACCAGTATTTTAAAAATTAATTGCACAAACCTGGCTCTCAATGATTTGATGTTTTTAGAAACATACTCACACACGTGTGCATGTGTATGCACACACATGTACACACATTAAATAACTGAGTTCTTCTGATTGATTCTGAGTTAGAAAACCCCTTTGATGTGAAAAAGAATGGTTGGAAGTGTTCATTTTTCTGAATACGTGTTGTTTGTGATTATTATATGAGTGTATTGCAAAATGTGGATTAATCCACCCAATATTTGCTTAGCATGTGAAAGAAAAAACCGTGTCCCTTTGACTTTAGACAGAACAGAATATGATGAGCTGCAGGCTTTAACATTTAGCAAACTTTGGCACACCTAACAAGGAATCTCATTGTCATTTGCAACTGGTAGCACAGGGGAAATCTTAAAATGCTGACATTGGCAGGGTTTTTGCATTTGTTGTCCTCTGGGAGGCAGGGTTTTTAGCAGTTTTCCCCGCTTTTGGTACCATTTCATACTTTCTAATTTCCCAAACTTGTTCTCTTTCTATAAATCCATGTGAATGTAATGTCACATGTTCTCGATGAACTGTACATAGATTTGCTTACGTATTGACCGCCCCCCCTTCCTGGATTCCTCTTTCCTTTCTGAAGTCTTTTAAAAAATCTTTTCTGTGTGTGTGTTTTTTAAAGTTTATTTATTTATTTTGAAAGAGAGAGAGAGAGCACACTCGTCTGTGTGCGAGCAGGGGAGGGGCAGAGAGGGAGAGAGAGAATCCCAAGCAGGCCCTGCGCTGTCAGCGTGGACACCAAAGGGGGGATTGATCCCAAGAGCCGTGAGATCTTGACCTGAGCCAAAACCAAGATCAGATGATGCTTAACTGACTGAGCCACCCAGGCGCCCCTTTTCTGTGTTTCTTTATCTCTGGCCTTCATTTTGGAGACGGCCTCTCCAGATGCTGAAATCAGGACACTTTCTGGGGGATGATCCTTGCTGATCTTGAAGTCACCTGCATGCTTTTGAGAGGCCCAAGCACCGTGTTCTGTGCACCTCTTGATAACAAGGAGGGTAGTTCAGGCAGCATCTTTGAGTCTGAAGGGAGAGGAGTTTGTAAGCAAAGGAACCACTGAGTTGGGAGTTTTTACTTCTGGCTGATGCTAAATTATAAACTCAAAACTTCAGGTCTAAGCATGGAATATCCCTAAGAATTCTCTGTGGGAATTCCCTTTAAGTCATTTTTCTTTTGCCCAAAGGAATGACTACAATTTCATAATTGTACTGAAAGCTACATAAAGTAAAATTTGGAGTATTTTCCAGTGTGTCACAGTATACTTTAGGAGAGGAAGCAGGCAAATAATGGAAAAATGAGCACATGATGGGCTTTCCTGGGCAGAGTACTTCTGAATTAGAGCTTTTTGGGGAAAAAAACCATACAGATTATATATTTTGAGGTTATCTTAATAGGTGTTTCTAAGATCATGATTTTTTTTCTGAATTGTTAAATAATAACTATCTTTATCTTTAATAATGCTTTGTGCCTCAAGTTCCATTTATCTTATGTTTTACTAGCTCCATGTGGGTGAGTGAGTGGTTAACATTCCTTGTTCTTCCCCTTTACCTCCATTCTCTCTCTATATTCTTTTTTAAAAAATATTTTTATTTATTTCTAGGAGAGAGAGAGAGACAGCGTGAGCAGGGGAGGGTCAGAGAGAGAGAGGGAGTCACAGACTGAAACAGGCTTCAGGCTCTGAGCTAGCTGTCAGCACAGAGCCCGACGCAGGGCTCGAACCCACGAACCGCAAGATCATGACCTAAGCGAAAGTCGGACGCTTAACTGACTAAGCCACCGAGGCGCCCCTCTCTCTATATATTCTTAGATCTCTCTCTCTCTTTAAAAAAGCTTTTTTTTTTTTTTTAGGACAGCTTTAGATTTTACAGAAATATTACAAAGAGAGTACAGGGAGATACCATATACTCTGCACTGTTTCCACTATTATTAATGTCTTCTATTAGTTTGGTATATTTGTTACAATTAGTGAACCAATATTGATACATTATTATTAACTAAAGTCCATACTTTATTCATCTGTCCTTAGTTTTTTACCTAATGTCCTTTTTCTGTCCCAGAATTCTGTTCAGGATACTATATTACACTTAGTTGTCATGTCTTCTTGGTTTGCTTGTGACGGTTTCTTAGGCTTTCTTTGTTTTTGATGAAGTAGACAGTTTTGAGGAGTCCTGGTCATGTATTTTGTAGAATAGCCCTCAATGGAGATTTTCTGTGTTTTTTGTTTGTTTGTTCTTTTCATGATCAGACAGGGATTGTGGGTTTCAGGGAGGAAGATGACAGAGGTGAATTCCCATTTTTATCACCTCATATCAGGGGTGTATATATCAGCACAATTTACTATTATTGAGGTTGACCTTGGTCGCCTGGCTGAGGTAGTGTTTGTTAGGATTCTCCACGGTAAAATCAGTCCTGCCCCATCCTTTTCAGGTGTCCTCTCTGGAAGGAAGTCACTATGTGCAGCCCACATCTAAGGGGCGGAGAATTATTTTAATTTCTTCTGCATGGGAGATTTGTCTCTTCTGCCGCATTTATTTATTTAATAACTTTCCTATGTCAGTATGGACTCCTGGATATTTATTTCATACCTTGGGTTATAATCCAATCTACTTTAGTTTCTTGCTGAAATTGTTCCAGCTTTGGCCATTGGGAACTTTTTCAATTGTCTCCTGGGTCCCCTTGACATGCTCCCAATGATGCAGGACTCTCCCCCCGCCCCCACTTTTCTTTTCTGCCCCAGCCCTACAAGCAGTCATTTCCCCAAGTAATCCTGGCTCCTTTTGTTGGAGAATGGTATTAGAAACCAAGATATGGGGGCTAAGTGTGCTCATTGCTACTTGGATGTCATTGCTTCTGGGCCCCCTTGGCTGTGTATATAGGCATGTCTCTTCTTAAATGGCATATAAATGGAATTTTCTTCCTTAAAAGCTTCCAAGTCTGTCTTTTATAGGTAGTTTTAATTGGTTTACAGTTATTATGAATGCTGATGGCAGCGGATGCCTGGGTCGCCTGGCCTCATGGTAGTTATCAGAGGCAGCATCTGGCTATGGGCCTGACGTTTTCTCCAACTGCTGGAGACCCTCCAGCCACTAGGGTATCTAGGGTGAATGTGCCTGGGAATCAATACCCAGTGGCTCTCAGCTTCTCCCATAGGACTGAGCTGCAGTTATCCACACTGGGAATGTGCTGGACTAAGCTGCAGTTATCCACACTGGGAATGTGCTGCACAACATGTCCTTTTGTGACTGTCTTCCCTGCTCTGTCTCAGTTTCCGGTTCCCTGCCCAGTGTTTCCTGGAATCACGTGTCAAATAAACTACTTGCACTTGAATCTTTCTTTTGGGTTATGCACCTGGGGGAAATCCAAACTAATTCACTGATATATTTAGATATATTTCTATCATGTCATGCTTGCTCTATGTAATCACGCTTTTCCCTTCCCCTCCCTTCCTGCCGTCCTTCCTTTCTTCATCTATTTTTTCTCCCTACCCTGTCGATAACTTATAACTTTTACATCCTACTTTTATTATCTATTTTTAAAGTTTATTTATTTTGAGAGAGAGAGAGAGAGCATGGGGGGGGGTAGAGAGTGAGAGAGAAAGAGAGAGAGAGAGGAAGAGAGAGAATCCCAAGCAGGCTCTCTGCTCTCAGCATGAAGACTGACACAGAGTTCAATCTCATGAACTGTGAGATCATGACCTGAGCTGAAATCAAGGGTTGGATCCTTAAATGACTGTGCCACCCAGGCACCCCTCTACTTCTTCTTCTTCTTCTTTTTTTATTTATTTCTAGGAGAGAGAGAGAGACAGCATGAGCAGGGGAGGGTCAGAGAGAGAGGGAGTCACAGACTGAAACAGGCTCCACGCTCTGAGCTGGCAGTCAGCACAGAGCCCGACGCGGGGCTCGAACCCACGAACCGCGAGATCATGACCTAAGCGAAAGTCGGACGCTCAACCGACTAAGCCACCCAGGCGCCCCTACTTCTCTTCTTTTTGAAGTTACTTTTATCTTTTAAACATGTTTAGTAAGTAATATCTCTACTTTCCTACAGAATAATATAAGGATTTTAGGAAACTTAAGTTGATCCCTTCTAATCATTCATACTGTCACTGGGTAATTTTATTTTTTTAACTATTATTTTTTAATGTTATTTTGTTTTGAGAGATAGAGAGACAGAGTATGAGTAGGGAAGGGGCTAAGAGAGACACACACAGAATCCGAAGCAGTCTTCAGACTCTGAGCTGTCAGCACAGAGCCCAAAGCAGGGTTCGAACTCCTGAATTGCGAGATCACGACCTGAGCCTAAGCCCACCGCTTAACTGGCTGAGCCACCCAAGCATCCTGTCATTGAGTAATTTTAACTTCCAACTTCTTTTTTTTTTTTTAATTTATTTCTAGGAGAGAGAGAGAGACAGTGTGAGCAGGAGAGGGTCAGAGAGAGAGGGAGTCACAGACTGAAATAGGCTCCAGGCTCTGAGCTGTCAGCACAGAGCCCTGACAGCACTCGAACCCACGAACCGCGAGATCATGACCTAAGCGAAAGTCGGACGCTTAACCGACTAAGCCACCCAGGTGCCCCTACATTGACTAATTTTTGAAAGATAAGCTAACTTGCCTCTTTGAAAAAACCCGTTGGTTATGATTATTATCCCTTATATATATATTGTTGAACTTGACTTGCTAAAAATTGTTGAAGATCTCTGCATCTACGTTTATGAGAGATATTGGGCAGTAATGTTTTTGTCTGATTTTGGTCTCATAATAATGGTGACCTCATAAAATGAACTTGGAAATTGCTCCTTCTAATTGTTTTCTGAAAGAGTTGGTGTAAGATTTCTTCCTTTAAAAAAATCTGGATTTTCAGGTTTGCTTGAGGAATAGTTTTTTTTTTTTAATTTTTTAATGTTTTATTTATTTCTAGGAGAGAGAGAGAGCGTGAGCAGGGAAGGGCCAGAGAAAGAGGGAGTCACAGACTGAAACAGGCTCCAGGCTCTGAGCTGGCAGTCAGCACAGAGCCCGACGCGGGGCTCGAACCCACGAACCGCGAGATCATGACCTAAGCGAAAGTCGGACGCTTAACCGACTAAGCCACCCAGGCGTCCCTGAGGAATAGTTTTAAAACACAGATTCAAGGGGTGCCTGGGTGGCTCAGTCAGCCACCTATTTATTTTGGCTCAGGTCATGATCTCACAATTTTTGAGTTTGAGCTCTATGTTAGTCTCTGTGCTGACAGCACAAAGCCTGCTTGGGAATTTCTCTTTCTGTCTCTCTCCTTCTGCCCCTCTCGTACTTGCTCTGTCTCTCAAAAATAAATAAATAGACATAAACATAAAAAAATACAGATTCAGTTTCTTTAATAGGTAAAGGTCTATTCAGATTTTCTTTCTTTGATACTTTTGGTACTTTGTGTCTTTCAAAGAAATTGATTTTTTGAAGTTGTCAAATATATGGGTATAATCTTATTCATTATATTACTTTATTACCTTCTTAATAACTTTAGGATCTGTAGCCATATCTCCTCTTTTGTTCGTGGTATTGGTAATTTGTATTTTCTCTCTTTATTCCTTGATCGGCTTAGCTGGAGGCTTATCACTTTTATTAATCTTTTCAAAAAATTAGTTTTTTGTTTCATTGATTTTTTTTTCCTGTTTACTGTTTCATTGATTTCTGCTCTTATTTTTGTTATTTCCTTCCTTTTACTTACTTTGGGTTTCATTTGTTCCTCTTTTTATTTCTAGCTTCTTATGGTAAAAGCTTAGGTAATTTATTTAAAGCTGTACTTCTTTTCTGATATAAGCATTTTAAATTATAAAATTCCCTTTAAGCACTGCGTTAGCTCCATCTAACAAATTTAGGTATGCTATGTCTCCTTATAATTCAGTTTGAAATATTTTCTAATTTCTCTTGTGATTTCTTGTTTGACTTATAGGTTATTTAAAAATGTGTTTAATTTCTAAATCTTTTGGAATTTTCCATATATCTTTTGTTTTTAAATTTATGATTTGATTAAGTTGTGGTCAGAGAATATTATCTGTACATTTTCAGTCCTTTTACACTTTGAATTGTGTTTCCCCAAAAGATACGTTTGCTACCTGCTACCTGGGAATGTGACCATATTTGAAAAATAAGGTCTTAGATGATGTAATCAAGTCAAGATGAGGGCATCCTGATCAGGGTGGGCCCTGATCCAACGACTGGCGTCCATATGAGAGGGAAATTTGGACACGGAGACAGAAACTGAGGAAGGACGGCCATATGAGGATGAGGATGCAGACCCGTGGAATGCAGGGGACAGGTCGGGTTATGTGGTGTACACTGGTAACATCATATTTCTCCCTTTGAAAAAATTAGATTGTGTTTCTTATATATTCATAGGAACACCTTATAAGTTCTGGATAGCTCAGTTCACATTGTGTCCAAACCTGGATGACCGGTTTGTACAAAAAACCCTCTTCCCTAGCAATCAGTATAGCAGAGAGTTAAGAACATGGCTTCTGAAGTCAGGATCCCTGAGTGTTAATGCCACTACCCATTTTCTAGCTGTATGATCTTGGAAAAACGATTAAATCTTGGGGATGATTAAATGGGATAATTCTGGTAAAGCACTTGTTGGTTTCTGGGATATATTAAGTATTCAATATGTTAGCTATATTTAATGTTAGTGTAATTTCTCTTGCAAATTTATGTAAAAGTTTGGTAGATATTATTTTTATTTCAATAGCATTTTGTTAAAAATTTATTTTAAAAGTTCAAAATGTAAAATGAGCAGAATACAGGAACAATTTGCTTACAAAATAGTTGCTTCAAAATGGTGAAATTTAGGGGCGCCTTGGTGGCTCAGTTGGTTAAGCGTCTGACTTAGTCTCAGGTCATGATCTCATGGTTCGTGGCTTTGAGCCCCGCCTTGGGCTCTGGCTGACAGTTCAGAGCCTGGAGCCTGTTTCAGATTCTGTGTCTCCTTCTCTCTCTCTACCTGTCTTGTCCCCTGCTCATGCTCTGTCTCTCTCGGTCTCTCAAAAATAAAGAAACGTTAAAAAAATTTTCAAGGGGCGCCTGGGTGGCTCAGTCAGTTAAATGTTTGGCTTTGGCTCAGGTCATGATCTCATGGTTCGTGGGTTTGAGCCCCGTGGGGGGCTCTGTGCTGACAGCCAGCTCAGAGCCTGGAGACTGTTTCAGATTCTGTGTCTCCCTCTCTCTGACCCTCCCCTGCTCACACTGTCTCTCTCTCCTCTCTCTCTCTTTCTCAGAAATAAATAAAAAACATTAAAAAAAATTAAAAAAGAGTAAAAAAATTTTTTTTAAATGATGAAATTTAGGTAAATTTTTTTTTAATTAAAAAAAAATTTTTTTAAAGAGAGAGACAGACAGACAGAGAGACAGACAGCAAGCAAGGAAAGGGTAGAGAAAGAAGACACAGAATCCAAAGCTGTCAGCACAGCCTGATGCGGGGCTTGAACTCAGACTGCCAGATCATGACCTGGGCCAAAGTCAGACACTCAACAGACTGAGCCACCCAGGTGCCCCAGTAAATATTTTTTTCTAATAAGTATTACAACACCTACAAATTCTGAGTCTCAGATTTGACAAATCAAAAACCATAGCTATTTGAGATTATAGTTGTGTCCAGACTGAGATGTCAACTTTGCCTGTATTTATGTGAGACAACATCAACCTTATTTCCCTTAAACATTATTTAAGATAACATCTTTCAGAGTTCGTTTTTAACTCTGTAATATGTAGTTTTACTTGTATTTAATTACTCTTTTGAATATTTCTGCTGAGATTGCATATGTAATTCTTATATGTTTAACCATCAAAACCACCTTCCCAAATTATTTTAAGTCCCAAGAGGTAGGATAAGATGATCAATGTACAGACAATTATTGCCAGCTTTTTTGTTAATGTTGCTGTTTGTTAAGCATAAAAATTGTCTCACATTTAAAAAAATTTAAAAAATTCTATAATATATGGTATATATTATACTCTGATTTTTATTTTTCCTACTAAAATTAATAGAAAACTTCCAGTGGAAAAAAATCTTAGGCTTATTTCCCAGAAACCACTTCTTCAGAAAGTCTTAAAATACTTTTTTTTCCCAAAGAGATTTGAATATAGTTCCTGGAGAAAAAATTTCTCTGATATGAATTGGCTAAGAGAACGTGTGCTAACATTACTTGGCATCTTTTAGGCACAGTGGGGAAGGTGTCCACATATACTGCAGCAAAATCCTGTGGGATTTTGTGTTGAGATTTTTGCAGGCCAGAAACGAGTCCCTGAAGGTAGTGGTTCTTATGCTTAAGACCTTTTTCTTTTCGTGTTTCATTAGTAAATATGGATGACCTCAACACCAGGGGGCAGTATTTTACAGTAGTTGCCAGAATGTCCTTGTGTAAATCTGATGGGTTAAAAAAGATGTCTTATGTCCATTTAGTGTTTCCCCCTGTGTTGCATATAATGCACCTGGTCCTGGGAGTCATAGTGAATCTAGACTTTCATAAACCACAGGCTTTTTTAAAAGAGCCATTTTGTTCTGTAGAGTTAAACCTCCCCGAGTTAATTTTTACGCTAAGTGGTGCTGTTCCTAGGACTGCTGTGAGTCTGGCTGGTAGGGCTGAGTGCCTTTCACTTAGCAACACCTGAGACCCCCCTCCTCCCCTTCCCGCCCCCCCGAGCCTCTCCCGCAAGCCCAGGCGAGGGCCCTGCCCTGTTACGTAGCACAAGTCAGATGGGTGTGCAGCCGAAGACTTGATTTGGCTTCAGAGATGATCAAATTTTGTGAATTTTGCTCCAGAAGAGCATCCGGGTCTTACTGAGAAGAGAATGCGCTTTTTATCCAGAAGATTTTATAAAATTTATTTAATGTGCATTTATGTGCACTTTTATGCCTTTTGCCGTTTAAAAACAATAACAGTAGTGAGGGCATTTCATTCTGCATTTGGTTTCCTCTTTGTTTGCTAGCTTCCATTCAATATCACTATAGAGTGAACCTTTTCAGAAAAGCATATTTATATTGACTAGGTAATTCCTATTGAAATCTCCTTAGAAAAGCCTTCCCTGCTTGCTACACATCTATTACATACTCATTTTAGAAAACAAATATGGCAAAAAAAGAAAGTAAAAAATACTTGTCATCTCACTTCATAAATCTTTTGTTGCATATATTCTGCTTTTTTTCCCCATTTTTTTCTTTTTCTTTTTTTATTTATTTTTGGTGCACCAGAGTGGCTCAGTTGGTTAAGCGTCCGACTTCAGCTCAGGTCATGATCTCTCATTTCGTGGGTTCGAGCCCCACGTCAGGCTCTGTGCTGACAGCTAGCTCAGAGCCTGGAGCCTGCTTCAGAT
Organism: Proteles cristata cristata; assembly: GCA_017311185.1. Lineage (NCBI taxonomy): Eukaryota > Metazoa > Chordata > Mammalia > Carnivora > Hyaenidae > Proteles > Proteles cristata. The sequence goes on from JAESUZ010002059.1 coordinate 300,282, forward strand.
TCTGTATCTCCCTCTCTCTCTGACCCCCCCACCCCCACTCACACTGTCTCTCTCTCTCAGAAAAAAAAATTAAAGTTTATTTATTTTTGAGAGATAGAGACACAGAGAGAGGGAGAGAGAGAGAGAGAACAAGCGGCAGAGGGGCAGAGAGAGAGGGGGACAGAGGATCCAAAACGGGCTCCATGTTGATAGCAGAGAGCCCTACACAGGGCTCGAACTCATGAACTCACAAGCCGTGAGATCATGACCTGAGCCTAAGTGGGATGCTTAACAGACTGAACCATTCAGGTGTCCCCAATTTTTTCTTTTTTAAAAAATATAGTGGAAACATACTGTATGTGCTATTTTATAATTTGTGTTTTCTACATAGCAAGGTAATGAGCATCTTGTCACGATGTGAAACATCACTTTTAATGATTATTTGCTATTTTATAGGTATGAATATATATGATACATTTAATCAGTTTACCCTCCTATCAGCAGTACATGAGAGAGTCTGGGTTATCCATGCTCTCTCTTACTGTGGTTATTATTATTATTATTCAAAAAACCCCTTATTGGTAACCTGCCGCCTTCATCAAGCAGGTGTATGTTGATTCCTGACTACATCCCAGATAGCGTTCTCAGTGCATGGGATGATTAATGAACAAGGACAATCCTTGATCTCAAGAAACTTACATTCTACTGGCAGAGACAAACATAAGTAATACATGTAATAAATGAGTAAATCATTTCGTATTTTACAGAGCAATAAATGCTATACAACAACAACAACAAAAACCCAGAGCAGGTTAAGGGGGCAGAGTAAAGAGGGCATATAGTTCACTTACAGTAGTCAAAGTACACTTAATTGAAAATGTGACATTGTAAGACTTGAAGGAAGTGACACATATTTTAATTTGCATTTTTATTGTTATGAAGACTAAACGCTCTTTTATGTTTATTCTTATGTGCATTGTCTGTTTAGATCCTATGCCCATTTTTTTTTCTGATTAGGATGTTAGGTTTTTTGTTTTTATTTTTAATTAACTTTTTAAAGCTTATTTATTTTGAGAGAGAGAGAGTGCAAGCGGGAGAGGGGCAGAGAGAGAGAGAGGGAGAGAGAGAATCCCAAGCAGGGTCTGTGCTGTCAGTGCAGAGCCCAGTGTGAGGCCTGATCTCATAAACTGTGAGATCATGACCTGAACAGAAACCAAGAGTCAGATGCTTAACTGACTGAGACACCAAAGTGCCCTTTTTGTTTTAATTTTTTTAAAAACTTCATTTGGAAATCATTTCACACTCACAGAAAAGTTGCAAGTCTAGGTCTAGTTTTGAGCACCTGTATGCACCCCCACCCAGCTTCCCGCATTACTATCATCCTGTCTATTTTTATTATCTGCACATGTCTATTTTCTTTCTACCTGAACCATTTGAGAGTAAAGTTGCAGATATCATGACCGTTTACCTCTAAGTACTTTTGTGTATTTTACCTAAGGATAAGAATGTTCTTGTCCATTACCATAGTGAAATTATAACTGCAGTAGATTTGCATAATACTTTGCTCTAATCTACTGTTGGCATTGTGATTTTGTCAATTGACCCAATAATACTCTTCCTAACCTTGTTTTTCCTCAAACAAGGATCCCATCTAGATCAGATACTGCATTTAGTTGTCCTGTCTCTTTAGCCTCCTTTAATCTGGAACATTCCCATAGCTTTTGTCTTTTATGGCTTTGACATTTTAAAAGAATATTGTTTTCATCTGTCAGGCTTCTATAACAAAATAACACAGACCATTGGCTTATAAACAACAGAAATTTTATTTCTCACAGTCCTGGAGGCTGGCAATCCAAGATCAGGGTGCCAGAATGGTTGGGTTCTGGTGAAGGCCCTCTTTTTATTTTTAATTTTTAATGTTTATTTATTTTTGAGAGAGAAACAGAGTGCGATCAGGGGAGGAGAAGAGAGAGAGAGGAAGACACAGAATCTGAAGCAGGCTCCAGGTTCCGAGCTGTCAGCACAGAGCCCAATGCGGGGCTCAAACCTGCAAACTGTGAGATCATGACCTGAGCCGAAGTCAGATGCTTAGCCAACTGAGCCACCCAGGTGTCCCTGAAGGTCCTCTTACGTGTTGCAGACAGCATACTTCCTCACTATGTCCTCCTGTGATGGAAGGGAGCTCTGTCAGCCCTCTTTTATAAGAGCACTAATCCTATTCAGGAGGGCTTTGCCTTCATGACCTAATTAACTCCCAAAGACCTTATCTCCTAACACAATCACCTTGGAGATGAACTTTCTAACATAAAAATTTGGGGTGGGGGGACACAAACATTGAGATCATAGCAAATACCATTTTTAAAATTAGAATGTTCCTCATTTTGGGTATCTCCGATGTTGGGATAGAAAATGAATCCTTGGCTGGAATACCATTTACATAGTATGTGTCCTGAGCATATCCATCTGGAGGCAGTCAATATATATGTGCCCCAAAATAGAGATGTGAATTTTGATCATTTAATCAAGCCATTGTCTTATTTCTCTACTAGATAGCAACTATTTTTCCCTTTAAAACTAATAAGCCATCTATGAAGAGGCACTTTAAGGTGATGCAAGTGTCCTGCTCCTTATCAAAATGTTCCCCTAAGTGTAGCATCCACTGATGGTCCTTGCCTAACCAATCTCTTCTATGGTTGCAATATGATTTTCAACTGTAGCGTTCCCACAGTTTCTAGTTGATACTCAGTCACTTACCATAAACAAGAATCTTCCCTTCTCCCCTCTCTCTCTCTCCCTCCTTCATCCAACTCTCTCTCTCTCGTCATCATTTATCATCATCTATCCATCTATGGATCTATCTAACCATCTACCCACTGTCTATCATCCACACACACTCATGGATTTCTATTTTTCAATAGTTTATAATTCACTTGCTTTTATTATTTCAGTGCTCAGATTGTTCCAGATTTGGACTGTGGTGGCTCCGGTGTCTTTCTGAGCTTCTATCGTGTTGGGGAAATGTTCCCTTACTTTCTAATCTAACAAGATATTCCAGGCTCATCATATACCTTCCCAATCCTAGAATTCATTCCTTTCTCCAAGGATTTATGATTCTTTTTTAACATGAAATGGTGTTAGTGACTAAAATAGGGATACTGTGTACATGCATTGCTCCTGGGGGTTTGGCTTTCAGGCCCTTTTGTGGACATTGCTGGAAGTATATAGATGTGTTACACATCTACATGCATATATACACTTTATATTGATGTTTAAGAGTTCTTTTAAAAAAATTTTTTGACATTTATTCATTTTTTGAGAGACAGAGAGAGACAGTATGAGTGGGGGAGGTGCAGAGAGCTAGGGAGACACAGAATCTGAAGCAGGCTCCAGGCTCTGAGCTGTCAGTACAGAGCCTGACGTGGGGCTCGAACTCATGGATAGACTGTGAGATCATCACCTAAGCTGAAGTCTGATGCTCAACCAACTGAGCCACCCAGGTGCCCCTAAGAGTTCTTTATATATATTAGGGAATATGTTAGAATTTCATATATATTAAAAGTAACTTCTTGGTTTATAATTGGTACTATAATTCTTCTTATTTTTTTAATTTATGAAGTTTTGCTATAATTTTTTTAATTCATGGTTTTTCTCTTGGTATTAATCTAAGATTCCACAAATATTCATGTCTTTTGGTTGTTTTATTAAAAAAATTTAAACCTCTGGGGCGCCTGGGTGGCTTAGTCGGTTAAGCGTCTGACTTTCTCTTAGGTCATGATTTCACGGTTCGTGGGTTCGAGCCCCACTTCGGGCTCTATGCTGACTGCCAGCTCAGAGCCTGGAGCCTGTTTCAGAGTCTGTGACTCCCTCTTTCTGACCCTCCCCTGCTCACGCTGTCTCTCTCTCTCTCTCCTAGAAATAAACATTAAAAAAAAAAATTTAAACCTCTGATTCACCTGTGATTCAAATATTATCTTTCCCTGAATATTTAGCAGGGTGTGTTAATAGCATTTATTAAGTATATTATGCTATTACTGTTTATTGGCAATGTCACTTTTATTGTATTTGTCATATCACATATCATATTTGGTAATGTCACATTTATCACAAACAAAAAAATGTTTGTTTTTAGATTTAAAACAATTTTTTAAAAATATTTACTTGAGAGAGAGACAGAGACAGAGAGAGAGACAGAGTGCAAGCAGGGGAGGGGCAGAGAGAGAGGGAGACACAGAATCCGAAGCAGATTCCAGACTCTGAGCAGTTAGCACAGAGCCCAACATGGGGCTTGAACTCATGAACTGTGAGATCATGACCTGAGTCAAAGTCAGACGCTTAACCACCTGAGACACCCAAGCGCCCCTGTTTTTAGATTTTTTTAAAAGCTTATTTATTTATTTATTTATTTTTAATATTTTTATTTATTTCTAGGAGAGAGAGAGAGACAGCGTGAGCAGGGGAGGGTCAGAGAGAGAGGGAGTCACAGACTGAAACAGGCTCCAGGCTCTGAGCTGGCAGTCAGCACAGAGCCCGACGCGGGGCTCGAACCCACGAACCGCGAGATCATGACCTAGGTGAAAGTCAGACGCTTAACCGACTAAGCCACCCAGGTGCCCCTAAAAGTTTATTTATTTTGAGAGAGATAGAGTGCACAGGTGTGTGTGAATAGGGGAAGGGCAGAGAGAGAGAGGGAGAGAGAGAATCTCAAGCTGTCAGCACAGAGCCTGGAGCTGGGCTTGCTCTCACAAACCAGGAGATCATGACCTGAGCTGAAACCAAGAATGGGATGCTTAACTGACTGAGCCCCCCAAGCGCCCCTGGTTTTTAGACTTTTAAAAATTCTCTTCCACTGATATGTTTGTTTTGTCTTGTGCCATGAGTGCACTGTGTTAAATTTTCTAGCTTTACAGCTTTTTATTGTCTGCAAAGCAAAATTCACATTCACTCATTTTTGTCATTGAACCATTCCTCATGTTTGCTGAGTACTTGCTATGTGCCAGGCCTTGTACTAGACCCCGGAAATAGGATGCTGAGCAATGTGTTTGCTCTCTCTCACCTGTGTTAGAGAAGCCCATGGGCAGATGGGGGTTCTTACAGCTCTGCCTGGTCAGCGGTACAATGAGGAGGGGCAGAGTGCTGTGGGATGCACCTACCCGCCTTCCCGCCTTCATGTCCGGACTCTCTGCCTTCCCTCCTACTATGCAGATAGACTTCCTGCTCTTGTCTGAGACCCACCCTCCACTGTGCGCTGGGTCCTTTCCCCTCTCACTTTCTCAAGGACTCATGTTGGCAGTTCGCTTCTTTCTTTCCTTCTCTAATCCCTAATGGGATTAGTCCCATTATGTTGAGGGAAATCTTTTCCTTATTTCTTATTCCCTTCCAACTACCACCCGTTTCTCTGCCTACCTTTATAGTCTTTTGAGTTATTAATGCTCCAGTTCTCCTCCTGTTCCTTCTTGAAGCCACCCTAGTCAGTTGTTCATGTCACCAGTCCACCAGAAGTCTCATGCTGCGGTTACCTGTAACCTCCACATTGCTAAATCCATTGGTCCATTCACATGGTCATACTGCTTGACTTACCAATGGCATCTGACGTGGCTGATTGCTTCCTGGATAGCCCATCTTTGCTGACTTCTGGGACACTACTTTCTTGGTTCCCCTTCTATCTTATTGGCTGCTACTTCTCAGAGTCCTTTGCTGTTTTCTCTTTATTTCCCCATCTCTAGATGCTGGAGTGACCCAGGAATTAGACCTTAGACCTGTTTTTTTCCTCTGTCTGCTCTCATTCCTTTGGTAATCATATCCAGTCTATAAACTCTAAATTTAAATCCCCAGGTCAGACTTCTCCTATGAGTTCCAGATTTATGTATCTACTTTATTCTTTACATCTAACTTACGATTAGCTAATATACCCCATTACTTAATTTTTTTAATTCTATTTGTGTATTTGCTTATTTTCCACTAGCCTGTGGGTTCCTTAGGGTAGAGATTATTTTTTGTCTGTTTATTCAAGGTTGTTAATACAGCTCCTGGAACAGTACGTAATGCATAGCAATTGTTCAATAAATATTTGTTGAATGAATGAATGTCCAAAATATTCAAATTGATTATTTTCTGAAGTTTCTCCACTTCTTATAATGAAGACTTCAAAATCTTTTATTTGAAAAGGGGTAATCCTTTCTATTTTAAGCTAGTGATTTTTTAATTCTCTGATAATTTCTTGGTTCATCTTTAAAAAAATTTTTTTTAATGTTTTATTTATTTTTGAGAGACAGACAGCGTGAGCAGGGGAGGGTCCAAGACAGGGGGAGATACAGAATCTGAAACAAGCTCCAGGCTCTGAGCTGGCTGTCAGCACAGAGCCAAACATGGGACTCGAACCCACAAACCATGAGATCATGACCTGAGCCGAAGTTGGACGTTTAACTGACTGAGCCACCCAGGTGCCCCGTCTTGGTTCATCTTTATAGAGGGGACAATGTTTGGCCAATGCTTAAATAATAATAGGTTTGATCCATTATTACATTGTGGGTGCCCATTTCAAACATTTCATGTCCAGTGAGAGGAGGAGAGAATAGTTTGATTTGCTGGGGGTTATTTTTCCATAATTACAACTGCCTGTGCGGAGTAGAAAGAAAGCTCACCTGGAAGTCGCCAAGGTCAGGACCTTCCTGGTGGTGCACGAGTGGTTTTTTTGTTTGTTTGTTTGTTTTTATTTTGTTTTGTTTTGTTTTATTGTTATGGAAGCAGCAGCAGAAATAACAAAAATGAGGTCAGCAACAATTAGCACTTACTGAGTGCTTCCCTGAGTGCCAAGCACTGGGATAAGGCTTGATATATATTCTCTCACTTAACCCTTATAAATTATCTTAAGAGGCAGAACTGAGACTGGGTAAATTAGGGCAGTAGCCAGCTTCCAAGGATGCCCAATGATCTCCACCTCCTGGTGGTTATGTACTTGGGTAGTTCTCTCTCGCCTTATCAGTCCCCAGGGCTGACCTACGGGACCAATAACATCCAGCAGAAGTGAGGGTACGTTTCTTCCGAGCTGAGGTAATAAAAGACCATGGCTTCTTTCTTTCTTTTTTTTTTTTTTTTTTAATTTTTTAAATGTTTTATTTATTTCTGAGAGACAGCATGAGCAGGGGAGGGTCAGAGAGAGAGGGAGACACAGAATCTGAAGCAGGCTCCAGGCTCTGAGCTGTCAGCACAGAGCCCTACACGGGGCTTGAACACATGAGCCGTGAGATCATGACCTGAGCCGAAGGTGGACGCTTAACCGACTGAGCCACCTAGGGGCCCGCATGGCTTCTTTCTTGCACACTGTCTTGCTCTCTTTCAATCTCTGATCATTTGTTCTGGGGAAAGTGTTCTAAGGATACTCAAGCAGCTCAGGGGTTAAAAAACACTGCCCAACAGCCAGTGAGGAACAGAGACCTGCCAACAGACACAGGAATGAGCTTGGGAATGGATTCTACGGCCCCATTTGAGCCTTCAGATGTAGCCCTGTCTTGTAGTTTGATGACAACCTTGTGAGAGATCTTGAGCTCAGACCACCCAGCTGAGCTGCTTCCGGATTCCTGAGCTTCAGAAATTTTTTGAGATAAAGAATGATAATTATTTTAAGCTGCTAAGTGTTGGCATAATGTGTTATGCAGCAGTTGATGACCCCTCATATGGGTAAATTGCTCTGTTGTTAAGTGGTAGAGGTAAAATTGCATCTTGGGTCAGTCAGATTTCAGAGCCTGAGTTTTTTGCCCCTGGGCCCCAATGCCATGGCAATTAGTCACAGTAGCCAACCCTCTTATGGTGGGTCCATTGTGAACTGCAGCTGAATCTTGGGGTTTGCTGTGGCCCGTGGGACTGGGAACTGGGCCCATGACTTCTTTCCCTCAGTCTCAGTAGGGATTCAGCTTTTATCTATTTTAAGTTCCCTAAATTATTATTGCTTTTTAAAAACTTTTATTTTATTTATTTTTATTCAAGTATAATTAACATGCAGTGTTATAATAGCCTCAGGTGCACAGTATAATGATTCAGCAATTCTATACATTACTCAGTGCTCATCAAGACAAATGTACTTTTAATTCCTTTTGTCTCTTTCACCCATCCCCCAACCATCTTCCCTCTGGCAACCACCAGTTTGTTCTCTGTAATTGGAGTCTGGTTTCTTATTTGTCTCTTTTTCTCCTTTCTTTGTTTTATTTTTTAAATTCCACATAGGAGTGAAATCATAAGGTATTTATTTGTCTTTCTCTGACTGACTTATTTCACTTAACATTATACCATCTAGGTCCATTCATGTTTCAAGGGTAAGATCTGATTCTTTTCCTTTATGACTGAGCAATATTTCATGGTATATATGTAATATTTAATATTTCATATAATATTACATACATATGTAATATTTCATGGTATGCATATCACTATATACATATCACTTCTTCTTTATCCATTCACCTATAGATGGACACTGTTTCCACATCTTGGCTATTGTAAATAATACTGCAAAAAACATAGGAGTGCATATATGGTCAACAGTCACATGAAAAGATGCTCAACATCACTCATTATCAGGGAAATGCCAATGAAAACCATAATGAGATATCACTTTATTCTTCTCAGACTGGCTAAAATAAAAAAACACAAGAAATAACAAATGTTGTAGAGGATGTGGAGAAAAAATAACCCTTGTGCTCTGTTGGTGGGAATGCAAGCTGGTGCTGCCACCATGGAAGATGGTGTGGAGGGTCCTCAAAAAATTAAAAATAGAACTATCATGATCCAGTAATTCCATTACTGGGTATTTACCTAAAGGAAATAAAGACATTAATTTGAAAAGATACATGTAAGCCCGAATTATGTCTATAAGCATTTCTAGAGGGTACATTTAAGGTATTGGTTGTGACTGCTAAATTTTTTTTTTAATGTTTTATTTATTTTTAGGAGAGAGAGAGAGAGAGACAGCATGAGCAGGGGAGGGTCAGAGAGAGAGGGAGTCACAGACTGAAACAGGCTTCAGGCTCTGAACTGGCAGTCAGCACAGAGCCCGACGCGGGGCTTGAACCCACGAACCGTGAGATCATGACCCAAGCGAAAGTCGGACGCTTAACCGACTAAGCCACCCAGGCACCCCATGACTGCTAAATTAAACTAGATGCCTAGATTTTTTTTTTTTAAGATGTAGAGTTGGTAAACTTTTTCATAAAGGGCCACACAGTGAATATTTTTGGCTTTGCAGGTACAATAGAATTTTTTAAAATGCCGTCTTGATCAAGTTTTGAGGCTTTGTGTAGGAACTGGTAGATTCTTCTGCTTGAGAAGCTATTTGAGTCCATGCCCCCAACTACAGACCTCATTGTCTTTCGTACACTGGGCTGCTGTATCCCCACCCAGGACCAGATCCTTGGCAGCCAAGGAAAGCTTCAATACCCCAGAGCCCCTGCAAGGATTCAGATTAGCCAATCTTAAGCCTGCCTACCCTGCCTTATCCTTTCCTTTCCATGGAAATCATGATAAAGGTGCTTGCCTACAGTTTCCCTCATCCTTCTGCCTTGAGGTTGACCCTGGTGCTTCCCCTGAGTGCCTGAGTGGCCCTGCAAGGTGTGTCCCCCAGCCGCCCAGAACTGTGAGTATCACAATTGCAAAACTCTTTCCAGTTTCTCTCTTGATCTGCATCTGACGGCACCATACCTCACCCAAAGCAATATGGTTAAAAGAGCTACTCAACTCTGTCAGCTTAGTGTCAAAACAGCCAGTGTGGATGAGTGGGTGTGATTGTGTTCCAAAGAAAATTTTATCTATAAAAAAATAGGTGATGGTCCATGTTTGGCTGTTGGGCTGACCTCTTTGTTAGAACATCCTCACAGGTGTTGGTTTTTCTGATCGAATATATTTCAGTTAAGTAATAAATATAATATATTATATATTGCATAATATATAATATATTTCAGTTAAGTAGTAAATCTTTCTAAGCTGTCAGTAGTTGACTTTGAAAGCCCTTGCAGGAGCTTGAAAGGAGCTTTGAGTTTTGTGAACTACTTCAGCTCTGATGCCTGCATATGTTGTAGTCCATTATTATAGTATTATACTTAATATGACTTTAGAAGGATGGTAATAAAGGGGTGCCTGGGTGGCTCAGTGAGTTAAGCGTCGGGCTTTTGATTTCAGCTCAGGTCTTGATCTCAGGGTTGTGAGTTCAGGCCCCACATTGGGGACTTGAAAGAAAAAAAAAGGACAGCAATAAAAATCTAACTGCCCCAATAAAAGCTGGCTGCTGTGCCGAATGCTATATATTCGTTACCACTATTCATTCTCTTTTTACAGATGATATTTTTCCTCATTTTACAGATGATAAAACCAAAGCTTAGAGAAGCCCAAGGAAATGCCTCCATCACATGGTAGAGATGGCTGTCGATTCAGGTAGATCGACTTAAAAAAAAAATCATGTTTTTAACCCTGTTATGCAATTACATTTCTGAGATTCCCTTATCTCCTTTAAAGCACGTGAAAGCCATTAAAAAATGTCTAATGGCTTCAATAATGATTATTTAATACATTATTTCTTTGATTAAATAACTTTTAATTTTAGGTATCCCCAAAAGGATAGACATACTTTTTTCATAATTGGATGTTGTACAAAGTGACGGGATTGATCCTTGCATTCGTTCTAGTTCATAATAGAATATATTAGTTTAGTTGGAATTGTTAATTTTCCCTTGGGGAGGATCAAGTGCCCAGGGCGCTGATTGATAAATCAATAAATCTTTAGTGAGTCTGGTAAATCAACTGTCACACATATGTCAACCTTTTCTCCGGAGTATAGATTTTACCCAGGGACAAGTGTGTTTATTCCTTTCTATTGTTTTCTCCTGCAAAATTGTATCATACTAAGGTATTTAAACAAATCCCTAAGATTGCAAGCTTTGCCCCTTCTTTTAAAACAAAAAACAAAACAAAACAAAAAAAACACCAGCAATAGGGATCCTGCATTTTTCAGCTATTTTAGGGAAAGAGCTCAGTTGTTTGCATATTTGCATTGCAACCTCTAACCTCTCCTGAGGACACGGGGCTGTCTGACTATTAAGCCCACAGGCACAGCGCCGGGACTGTGGATTAAGCCTCTGAATGCTGACTAGTTTTCTGCAGCATTCCCAGCATGTGTGAAGAATGTGTTTGTAGCTGGGAGGCAAACAGAACATCCAAAGCCGGAGCAAGAATTTTGAAAAATAGTTGTCTTATGTATAAATTTATTTTGCTGTTAGTGCTTTATTTTTTTGCCCGTTTCATTATTCCTTATTTCCAGTTTCTTTTAAAATAGTGAGTTTTGTTTGATATTCTCCTGACCAAAGTTTTGGTCACTTGTTGTTGAATGAATGCTACAGTCTTGATTTTTAAATGTTCTTTGTTTCTTTGTCATTTAAATGCCAAGCCATTGATGGGTGGCTCCCCCCACCCCTCCCCATTCCCCCGTGGTAGAGAAAGCCTGGTGCTTTCCACACAAGATGTCCTGGTGGCCTTCACACTATACAAATAAGGGCCCAGCTGGTAACATGGGAGGTACTGGAGGGCAACACCTTAGGTTTGTAGCACATATAATAAGAACAGCATGGCTTTGGGCTGTGGATTTATTTCTCTAACAGTTTAAGTTATTATTGTGCTTATGTTTAGGTTAGAAAAACAACCCAACACAACCAAATGTGTTCTCGTAGCTGGCTCTTTATTCATTTAGCAAAGGAGCATATTTTGAAGACTGTGAATTATATGCGGGTAGGAAAACTAAACTAATTTGATGAACTGGCACATTGTCATTAAGGGTCACTGGTAGCAATTTTTTAAAAAATATTTTTATTTATTTCTAGGAGAGAGAGAGAGAGAGACAGCGTGAGCAGGGGAGGGTCAGAGAGAGAGGGAGACACAGACTCTGAAATAGGCTCCAGGCTCTGAGCTGGCAGTCAGCACAGAGCCCGACGCGGGGCTCGAACCCACAAACCACGAGATCATGACCTAAGCGAAAGTCGGACGCTTAACCGACTAAGCCACCCAGGCGCCCCCAGTGGTAGCAATTTATAGAGAACCTCCCTTTTGCCTGACACTGGAAGTGGGGAAGGGGAGGCAGGGTCCAAAATGAAGCCAAACCCAGCTTCTGCCTGTAGGAGCTCGAGATACAAGATGGAATAAAGAGAATGTCCGAGAATTTACCCATCAGTGGAAGAACCCTGTTTGAGGGGTTACAAAGTAGCACTGGAGATGAACCTTGAGGGGACTGATGGCATTTCAACAATGAGCTAGTTATCCTGGTTGTAAAATCACAGGGGAAGGATAGAAAGGGGTGGGGAGCATGAACACACAAGAGAGAGAGGAGAGAAGGAGACCTTGTGTGTGTCTGTGTGTCTCTGTGGGGAATAATTAGCTATTCACTTGAGCTGGCACAAGTATAGTGGAGCAATGGGAGATGGTTTTCTAAAAATAATTTAAGTCTCATAATTTATTAGGTCTTTAGGAGAATAGCAATGTATATTTTCCTTTCGTATGCAGTAAAATTAGATTCTTGTCTGTAGGGATGATGGTTAAATTTATTATAAAGTTAATGCCAAATCCATTGTTAGCTATTTTGTAAATCGTAATGTGACTGACATAATGAGCTCCATGTTGTAATTCTTAAAAATAGTTACAATAATGCTGCCCTCTAGGTCAGTGTCATGGTGCAGTGAAATTCCAGCACGTAGCCTGTGCTTTTCGAATCTCTTTATTAATGATTTGCTGGTGCATTTAAACTGGGACCTGATCCCTAGTCTAGGCCAAACGTCAGGATTAGTAGCAAGTAGTTTTAACTCTATCATGGCTTTCGAGAGCTAGCTTTGATATTCTGTTTGAATGAGCTAAAACATTTCACCTATAGAGCAAGAAATGGGTCAGATGAAATTGCCTTTCTACTAAAAATATTCTGCTGGTTGGGATTTTTTTGCTGTATCACGTTATTAGAAAACACAGCAAATCACATTGCATCCTCTTTTTATCTTCTGTATGTTTTTGGGCAAGAAACTAGTATTACTTTGAACATATGCTCTGTAAACATTCTACTGTGCTGACATGTGGGGCCCGGGAAATCAATTGAATGAGAGAGAGGTTTCAAAAACAAATGAGTTAAAATAGGCTGTTTGTGGTGCATCTGGGTGGATTAATTGGTTAAGTGTCCGGCTCTTGGTTTTGGCTCAGGTCATGATCTTTTGTTTCGTGGGTTTAAGCCCCTCATTAGTCTCCATGCTGGCAGTGTGGAGCCTGTTTAGGATTCTCTCTCTCCCTCTCTCTCTGCCCCACCCCCACTTGCTCTGTCTCTCTCAAATAGAATAAACTAAGAAATATGCTGTTTGTAAATGAAATAGATTAGGATTTGAAGATAGTACATTATGGCTTGCAATTGACCAATATTATCCAGTAGTGTTCCTGAAATTACTAGTAACAAAATTGTGGCACACCTCTAGAATCCATCATGGTGGTTTGGTATACAAATAAATCACCTGGAAAATTTAAAGAGAAGCTTCCCAGCTCTGAACTTGACATTTTGGTTCCATAACCCTGGGATGGAACCCATAATTATACATTAAAAATTTTTTTTCTTTAACATTTATTTATTATTGAGAAACAGAGAGAGACAGAGCATGAGCGTGGGAGAGGCAGATAAAGGGGGAGACACAATCCAAAGCAGGCTCCAGGCTCTGAGCTGTCAGCACAGAGCCTGATGTGCGCTCAAACCTGTGAGTGGTGAGATCATGACTTGAGTCAAAGTCGGACGTTCAACCAAAAGCCATCCAGGAGCCCCTAAATGATCATTTTTTAACCATTGTCCCCAATGATTGAGAAATGCTTACTGGAACATAGATGCTTAATAAAAACCTGTGTGTGATATCGAATACTTGCTCAATGAATACATGTTGAGTTTGGATTAACAACGGTGGAAAGCTGTATTAGGTGAACCACTGATGTCAACATGTTTGGGTTTTCTAAGTATAGATCATCTATAGTTAAGGATGGTTTCCTTACTCTTCTCCCCCCGCCCCCCACCCCTCCTTTTCATGCCTTTCTCTGCTGGCTAGAGTACAGCAATGAGCAGAAGTGGTCATGGGAGACACCAGTGAATTATATTTCTTTTCTTTCAGTTTTATTGAGATGTAATTGACATACATCGCTGTGGAAGTTTAAGGTGTACAGCATAGAGGTTTGACTTATGTATATTTTGAAATGATTATCACAATAAGTTTAGGTAGCATACATAAACTCATATAGGTACAATAAAAAGAGAGCAAAGAAGGGAAAAAAAAGGATTTGTTTTCCCTTGTATTGAGGACTCCTAGGATTTACTCTGTTAACAACTTTCACATACTGTAGTGTTAGTTATAGTTATCATATACTGTACCTCTCATTCCCAGGACTCATTTATCTTATAACTAGAAGTTTGTACCTTTTGACAATCTTCACCAATTCTCCTCTTCCCCTGCTCTCACCTTTGGTAACCACAAATCTGATTATCTGATTTCTTTTTCTATGAGTTTTTTGTTTACGTTTCCACATATAAATGAGATCACATGTATCTGTCTTTCTCTGTCTGGCTTATTTCACTTAGCATAACGCCCTCAAGTTCCCATCCATGTTGTCAAAAATGGTAAGATCTCAATCTTTTTAATGGCTGAGTGTGTATCTATTTCCACTGTATATATATGCCACAGCTTTATCCATTGATGGACACTTAGATTGTTTCCATGTCTTGGCTATTGTAATAATGCTGCTATGAACATGGAGATACAAACTTCTTTTTGAGTTAAGTGTTTTCATTTCCTTTGGATACATTCCTGGAAGTGGAGGGAATTGCTGGATTATGTGGTAGTCGCATACGTATATGTGTTTTTTTGTTTTGTTTTGTTTTTTGGAGAGAGAGCGTGAGCAGGGGAGAGGAGCAGAGAGAGAGAATTTTTTAAAAGATTTATTTATTTATTAATGTGCAAGAGAGCAAGTAGGGAAAGGGCAGACAGGGAGAGAGAGAGAATCCCAAGCAGGCTCTGTACTGTCAGTGCTGAGTTGCATGTGGGGCTCGATCCCACGACACCTGGAGACCGTGACCTGAGCTGAAATGAAGAGTCAGTCGCTCAACTGACTGAGCCACCCAGGCACCCTTGTAGCTCTATTTTTAATTTTGAGGATCCTTCATACTGTTTTCCACAGTAGCTGCATCAATTTACATTCCCACCAATAGTGGATTAGGGTTCCTTTTTTCCACATCATGGCCAGTATTTGTTTTCTCTTATATTCTTGATGATAGCAATCTGATAGGTGTGAGGTGATATTTCCCTGTGGTTTTGATTTGCATTTCCCTGATAATTAGTGATGTTGAGCATCTTTTTATGTACTGATTGGCCTTTCATATAAGTGACTTATTCTTGATCCTAAAAAGAAAACTTGTCACTTTATCACTGGGCATGATGTTACCAAGAGCTTCTTCATAATAATCTCTATCAGATGAAGGAACAGCAAGCATCAGACTTAACGAGTGGACATTAAAGCTTTCTCTGAGGTGCCCTCTTTACTTATAACAACACTTTATGCTTTAAATTCTATTTTGTCTGGTAGTAAAATAACTACTGCAGCTTTCTTTCAGTTATTATTTACATACTACATAAATTTTCCATTCTTTTGCTTTCAACGTTTTTTTTTAAATGTTTTATTTATTTCTAGGAGAGAGAGACAGCGTGAGCAGGGGAGGGTCAGAGAGAGGAGTCACAGACTGAAACAGGCTCCAGGCTCTGAGCTGGCAGTCAGCACAGAGCCCGACGCGGGGCTCGAACCCACAAACCGTGAGATCATGACCTAAGCGAAAGTTGGAAAGTCGGACGCTTAACCGACTAAGCCACCCAGGCGCCCCGCTTTCAACATTTTTGTATCCTTGTTTTAGATGTGTCTGTTATGATCAATGTATGGTTAGATTTTGATCTATTCTGTCTTTTAGTTCATTTACTTTATTTTTTTAAAGTTTATTTTTGAGAGAGACAGAGCATGAGCAGGAGAGGGGCAGAGAGAGAGAGGGAGACATAGAATCTGAAGCAGGCTCCAGGCTCCGAGCTGTCAGCACAGAGCCTGATGCAGGTCTTGAACTCATGAACTGTGAGATTATGACCTGAGCTGAAGTTGGACGCTTAACTGACTGAGCCACCCAGGTGCCCCTTAGTTCATTTACTTTAAAGTGAATACTGATACTTTGGAGTTCCAATCTGGGCTTTCTGTGTTGGTGTCACCTGTTGTATATTTATTTTCTTCTGACTTCTTTTGGATTGATTTTTTAAAAAATGATTTCCTCATCCTCTCTGCTCTACCCAGATTGCAAATTAAATATTATTTCTACAGAGGTTACCCTAAAAATTCAAAATTGTTCTACAATTTATCTAAGTATAATGTTAACCACAGCCTTTACTATTCACTTGAACAATATAGCTACTTTCAAGCACAATAATTCCTTTATTTTCCGTGCTTTTATGCTATTGTTACTTTTAATTTTATATTTTTAAAATTCCACAAGGCACTTTTATAAATTTACCCTTACCCACATGTTCACCACTTTATTTTTCATCCCTTCTTGCATCTCTGACATTCCATATGAGATCATTTCTCTTCTGCCTAAAATTTGTATTTAAAAATGGCCTTTGGTTTAAGTCTGCCAATCATGAATTCTCCTCATTTTGTTTGCCTAAAATGTCTTTATTTCAACTTTATGCTTTATTTTGACTTTTTGTCTTGGCATGATTTCAGACTTACATTAAAATTTTAAGAATAGTGCAGAGAATTCCCAATACCCTTTACCCAGATTCCCCAAATGTAATATTAATAACTGTTTTATCCTTCTCTCTCTCTGTCTGGATGTGTGTGTATTTTCTTCCTTGCTGTAATTTTCCTCTTTTAAATTAATAAATATCTCCCGAAGAGTGCATTGAATCTATATAAATATCCTGTTACTCAAACTTTGATTATTGGTTTTAGCCCATTGATCATTCTCATTTGAATCAATTAATATTATGACTTTCACATGGTGATTTTCCAATTCCACTATTGTTTCTACATTTGTTAACTGTAGTTCCATCTATCTATCTATGTATCTATCTTCATAGAATTTTTGATAGAATTTTGATTTGATTTGATTTGATAGAATTTTTGATTTTGTATAGTGAAAGTGTATTTTCAGTGCTACCGCTAGCTAATTTGAACTTTAGGAATAAAATTAGATTAAAAAAAAAAAAAAGTCCTCCGAGTGCTGCTGGGTGTGTGGTCTTCGGCCTGGACCATCTCTCGCCATCGGGGCCGACCAAGGCTCTTTCAGGTTCTAGAAGATGGCGAAGTTCATGACACCTGTGATCCAGGACAACCCCTCGGGGTGGGGTCCCTGTGCGGTGCCCGAGCAGTTTCGGGACATGCCCTACCAGCCGTTCAGCAAAGGGGATCGACTAGGAAAGGTTGCAGACTGGACGGGTGCCACGTATCAAGATAAGAGGTACACGAATAAGTACTCCTCTCAGTTCGGTGGTGGAAGTCAGTATGCTTATTTCCACGAGGAGGACGAAACTAGTTTCCAGCTGGTGGACACCGCGCGCACACAGAAGACCGCCTACCAGCGGAATCGGATGGGATTTGCACAGCGGAACCTCCGCAGAGACAAAGATCGACGGAACATGTTGCAATTCAACCTGCAGACCCTGCCTAAGAGCGCCAAACAGAAGGAGAGAGAACGCATACGACTGCAGAAGAAATTTCAGAAACAGTTTGGAGTGAGGCAGAAATGGGACCAGAGGTCACAGAAACCCCGAGACTCTTCCGTGGAAGTCCGTAGTGACTGGGAGGTGAAAGAGGAAATGGACTTTCCTCAGTTAATGAAGATGTGCTACTTGGAAGTATCAGAGCCACAGGACATCGAGTGCTGCGGGGCCCTGGAATACTATGACAAAGCCTTTGACCGCATCACCATGCGGAGCGAGAAGCCGCTGCGGAGCATCAAGCGCATCTTCCACACTGTCACCACCACGGACGACCCAGTCATCCGAAAGCTGGCCAAAACTCAGGGGAACGTGTTTGCCACCGATGCCATTCTGGCCACGCTGATGAGCTGCACCCGTTCCGTGTACTCCTGGGACATCGTTGTGCAGAGAGTCAGGTCCAAGCTCTTCTTCGACAAGAGGGACAACTCGGACTTTGATCTCCTGACAGTGAGTGAGACCGCGAACGAGCCCCCGCAAGATGAAGGCATCTCCTTCAATTCGCCCCGCAACTTGGCCATGGAAGCGACCTACATCAACCACAACTTCTCCCAGCAGTGCTTGCGAATGGGAAAGGAGAGATACAACTTCCCCAACCCAAACCCGTTCGTGGAGGACGACATGGACAAGAATGAAGTCGCCTCCGTCGCATACCGTTACCGCAGGTGGAAGCTCGGGGACGATATTGACCTTATTGTCCGTTGCGAGCATGATGGGGTCATGACCGGAGCCAGTGGGGAAGTGTCCTTCATCAACATCAAGAACCTCAATGAGTGGGATTCCCGGCACTGCAGCGGTGTTGACTGGCGTCAGAAGCTGGACTCCCAGCGAGGGGTCGTCATTGCCACTGAGCTGAAGAACAACAGCTACAAGCTGGCCTGCTGGACCTGCCGCGCCCTGCTGGCCGGCTCGGAGTATCTCAAGCTTGGTTACGTGTCCCGCTACCACGTGAAAGACTCCTCACGCCACGTCATCCTGAGCACCCAGCAGTTCAAGCCTAATGAGTTTGCCAGCCAGATCAACCTGAGCGTCGAGAACGCCTGGGGCATCCTGCGCTGCGTCATCGACATCTGCATGAAGCTCAAGGAGGGCAAGTACCTCATCCTCAAGGACCCCAACAAGTAGGTCATCCGCGTCTACAGCCTGCCCGACGGCACGTTCAGCTCTGATGAGGACGAGGAGGACGAGGAGGAGGAGGAGGAGGAGGAAGAGGAGGAAACTTAAACCAAATGGTGACACGGAGCTGGAGTTTGTAATTCCACGGAGTCTAGAAGGAATCGATGCCAAGAGGAATGCTGGAGTGGTTTCTTGCTCTCTGAAGTGCAACAGGAAGAATAAAGTCTAACTGTTTAGTCTCTTAAAAAAATATTTATCATAAATATTATTTATTTTGATGCCCTGATTGTCTCCGATTTGTCCATTGGGAACCCCTTTTCCCCCACTGGGAAAAAAAAAACTAGCTCCTGTGTCCTTTTGACATATTAGTATTATTCTTTGAGGACTTTCTTACTTTTCAAAAATTGTGGTAAAAGAAACACACACACACACACACTCACAAAAGATAAAATTTGCTTATTTCACCATTTAAGTGTACAAGTCATTGGCATTAATTGCATTCACAGTGCTGTGCAAACATCACCACTGTCTATCTCCAAAACTTTTTCATCGGCCTAAACAGAATCTCTGTACCCATTCCCCTCTCCCACAGCCTCTGTTAACCTCCCATCTCCTTTCTGTACCTACAATTTGCCTACTTTAGATATTTCATATATGTGGAATCACATGATACTTGTTCCTTTGGGTCTGTCTTAATTAGCATGTTTTCAAGGTACATCCACGTTGTAGCACACATAAGAGTTAATTCATTGTTCCATGAGAGGTCTATGCCACATTTGTATTTGCCACCATTCATCTGCTGGTGGACAACTGGATTGATTCTACTTTTTGGCCCTTTCTACCTTGTGTTTCTCTCTAAGCATTCTGTAGTTGTCTTTGGTTTAGGTCTTTGATCCAGTTTGTTAGTTGTATATGGTATAAGATAAATTTCAACTTAGTTCTGTTGCAGGTGGCTATACAGTTTGAACAGTGCCAGTTTTTGAAAAGACTCCTTTATTCCAGAAGTTGTTTTTACACCTTTTCAAAAATCAGACCATGTATGCGAGGGTTTATTTCTGGGCTCTCTATTCCACTGGTCCACAGGTCTGTCTTTATGCCAGAATCACACTTTTTTGATTTACTCTCCTTTGTAGTTAAGGTTTGAAGCTGGGAAGTGTGAAAACTCCAACAATTTCATTTGCAAGATTGTTTTGACTTTTTGGGGTCCCTTGAAGTTCCATATGAATCTTTGGATTGACTTTATCTTTTCTGCAAAAAATGCCAGTGGATTTTGATAGGAATTGCGTTGAAAGGTAAATCACATTGGGTAGTGTTGTCATCTTAGCAATAGTACGTCTTCCAATCATGAACATAGATGTTTTTCAATTATTTATGGCTTCTCTAATTTATTTCAGCATTGTTTGATAGTTTTCAGTGTACAAGTCTTTTTCCCCATTGGTTAAATTTCTTCCTAAGTATTTATCCTTTTTGGTGTTATTATGAATATAATTGGTTCCTTAATTTTCCCTTTTGAATTGCTCACTGCTAGTGTATAGAAATGTAACGGACTTTTATGTGTTGATTTTGTATCCTGTAACTTTGCTGAACTCATTTAATAGATCTAATAGGTTGTGTGTATGTGTGTAATATTAGGATTTTTTATATATGAGATCATGTCATCTGTGAAAGAGATATTACCACTTCCTTTTTATTTAGATGAATTTTATTTCATTTTCTTGGCTAATTGCTTTGGCTAGAACTTCTAGTGCTATGTTGAATAGAAATGGCAAAAATGGGCATCCTTCCTTGTTCCTGATCTTAAAGGAAAGGTTTTTAGTTTTCCGCTGTTGAGTATGATGTTAACTGTCGGTTTTTCATTTAAACTCCTTATTATGTTGAAGAAATTTTCTTTTAGTCCTGATATTGTGAATTTTTATCATGAAAATTGTTGAATTTTCCCAAATGTGTTTCTGCATCAGTTAAAATGACCATCCTCCCCCCACTTCATTTTATTAATGTGATGTCTTACATTGATTGATTTCCATATATTGAATCATCCTTGGATACTGGAAATAAATCACAGTTGGTCATAATGTATAATCCTTTAAATATGCTGCTGAATTTAGTTTGTTATATTTTGTTGAGAATCTTTGCATCAACATTCATTAGGGATAATGATCTATAATTTTCTCTTCTTGTTGTGTCTTTGGAATTAGGAAGTATTCCTTCTTTGTCAGCTTTTTTGAAGAGTTTGCAAGGATTGTTGTTGTTTCCCTCAATTTTTTTTAAATTAAAAATTTTTTAATGTTTATTTTTATTTTTGAGAGAGAGAGAGAGAGAATAGACACAAGTTGGAGAGGAGCAGAGAGATAGAGGGAGACACAGAATCTGAAGCAGATTCCAGGCTCTGAGCTGTCATCACAGAGCCCAATGCGGGGCTTGACCCCACAAGCCAAGAGATCATGACCTGAGCTGAAGTTGGATGCTTAACCGACTGAGCCACCCAGGTGCCCCATCCCTCAATCTTTTTTTAATGTTTATTTATTTTTGAGAGAGAGAGAGAGAGCATGGGGGAGGGGGAGAAAGAGAATCCCAAGAAGGCTCCATGCTGTCAGCACAGAGCCTGTCATGGGGTTCCAACTCATGAACTATGAGATCATGACCTGAGCTGAAATCAAGAGTCAAACACTTAATTGACTGAGCTACCCAGGTGCCCCATTTCTCTCAATTTTTCTGAGTCCTTTATATATTAGGAATACTGCTCCTTTATCTGTAATATATTACAAATGTTTTCCCTCAGTTTGTTCTGTTGACTTTATTTATGGTAAAACCATGAAGGAATTAATATATATTAATATATATTATAACACATATATGAAAATTGAATAATTTTTTTTCTGTTATAGAATTGGGATTTGAGGCTGTAGTTAGAAAGTCTTTTTTCCAAACTCAAGTTTAAGCAAGAGTCACTATGTACTTGTATGGTTTCATTTTTATATTTAGATGCCTCATACTTTTAAAATTCTTATTTAAAATGTTTTTTAATGTTTATTTATTTTTGAGATGAAAGAGACAGAGCCAAGAGTGGGGGAGGGGCAGAGAGAGAGGGAGACACAGAATGCAAAGCAGGCTACTGGCTCTGAGCTGTCAGCACAGAGCCCGGTGCAGGGCTTGAACTCACAAACCGTGAGATCATGACCTGAGCTGAAGTCAGCCACTTGACCAACTGAGCCACCTAGGCGCCCCTAGAATTCTTGTATATTGTGTGTGGCATGGATCTAATTTAATTTTTTAGGTGGTTAATCAATTGTCCTAGTACCATTCATTAAAAACTCCATTTTCCCCTAAGTGGTTTGAAATGCTACCTTCTTTATATCTAGTTTTATGTGTATTTGTGTCTATTTCCAGCTTTCTGTGCTACACCGCTGGTCTATGTATGTATGTACCATACTACCTTAAGGATAGAATCTTTATAGTATATTTTAATATCTGGTGGGACTAGTCCCTCTGGTAGCATTTGTCTGTTTTCTTCCTTTCCTTTTCTCTCTCTCTCTTTCTTTCTTTCTCTCTCTCTCTTTTTTCTTCTTTCTTCTATTTATTTTCAGACTCTATTTTTTTTAGAGCATTTTTAGATTCACAGCAAAATTGAGAGGAAGGTGCAGAGATTTCCCATAAATCCTGACTCTACACATAAACAGCCTCCTCCATTACTAAGCATTCCCCACACGAATGGTGCAGTTTGTACAACTGATGAACCTACATCAACACATTATAACCAACCAAAATTCATAGTTTTCATTAGGGTTCACTCTTGGTGTTGTACATTCTCTGGGTTCGGCCAAATGTGTAATGACATGTATCCATTATAACTGAATCATACAGAGAATTTTCACTGCCCTGAAATTTTTCTGTGCTTTACCTATAGCATTTTTAAAAGTATATTCCTAAATTTGTTTTTTTTTTTACTTTTTTAGTTCTTTGTATCTAGTTTAATGACACCTTTCCTAGTTCCATAAGAAAAAGTTTGTTGGGTTTTTTTTGTATTTTTTTTTATAATTATTAATTTTTTAAATATTTTTATTTATTTCTAGGAGAGAGAGAGAGACAGTGTGAGCAGGGGAGGGTGAGAAAGAGAGGGAGTCACAGACTGAAACAGGCTCCAGGCTCTGAGCTGGCAGTCAGCACAGAGTCCGACGCGGGGCTCGAACCCACGAACCGCGAGATCATGACCCAAGCGAAAGTCGGACGCCCAACCGACTAAGCCACCCAGGCGCCCCTTTTTTTTTGTATTTTTAATTTATTTTTTACTGGGACTACATTAACATTTTTAAATAATTTGGGGAGAACTGACATCTTTATGATATTTTTCAATCCTTTCTAACCACAAAGGATGGTTTTAGAAAGGTTATCTTTCTATCTGCTCAAGGCTACTTTTATGTCTTGCAGGAGTGTTTTATAACTTTTCTTATATAGGCTTTATATATTTCTTGTTAAACCTATTCCTAAGTATTTTATCTTTGTTGTTGCTGTAAATGCTCTATTGTTCATCTTTATTCTTGAAGCCTATTTTTTTTTTCTGGGTGTAAACAGAGGCAGCATGTAAAGATATAATGGCTTTATACCATTATGGTGGGTTGCTAGTTACTTCTTTCAGCACATTGATGATATCATGGTGCCGGTTCCTAGCATCCATATTTTCTCTTGAGATATTAGCAGTCAGGTTAGCTGTTGCTCCTTTGAAGATTATGTCTTCTTTTCTCTGGCTCCTTTTAAGATTTTTTTCTCTTTGATTTTTGTTGTTGTTGTTGTTGTAGTTTCACTATGATGTATCTAGGTGTGGATTTAAAAAATATGTATTCTGTTTGGGCTTTGTTAAGCTTTGTGAGGTTATGGATTGGTGAATTTCATTTCTAGGAAATTCTCAGTCATTATATCTTTATATATTGCCTCTGTTTATTCTCCCTATACTCTTATCTGGAATTTTGATTAAACGCATATTAGACTTTCTCACTGTATTCTCTGGGTCTTGTTCCTTTTCATCTATATTTACATATAGGTGAAATTTATATGTTATTTGCTTTGTTTTGGACAGTTTCTTTTGGACTTATCTGTTGGTTTGTCAAAGATCTCTTCAGCTGTGTGTAACTTGCTGTTAAATCTGTCCATTGAACTTTGAATTTTGCTTATTGTTTTTCATTGTACAAATGCCATTCAATTTCTTTTCATTTCTGTGGTACCACTTTTTAAAGGATGTAACTCCCTAATGCTGTTTTCGAGTTTTTCTATTATTTCTTTGATCATAGTAAAAATAGCGGTTTTATAGTCTGGGTATGAAAACCCTAATATCTAAGACTCTAGTGTTGAAGTCTCTCTGTTCTCTCCCTCTCTCTTTTCCGCTGGTTCTTTATTATAAAGCCCCTTTCCTCCCTCATATGCTTAGTTCTCTTTATATTCTGGTCATTGTATTTGAAAACGTATTTGTAGGAAAGTTTTGAGATGCAGCATAATTGAGTCTTCTTCCAGAGAGAATTTTTGTTTGCTTACATCAGTAGTCTGGGTACCTTCCTAGTTTAGGACCACCTTGTAGCAAGATCAAGGCCTGACGTTACCAGAATCATCTAGATGAAGCAAGGTCTTGAGGTCTTGTCTCAGCTTTGAGTGGAGGATTGCTTCTAAGGCTTTCTGCTCTGCATGCATCTTGTGATTTCACTTTCTGTCCTTTGTTTCATAACTATACCTCAGTGTTTGTATTCTTATCTTATGAATTGTTAAATGCCATCCAGATAAAAGGCATATTGAATGCTGAATTACTTCTCTGGTCCTAGCCTCTTAGATTTTGGTTCAATAATTCTTCATTCTCTTTTTAGCTGGCTTCTGCTTTCAAGAAGATTTTTAAAAACTGTGTTTAATTCAGCTTTATTAGTTGTCCTTGAAGAATTGTTTTGAATTTCCTAACCTGCAGGGTGCCTGGGTGGCTCAGTCTGTTAAGCGTCTGACTTTGGCTTAGGTCATGATCTCACAGTCTGTGGGTTCGAGCCCCGTGTTGGGCTCTGTGCTGACAGCTCAGAACCTGGAGCCTGCATCGGATTCTGTCTCTCCCTCTCTCCCTTCTCTCCTGCTTGTATTCTCTCTGTCTATGAAAAATAAATAAACATTTAAAAAATTATAAAAAAAGAATTACCTAACTGGCTAGTACTTCATGGGTCACTTTTGGGGACTATCTTTTGATGCGAGCATCCAATTTTATGGCATTGAGGTTTAGAATATGCTTTATTTGATAAAAAATTTTTTCAGACTGTCTTTGTGATATGGTGTATTTTTTTGTTGTTATCTACTTCATGCTGGTAGAAAATAATGTGTTTTCTGTGATTGTCAGGTACAAGCTTCTATGTCCATTCTTTCAGACTTGTTATTTATTATGATGTTTAGATCTTGTGTCATTCCAAATCTTTTATCTTCTTGATCTGCCAATTTCTCAAAGTGGTGATTTAAGTCTTATTATGATATTTGCTTTATATATTTTATATACTTCTATATGAATTATTAGATATAAACAAGTTAAGACTTGTCCCTTCCTAGCTAATTTTTCTTTTTGCTATTTGATGCTTCTTAATTTTATTTCATTAAAATTTTTAAAAATATTTATTTATTCTTGGGAGACAGAGTATGAGCAGGGGAAGGGTGGTGACAGAGGGACACACAGAATTGGAAGCAGGCTCCAGGCACTGAGCAAGCTGTCAGCACAGAGCCCAACATGAGGCTCAAACCTGTGAACCTGGAGATCATGACCTGAGCCAAAGTCGGATGCTTAACCAACTGAGTTCTGATTTGATGCTTCTTTATAATGCTTTTCTTAATATCTGTTTTGTCTATTTATAATACTGTTGTTCTGGGTTTCCTTAGGCTTTCCTTTTCTCCTCCTCCTCCTCCTCCTCCTCCTCCTCCTGATATATCTCTGGGAAACACCATACAGCTGGATTTTAATTTTTATTGCTGTGGTAAAATATACATAGCATAGGGGCGCCTGGGTGGCTTAGTCGGTTAAGCGTCCGACTTTCGCTCGGATCATGATCTCGCAGTTCGTGGGTTTGAGCCCCGCGTAAGGCTCTGTGCTGACTGCCAGCTCGGAGCCTGGAGCCTGTTTCAGTCTGTGACTCCCTCTGTCTCTGACCCTCCCCTGCTCATGCTGTCTCTCTCTCTCTCCTAGAAATAAATAAAACATTAAAAAAAATATATACATAGCATAAAATTGATCACTGTAGCTATTTTACACATGCAGATCAGTGGCATTAAGTACATTAATTGATGTCCAACCATCATCACCAAAATTTCTTCCTCTTTCCAGCTGAAACTCTGTGCCCGTTAAACACTAACTTCCCATTGGCTCCTTCCCGCAGCCCCTGGCCACCACTCTTCTACTTTACATCTCTGTGAATTTGAATGCTCTGCCTGTGAGTAGAATCCTACAATATTTGTCCTTGTGTATTTAGCTTATTTCACTTAACATATTTCTTTAAAGTTCACCCATGTTGTAGCATGTATTAGCATTTGGGATTAAGAAGTATTTGTTTTCCTGGCATTCGAATGAAACGGAAAATCTTACAGCCTTTTAAGAGAATTGCTTGCTGGGCTCCAGCATGGGGCGAATGCTATAGCAGTCATACCAGTTCAGAGGGAGAGAGGGTGACTGGTCTCTCATTCTGGAGACAGTCTCCTAATAACCCAGCATGATGGGGGCCTCAGTCCATATCGTGGCTGACCTGGGAACCCCATGAAAGCTCCCACATCTCCCACTCCACCCTCTTGTCAAAAAGCCAGGCTGTACGCCGCTTTGTATTGGGCTGCTTTTTAAATTAATTAATCAGTTAATCAAGGAATTAGATTTTATCTGTTTATTTTACATCCTCCAAAATGTTCCCAAACTTTCAAAAGTTTCAAACACTTTAATGGTTCATTCAATTGATTTTTTTGTGTCTTTTTCTTCTGTCATATTCAGAAGAGTATAACCTTTCTAGATAGAAGAATATGTATTTCTTCTGATATATTTATATGGAGTCTAACTCATTATCATGAACCAGAAGTTCTTTGGAGTATTTATATTACTTTCATTTCTCTTAAATGTGATTTGAATGCACACATTAATTTCTGTGACAAGATTTTAATATATTTTTGCAGTTTACATAGTGTGTTCTGAAATAGAATGTTTACTAGTATTATGAATATTATATAAACATTGTTGATAGAAAATATCAATGTTTCTGCTGTTCTTCATGAGTGTTTAAAAATCGTGGTAAAATATACATAACATAAAATTGATGATTTTAACCATGTTGAAGTGTACCGTTCTGCGGCATTAAGTACATTCTTATTTTTCTGCAATCTCACCACTATCCTCCTCTTTTACCTTTCCAAATGGAAACAGCACACCTATTCTATACCAGCTCCCCATCTTCGTGGGGTTTTGGGTATACACTTTGAGTACCTTCTTGAAAATAACTACAATTTTATACCCTGCCAAACTAAGCCTTGTAACAGTGACTTTCAATTTTGTAATTCAAACCGAAGCTAGACAGTCATGGACATACACACCAGACAAATATACATACATACAGAAAGAATTGAAACAGAATAATGATATTTATCATTACTAAATATAATAAAATCTGATATGATCACTCTCAATCTGTTTTGTTTTGGTCCAAAAGGCTCTTTGAGACTCATTACATTCGTTTCATGATCTAGTCATAGGATCACTTATAGTTTAAAAAATACTGCATGGCATGATGAAATTGAAATGGAAAGCAAGCAGTGTAAATAAAGGTGAATTCTTTTTAAAATGTTAAAAAAATTTTTTAATAAAAAGTTTACTTTTTTAAAATATTTTTATTTATTTCTAAGAGAGAGAGAGATAGCGTGAGCAGGGGAGGGTCAGAGAGAGAGGGAGTCACAGACTGAAACAGGCTCCAGGCTCTGAGCTGGCAGTCAGCACAGAGCCCGATGCGGGGCTCGAACCCACAACCCGCGAGATCATGACCTAAGCGAAAGTCGGACGCTTAACCAACTAAGCCACCCAGGCGCCCCAAAAATTTACTTTTTTTTAACATTTACATATTTTTGAGAGACAGAGAGAGACAGAGTGTAAGTGGGGGAGGGGCAGAGAGAGAAGGAGACACAGAATTGGAAGCAGACTCCAGGCTCTGAGCAAGCTGTCAGCACAGAGACCAACGCGATGAACTGCGAGATCTTGACTTGAGCTGAAGTTGGATGCTCAACTGACTGAGCCACCCAGGCACCCCAATAAAGGTGAATTCTAAATGCTGGTTTTAGTGGTATGTTCTAAAAAGAGGAAGCCCTGAACCTTAGTGTGTACTTGTTTCTGCAGGGATAAATACTCTTGCCATGGCCAATTTTAAGCTACCAGAGGTTTAACTGACAAGATTCCTGATATTTAACAATTTGCTGTTGTGAGTTGGTACAAGCTGGCTTCAGCTTGCCAATGGGCTAAAAGCTTTAGTTCTAATGTTAGAAAGTTTCCTCTGAAAATATGAGGAATGTCCATAGGAAATATAATATCTGTACAATAAGAAATATAAATTGAAAGCCTAATAAGACAGTGGATATGAAATAGATGAGCATAAGTAAAACTCAGTTGTCAGATTATCCTGAATCCTTCAGAAAACAGCATTTACTATCGTCATATCCAGCTGGCCACTAATATGGCAACTTCCTAAGAGAATCCTTTTTTTGTTTTATCTTGGAAACTGAGGCATGCTAATTTGTTAGCAATAACAAAGTAATCTTTGAGCAAAAGAATTCTTAGATGCTTTTGTTTTAACTTAGAAAAACTGCATCAAGTCAAACATTTGTCACAGGCTGGTTTGTTTTATTAAAATTAATTTCCCTATTTGAATTATTTAAAAAAAAACTGGTTACCAGAACATTTAAAATTACACATGGGCTTATACTATATTTCAACTGAACAGCACTGAATGTATTTTCATCAAGAGTAAAGAGATCCTAGCTAAAAGTCTGAGATACAATAAGAAACGAAGAACAAAGATAGTAAATATGTGGATAAAGATAACTGTATAAATAAAAAGGATTTGGGGACCAAACAACAAGAATTAAAATATTTGGCAACAATAGCTTGTAAGCCTGGACAAGGGATAATTAGGGTTAAAGTGATCTGTGTTCTTGGATTATTCCAGAAGAAGGTAAAGATATGGACCAAATTATCATTGAATAAGTTAATTATGTGTGTTAAAATATCTAGGATACCTATAAAAGAATATGGACTATGTAATTATGTAACTAATAGAGGAAAAGAATGGAATCAGAAGATAGAAAAGAGTTCCTTAAAAAAAATAAAAAAGCAAGATGAGAGTAAAAGTATGGGGCAGATAGCATAAACCAAGATTTTAGAAATAAATCTATCTTGGCCAACAGACACATGAAATGATGCTCAGCATCCCTCCTCATCAGGGAAATACAAATCAAAACCACACTGAGATACCACCTCAAGCTGATCAGAGTGGCTAAAATGAGCAAATCGGAGGACTCTAGATGCTGGCGAGGATGTGGAGAAATGGGCACCCTCCTACACTGTTGGTGGAGGTTCCTCAAAAAATTAACAATAGAACTCCCCTATGACCCAGCAGTAGCACTGCTAGGAATTTACCCAAGGGATACAGGAGTGCTGATGCATAGGGGCACATGTACCCCAATGTTCATAGCAGCACTCTCCACAATATCCAAAACATGGAAAGAGCCTAAGTGTCCAACAACTGATGAATGGATCAAGAAGATGTGGTTTATCTATACAATGGAACACTACATGGCAATGGGAAAGAATGAAATCTGGCCATTTGTAGCAATGTGGATGGAATTTGAGGGTGTTATGTTGAGTGAAATAAGTTAGGCAGAGAAGGACAGATACCGTATGTTTGCACGTATAGGAAGATTAGGAGGAACTTAACGGAGGACCATAGGGGAGAAGAAGGGGAAATATAGTGGGGGAGAGGGAGGGAGACAAACCATGAGAGACTCTCGAATGCCGAGAACAAATTGAGGGCTGATGGGGGGGAGGGAAAGGGGGGTGATGGGCATGGAGAAGGGCACTTGTGGGGATGAGCACTGGGTGTTATATGGAACAATAAACTATTGACAATAAACTATTAAAAAAACTCTTAAAAAAGAAATCTATCTGTATATAAAATGACAGCAAATGTGAATTGAGTAAATGTTTTAACTGAAAGACCAAGATTATTTGACTGGATTTTAAAAATTTTAGAAATTAGCCATTTATAAGAGACACATCTAAAGCCTAATTATGTAGAAAGATTGAAAACAGAAAGATGATAAAAGACATATAAGGTAAATACCCTCCAAAAAGATAAATAGTAGATAAAATAGACTTTAAAACAAAAAAAAAGCACTGGGACAGATCATTACACAAATTGTATTATGCAGTATTTATTTGATCACGTGTTTTCTACCCCAGTTAACACTATGGTTTTGAGGCTTAGCTAGTTGATATGTGTTTTATATACATCCCAGCATTCCCTGTTGGATCTACCATTCCCCAGGAATATATGGATATTGGGATTCCTATACGGACATGCAGGTTCCAATGGATATAGAATATGGTTTATTACATTGTCAACATCAAAAAAGATTCCCTGAAGGGAAAAATCTCCTTGACATTGATCTTGGCAGTGGTTACCTAGATCTGACACCAAAAACACAAGGACCAAAAGCAAAATCAACAAGTGGGACTACATCAAACGAAAAAGCTTCTACAGAACAAAAGAAACAAAAATGAAAAGCAACCTATGGAATGGAAGAAAATACTTATAAATCATATCCCTGATAAGGGTTAATATACAAAGTATATAAAGGACCCATACAATTCAATAGCAAAAACCAAACAATTTGGCTTAAAAATGGGCAGAGGAATGGAATAGATATTTTTCCAGAGAAAACCTACAAATGGCCAACAGGTAGATAGAAAGGGGGCTTGACATCACTAATCATCACTAATGATCAGCAAATCAAAACCATGATGAGATATTACTTCACGCTGTTTGAATGGCTATTATCAAAAAGAGATTACAGGTGTTGGTGAGGACGTAGGGAAAAGGGAACCCTTGTGCACTGCTGGTGGGAATGTAAATTGGTTCAGCCACTGTGGAAAACAGTATGGCGGTTTCCCAAAAATTAAAAATACCATATGATCCAGCGATTCCACCTCTGGGTACATATCCAAAAGAAATGAAAACAGGATCTCCCAGAGATACCTGCATTCCCAGGGTCACTGCAACATTGTTCACAATAGCCAAAATATGGAATCAACTGTCTGTCAATGGATGGATGGATGAAGAATATATGTATGTGTGTGGGTATATGTATATATGTATATATGTATATGTATGTATGTATATAATATTCCATTGTATGCATGTATACATATATATTATTATTTACACAATTCAATTTTATTTATACAATTCAATACCCCCACCTCTGGAATATTATTAAGCCTGAGAAAGAAGGAAACCCTGCCATTTATGACAACTTGGGTGAAACTTGAAGGCATTATGCTAGTGAAGTAAGTCAGACAGAGAAAGACAAATACCGTATGTATTCACTTATATGTGGAATCTAAAAAAGCCAAACTCAGAGAAACAGGTTGTTACCAGAGGCTGGGAGGAGAGTGAGGGAACAGGGATAGATATTGGTCAAAGGATACAAACTTCCAGTAGAAGTTCAGAAGCTCAGATATCTAAAGTACTCCATGGTGATTATAATGAATAATACTGTATTATATCCCCAATGGCTGATAAGCATGGAGATCTTAAATATTCTCGTCTCAAAAAAGAAATGGTAGTTATGTGATGGGATGGAGGTGTTAGCTTGTGTTATGGTGGTAATCATTTTGCAATATGTAAATGTATCAAATAGTCACATTTTACACCTTCAACTTAACACAATGTTATATGCCAATTATATCTCAATAAAGCTGGAAAAATAAAGAAAATATTGAAATGATAAGAAAGGATATTTCCAGAAGAGGAAGAGCTTGGGTTTGGTCTAGAGTGAAAAAGAATGAAGTGGGGTGGTGGATATGTTTTTTGTTGTGGTTAGGAAGTGAGGTGGAGGGAAGGTTCCAGAAGGAGTGTGCTTATTTGAACTTCCTTGCCAGCACCAATGGAGGGATGGCCTTAGCTTTCTTACAGGTTGGCCTAGATGTGGGGCAAAAGGGAAACGAAGTGTGTTGGGGCTAGAAGGCTGTCAGATTCTGGGCTGTCTTGGTGGCTCAGTCGGTGGAGCGTCTGACTCTTGGTTTTGGCTCAAGATCCTGATTCCAGGATTGTGGGATTGAGCCCTGCATTAAGATTCTCTCTCCCTCCTCTCTCCCTCTCCCTCCCTCTTCACTCTCCCTCATTCTTTCTCTCTCTAAAATTTAAAAAAAAATTAGGTTCTATCACTGTACTCATAGATCCAATTTATTAATTTTAACTGGTACATAGCATTTTATCAAGTGATTTAAGAAACCCAACTTATTTTTCAATGATTCTACTGATGGACAATTATGTACTTTATACTTCCTTTTTTTTTTTTTTTACTATTAGAAACTGTTCTGCAGTGAACATCTCTGTACAGAATCTTTGCAAGATTTTTTGTGGGGGAGATGCCAGGATTTGGAATTGCTGGCTCAGAAGGTGTCCTGATCTTCAGGTGTGCTAGACATTGCCAGATTGTTCCCCAGCGTAACTGTATCCACTTACACTTCCGTGTCTGGAAGCAGTGAGTTTGCACTGTGTTCTAAAGGTGGGACAGGCCACTGGGCTGGGGGAATGCTTTGATCTGAATAAAGAAAAGGTAACCTGGGGGGGAGGTGGTGAGTAGGAGTGAAAAGGGGGACAGGTACAGGGCTATTAGGGTCATCAGGGTGAGAGTCCAGACTGCCTTGGATGGGGGATGGTACTGGTAGAGATGGTGACAGATGGTGGAATTCAGGATATACTCAAGACATGTCACAAAACTTGCTGATATATTGGATGTAGGCTATGATAGAATGACTCTTAGTTTGTCATCTCACTGCTAAATTGGGGAAGACTGGATAACAAGGGGACTAGGGGCATCTTGAGTCGTTTTGGCCATGTTACCTTTGAAATGTTAGCCACGAATGGGCAGCTTGCTATGCATCCTGGAAGCTTGGGGAAGGAGTGGGGGCTGTAGAGCTACATTTAGCTCCTATTTAAAGCCCCAGGCATGGAGGGGCACCTGGGTGGCTTAGTCGGTTAAGCGTCCGACTTTTGCTCAGGTCATGATCTCGCGGTTCGTGGGTTCGAGCCCCGCGTCGGGCTCTGTGCTGACTGCCAGCTCAGAGCCTGGAGCCTGTTTCAGTCTGTGACTCCCTCTCTCTCTGACCCTCCCCTGCTCACGCTGTCTCTCTCTCTCTCTCTCCTAGAAATAAATAAAAATATTAAAAAAAAAATAAAGCCCCAGGCATGGAAGAGATTCCCTAGGTGTATAGAGAGAGGAGAAGAGGTTTTCAGACTGAGCTCTGTAGAACTCTAACACAACCTGGGAAGGGGAAGAAACTCTAGCAGGGGAAACAGAGGTGGAGGCCAGCAAAAACGGAAATAAAACCAGGGAGTATGCTGAGCCAGGACCACGTGAAGGCGGTACTTTAAGCAGAAGGGAAACACTGTGTCAAATGCTGCCGATAGATAAAGATGAGCTCTGAGAACAGACCACAATCATCTGGTTACTTTTTAATCTTTGATTTTACTAATTTTGACACCTTAATTATAGTACTCTGTCTTTGTTAATATCCAAAAGGAATATTTGGAGGGGGGGGGAATCCAACCCACCCTGCAACACCCATTCCATTCTAAGGATATCATTAGACTGAGAATGGAAAAAAAGTAAAGAATGAAAAAATGCTGGAGGCCTTGTATCTGTTGGTAGCCATTTAACCTACACCATAGTGGCATCCTGGTGTCAAGCAGCTGTGTATATTTTTAAAAAGCTCATCCAAATGCTTTAGAGGGCCTTTTATATCACGAGTTAGAACTGCCTGAGATTGGCCCAATGCCACAAAGAGGGTGTTCCAATAGGTTTTAAAGCCTTCTGTCTCATTTCTTCGTGCTTTTGTTATTAGCTAAAAAACTAATAAATAGAGGAGTTACCCAGTCACTACTTTGCTTATTTATTAAGCCAAGTTCATGTTTTAATAAATTGCCATTTTTGGGGTATTATCAAGCATGTGCTATAAGCCTGTAATTCAAACATAGAATTATGTTTATTTTAGTATTTGTTTCTTCACCCACACATATTTTCTTCAGCTACAGTTTTTTTCCGGGATGTTTCTTCACTGATTGGTCCTCTAGTCCATTCCTGTGATGCCTTCTAGTAAAATGTTTGCTTTCTCCCTGAGTTATTGCATGAAGAAAATTAATATTTCTTTATCTCTGACCCTACGAGTGAGAAATGACACCTTTTACAAAGATGTCTAAGTATTCTTTTTTCTTCTCTCTCTTTTTTTAAGGCATAATGTTCTTTGGCTACTGTCATGTTTTAGTTTTGTCTTTTTAATTCTTTTAATGCTTAGTTATTTTTGAGAGAGAGAGAGAGAGAGAGAATATGAGCGGAGGAGGGGCAGAGACAGAGAGAGGGAGACACAGAATCCAAAGCAGGCTCCAGGCTCTGAGCTGTCAGCACAGAGCCCGATGCGGGGCTCAAACTCATGAGCTGTGAGATCATGACCTGAATTGAAGTCGGATGCTTAACTGACTGAGCCACCCAGGCACCCCAAAGTTTTGCCTTTTTAATGGCTACCTATATTTTTAGGGAAATCTTGGGTTGAGCTGTATGAAATTGCTGACATTTGACCATTTTTGACTACAGAATGGGCAATTTCAGATGGTTCAACCTAACCTAATAGTTTTGTTTGCTTTAGTAATATCTCTTAACACTCACTTGACGTTTTAATTAAATGTCTGACTTTTAGTTGTCACAGGTAAATTTGACTAAAGCTTGGGTACTTTGTTGATCTCATGTGCTCTCTTTTCTCAAGGGAAGGCATTCTTGGCTTCCTCACCCCACACTTTGACTTTTCATGACCGCAGGCCACGTATCACTTGAGCCCCCTTGCACTATGCTCTGAAATTGCCAAAACCTGCATAGAAGTAGCAATGAGACTTCACTTTTAGGAAAGAGTTGGATCCGGATATGAGTGTGGAAGGTGTGTTTTAGTTTACAGCCTTGTGGGTGTTTGCAAGTTGTTTTCCATTTTACTAAGGCTGCTTCTGGTCTTGGCCTGGGTGAGGGCACCTTGCAGCTGGCCTTTCTGCATCTTTCCCGTGAACCACCTTCTCCACCCTCTGGACACATGTCCTACTCACTCTGCCCCTGCTTTCCCTCTCCCCTGTCCTCTCTGCTGGCTCCTTATTATAGGTCCCTTTCCTTCTTGGCAATGTAATAATAATAATAATGGTAATAAAAATAACTTCCATTCTATGGAGGATTTTGTGTCAGACACTGTTTTCTACTTGTATTTGCTCATTTAATCTTCCCAATAATCCCCTTGGTCATAATAGGTACCATTATTATACTCAGAGGTCAGCAGAACCAGCTACATACTTTGTAGGGCCCAGGGCTACATGGACAGAAACCATGTCTTCTTGCGTGTTATGTCTCCTGGACATGTTAGATCAGTCCTAATCTAACATGTTAGATCAGTGTTAGATCTGTGCTAATTCTGTTGACTTGGATTCAGGACTGGCCTACATACGGATATGATGATAGTTTAACTGGAACAGGAGGAGTTGAGCATTTAAATCTTATTAAGAGTTTCAAGAGAGGGATGGCAGAACATCACACCAAGCAAAGAGCCCCTCTAAGGGTGGGGCCTTCTGCCACGACAGGTCACAGGCCCATGAAGCTAGTGGGGAACTTGGAACAGAAGGAGGTCAAGTGAAAGTCTCGCTTTAGGATAAGATGACCTGGCATTAAACCCAGGTCTGCAGCCTCCCAAGGCCGGTTTGTCTAACTGCTCTATGTTCTGTGGGAATCTTCTGATCAGTCTTTCTCTGGTATTGCTCTGTTCCTTTCAACCAACCGAGTGGTTTTTCTGAGACTGAAATCTGACCACAGCACACTCCTGTGGAAAACTCTTCTGAGCCGCTGCCTTTGAGTAATGCCTGCACTCCCTGAAGCAGAACCCAGGACCACATAGGATCTGGCCTCTGCCGATCCCCCCGCCAGTCCCCAATCTCATTCCCTCCCCACATACACCACATATGCTTTGGTTACCTGACCTGCTGGAGGATCTGGAACATCTAGGACATGCCATGCTCTTTCTCACTTCTTGGTTTTTCATGTACTCATCTCGTTCCCTGGCATCTCCCTGCCCTCAGGTCTCTAGCAAATTCATACTCATTCTTGACACTCCAGTGCGAATATTTCCATCTGAAGCATCTCTGACTCACTCGAGCAGAGCTGGCGCCTTCCTCCCATGTGCCCTCTGTGCTGTTAAATCATGTGTGTCCAGGTGCAGTCGCTTGTTTCTCATGTCTGTCTCAGACTTCACTGAGCTCTTCATGGGCAGGAATAGCATCTTCCTTGGAGTTCCATTTCCTGGACATGACAGTAGGTATTAGATGACTGCTAATTGTGTTGACTTGAATTCAGGACTGGCCTATGTAAGGATATGATGATAGTTTAACTGGAACAGGAGAAGAGTTGAGGGCACTGGTTACTGGTGACAGACCCAAAGTGTCATCAGACGGAAAAGGTGAAGATTAGATGGGTACCTGTAACAGTTGTGTGTTTATGCTCAGCTGGGACCAAGAACAGGTATGAACAGGAGCGTCCAAGCCCTTCGCTGCCATGAGGTCACCCCAGATCATGGTACCTGAGCCTGTCGGTACCTAGAGTGGTCCTCTGGAGAAACTGTGGGATTCTCCTGTCCCTTGAGGTGACCATGGGGGGCAGAGAACATACTAGTTCCTCACATGTGGAGGGAAATTATTTTCCTTTCTTCTCCCCTTAGGTAATTAATTAATACTTCAAAGAGAGTTTCAATGTTATGCAATGATTTATACGAAAGCCCTGAACAGAAAATATAAAAGCAGCAGATTTGTTAAATAAACCTAAGTAATTAGCAGCCTAACCAGTATTTTTTAAAGTATGTTCTTTTCTGTTTCATAGGTATTTGCTTTTCAAATTTCTATTTTGCCAAGGCTACTGTGTGTGTGAGCCTGGTGGCCTGACCATCATCGTTAGCCTTAGAGTGTGTCACCTATTGGTGAGGAAAAGGGAGGATTGTTTATCTTCAAAAACCTTTCATAGGTGCTTTTGTGATTCTTATCCTGGGAGTATCCTTTACCTTCCTTCAGCATCTTTCACTGAAAAGCCAGATCTTATTTTTTTAAAAAAAAATTTTAATGTTTTTATTTTATTTCTGAGAGAGAGAGAGAGAGCGAGTGAGCGCGAGCAAGGGTGAGCAGGGGAGGGTCAGAAAGAGAGGGAGACACAGAATCTGAAGCAGGCTCCAGGCTCTGAGCTGTCAGCACAAAGCCCGACGCAGGGCTCAAACCCACGAACCACGAGATCATGTCTGGAGCTAAAGTCGGACACTTAACTGACTGAGCCACCCAGGCACCTCTGAAAAGCTGTATCTTAAAAAGATGTTTATTCCTAAGCTAGATCACAGCTATGCAGAAAGCTTTTACCAAGGTTTTTTTTTTTTTTTTTTTTGAGGGGTGGAGAGAGAGACAGACAGACAGAGAGGGAAGGAGAATCTTAAGCAGACTCCATGCTCAGTGTGGAGCCTGATGTGGGGGTTGATCCCACGAACCATGAGATCATGACCTGAGCTGAAATCAAGCTCAACCAACTGAGCCACCCAGGTGCCCCTACCAAACTCTTGTTGAAGGTCTGATTCCAAACATTTGTCTGGCTCTATTTCCTGAAAAAAGATTTGAACTTTTGTCTTTCTCCTTTTACCATATAGTCACATGGACGATTTCCCAGGGTTCCTGGCTTTGCCGTGTTTTGGGCACATTTGGAATCATGTTCTGGAAGAATGTGAGCATGTTGTGAGTGGTTGTCACAACTTGCTTGAGAAAGATGTTGTCTGAATACAGTGGCCCTTATCTTTGTTTGCATATGTGTAGTTTCTCAGTAGTCTCCCTTTTTCTCTTGTTCTCTCAGTCTCTCTTGATATTTCCATGGATATTTAGAAAGCCTTGGATTTTTGTCCTAATGGCTACCTTTATAGTAATACCTTTGTATAATACCTTAGATACTCATTCCCTTTTTGGTCTGTGTATTGAGTTCCCTACCATGAGCAATGTTTTAAATAGCTTATCTCTTCCTTTTCTTCTTGCCACTCCTGCCTCTAATTTAAAATAAAAATGATCTTACTCATAGTTAATACCAATGAGGCAATTGGTGAGATTCTTCTATATATGCTTCCCTCACTTCTATCATTTTTCATAGTTGTATTTTTTTTTCTGCATTGTCAACATCACATACTGTCCTGGCATCTGTATCTCCATCACTTGGTCTTGGTTCAATAGTTAAATGTGCTCAGTACCCATCACGGGCCCATTGCCAACCCTCTCTGATCATTTCTTATCTATCTGAAGTTCATTCTCTAGTAGATGCCTTCAAGAAAGGCTCATGGGAACAATATTCTCGGAATTTTCTTTATGTATGTATGTATGTATGTATGTATGTATGTATGTGTGTATGTATGTGTTTTCAAACAATCACAGACTTACAGAAAAGTCAGAGTACCAAGCCAAGAATTTTTTCCCCTACAAAGCATTTGAGGATAAGTCACTTACCTGATGCCTTGTCACTCCTGAGTACATTAGTATTTCCTACAAGAAAGACATTCACCTGCATATTCTCAATGTTAAGCAAATTACATTGACACATTACTAACATCTAATACTCAGACACAACTCAAAGTTTCATCAAGTTTTCTGATAACATCTTTTAAAGCAAAAGGATCCATCTAGGATGATATATTCCATGGTCACTTCTCTTTATCTCCTTCTATCTGGAAGAGTTCCTCAGACTTCCCTTGACTTTAATACTTTCCAAGATAACAAACCAGTTATTTCACAGAATGTCCCTCAAGTTGGGTTTGTCTGATGCCATCTGATGATTAGACTCAGGCTGTACATTTTGGGGGAGAATACTGCAAAAGTGATGCCGTGTTCTCAATGCATACTATCAGATGCCACGCAGTTTTGATTTGTCCCATTACTGGTATGTTCACTGTGATCACTTGATTAAGGTGATATTTGCCAGGCTTCTCTGCTGTAAAGTTACTCTTTCCTTCTCTGTAGTTAATTAGCACTTTGTGGAGATGTACTTTGAAAATGTGTAAATACTCTGTTCCTCATCACACTTTCAATTTATTCTTTCATTTATTTATTTCAGACTTAGGGTTTCCTATTTCATTTGGTGGATTATACCTTATTATTGTCATGACTTATTTTGAAGCATAGACTGTCCCAGATTTTGTCCCACATTTGCATCTGTGTCTATCATCCATCCATCCTATCATCCATCCATCCATCATTCATCTATTGATCAGTCAACCAATTAATCAATCACATACCTATGTATCTAACTAGAATCACCTCAATACCTCCAATTCCAATTCAGTGCCAGAAAGTTTTCTTACTATTTAACTCCTTTTCCACGTTTGTATCTCTCTTCTTTGACAGTGAGAAACTGGTTCCTATTTTGCTTAATAAAATAACTTATTTATTCAATTCTCCTGCAACTAACATGTCCCAGCTTGACTACTACCTTTACCCCTTGCATGGATGCTCTTTTTTCCCCTCTTAAATAGTTTATTGTCAAGTTAGTTTCCATACAACACCCAGTGCTCATCCCAACAAGTGCCCTCCTCCATGCCCATCACCCATTTCCCCTCCCCAACCCCTATCACATGGATGCTCTTCTTACTCTGCTTGGGATCTCACTCCCATTTCAGGATGTCCCCTATGTGGATGCCGTCTTACCCCCTGCATCTACCTACCCACTGTGCCCCATCATCCTACTTGGCCTCTGACTCCCTATACTGGGGGGGGGGCTCCCACCCTCCCTCCATATACCTTGACACTTCCTTCTCCTGCTTGAGCCTTGGCACCCCAAGCCAGAGTGTCTTTTGCATCCCATTTAGACTCTGACTTTCTATGTCAGGTTTCACCCCTTGTGCTCCAACACCCCATGGCTTGTCTCCCTTTTGTCAGTGTCTTCCTCTTCCCACTCAGACTCTGCTAGGCACCCTCCTCTCTGGATGCCTCCCTTAGCCCACTTGAGCTTTTGCATCCCACTTAGGCCAGCAGGGCTGCTTCTTGCCTTCACCTCCACACCTTGTGCAGGTGACTACCTTGTTTCCCCCTACCTACTGGCCAAGTTAGGACACCCCCCTACCCCCACTAGGAAAGGAAGGAGGAATATAAGGAAGAGCTGATATGTGATATCTTATGTGCTCATAAGAAATTAGTCTGTTACTTTATACTTATACCTAAAGGTATAAAGTTTGTCTTTGGTGAACATTGTCTTTCCTTGAGGGTCTTAAATATGCTACTTCTGCATGTTTTGGCTTTGAAGATTGCTGTTGAAAAGTTTGATGCCACGATGATTTACCTTCCCTTAAAAGTCACTTTGTCTTGGGGGACCAGGGTGGCTCAGTTGGTTAAGGGTCCAACTTTTGATTTCAGCTCCCAGGTTATGATCTCACCATTCATGAGTTCAAGCCCTGCACTGGGCTCTGCACTGATAGTGTGGATGGAGCCTGCTTGAGATTCTGTCTCTCTCTCTCTCCTTTGTCCCTCCCCTGCTTGCTCTCTCTCTCAAAATCAAGAAAAATAAACTTAAAAAGTCACTGTCTTTTTGCCTGAATGCTGAAAGTTTTTTTCTTCTTTATAGTTCCATTGTTTTACTAGGATATGTCTCAATGTTGACCATTCTAGGTTGCTTTTCTCAGGTACATGGTGGGTCTTATAAATATGAAGTTTCAAGTCTCCTTCTATTTCAGGAAATATTTTTGAATTATACTTTTTTTAACAGTCTTTTTTCAGTTCCATTTCTTTGATTTTCTTCCCATGCATATGTTGGCTCTGTTTTGCTTATCTTCTTATGTCTATCATTTTTCTCTTAATGCTTTTTATTCCTTTCTTAATTTCTCTTTTAATTTCCACTTTATTCTCATTTTCATAAACTTATTCTCTTACTGTACTTCCTGTGGTTTCTAATCATTCCTTCAGGTTTATTCTTCACTCCTGATTTTTTTCCCTTTTATTTAGAACTGTTTCTGAGCTCTGTCAGCTCTTTTCATATCTGCTTCATGTCCAGCCATCTTGCTTCTGAGCTTTCTTAGTTCTCATTTGTGCTGTTCTTTCATATCTTCTACTATTTTCTTAATTTTATTTAACTCATTTTGAAATATTAGCTCACTATTTCATTTGCTTTGTAGTCATATTATTCTGGTCAATATTTATATTGTGAATTATATATGTGAACCATTTTTTCTCTATTTTTGATATCTTTTTTAATGTTTATTTATTTTGAGAAAGAGAGACAGTGTGAGCAGAGGAGAGACAGACAGAGACACATAATGTGAATCAGACACCAGGCTCTAAGCTGTCAGCACAGAGCCTGACATGGGGCTGAAACCCACAAACTGCAAGATCAGGACCTGAGCCAAAGTCAGACACCTACCTGACGGAGCCACCCAGGCACCCCTCTTTTTGATTTTTGAATGGGGGATTGACCATAATATTTTTCTTCAAGTTTATTTATTCTGAGAGAGAGACAGAGAGAGAGAGAGAGAGAGAGAGAGAGAGAGAGAGAATGCATGCGGGGTAGGGTCAGAGAAAGAAAGGGAGAGGATCCAAAGAAGGCTCTGTACTGTCAGCATGTAACATGTAACCTGATATGGGGCTTGATCTCACAAACCATGAGATCATGACCTGAGACAAAATCAAGAACCAGATGCTTAACCAATTGATCCACCCAAGCACCCTGACCATAATCTTTTTCTGTTGCTGAAGTTGTATATTTAGAAGGAAGTTCATGTGTAGGTGTTGGGTGTTGGCCACAGTCTTTCTCTCCTCATTCTATCACAAAGTATTTAATATTCTTTGTGCATCCCTCTCTTTGGTGCTTTGTGATATTTACTTCTTCTTGTCGCCTCTCTGGCTAGTATTTGAACATTTTCTCTCTTTCATGCCCAGGTATCCTGCCCTGATCAACTTGGGCTCTACTCCCAGCTGTTTCTCTTCAATCTGAGCTCTCTCTTTCCAGAAAGAAGCCCCACTGGGTGTTCCTGAGAGTCCTGTTGGTCAGCTGCTTAGCACCTTTCCGTCTTCCTGTAGCTGCCTTGCTCTCAAGGTGAAGTCCCTCCCAGTTTTACCAGCTGTACCTAGACCCACACCTGAGTAGGAGCCCCTCCTTTCAAAACTGACCACTAGGTGTCAATCTGTCAGTGGCCCAGCTCTTAGAACTTGGGTTTCTCCTGTTTCTGGCCTGCTTTCATTCTTTTGTGGGTCTTAACTGTAGTCAGTGGTAGCCCCCACCCACCTGTATTATGTTGTTGAGGATTCTTTGTGACCTAGTTTTGTTGATGACCTCACCCATGGGTTTTTGTCTTTTGCTGTCCTACTTAATCTTCCTTTTAAGAGGAGATTTGGGGAAATTACAAAACCATGCTGTCAGCATTTGTATCTTACCTGTCTCTTCCTTTTGTCTGTTTTCACAGCTTGGACCCCATCCATCTCTGTATGCTTTTGACTGCTGTTTAAAAGAACTCTCTAAGGATCCATTCTGTATAGAATGACTCATCCCATTCTCTAGGGATAGATTCTTGGCTCTTATTCCTGTTAGAGGTTTGGCTGTGTGAAGTCACATGAGGGAGCAGTAAGCAATCAGGTTTCTTATGAGGGGAGGGGAAAAGCCAACAGGATTTTTAGAATGAGATAAAATTGCACATTAATTTGTATGTATATTTTGTTTTGTCTGGAGGTGACCATGTTGCAGGGTTTTACTACTAAAAAGCCTATTTAAAATAAAGAAAGCATCTTGCTTCTTTATATTTTTGTCCTTTTTTCCCTCTTATTCATTAAGCCTATTTTATTTTACTTTTGCTTTGTTAACTGTAATATTTTTAGTAGCATCATGATCTAGAATTTTCTGATACACATTTTATTCTGGGTTTGAGTTCAGAACTTGCCTTAGTATCAATTAGGGTTAAAATTGGTCATAATTTTGTTTGGGTTTAACCGTTGTCAGAGTCTAGTTTAAAAACCTCAGTTCATTGCTGCTTTCTTGGCTATGGCCATAGTGAGCGTTGTTTTTAGATGTCTGTAGGAGACTGCTAGTATCTTGTAAAGTATGATAACAATCTTTGTATTATTTACTATAAGTACGATTTCTTCTTACAAAGTATGACTTTGATCTTCAAAATATTTTGTCATGTTTACTGTACATTACACAACTCTAAATTTTGATCTCAGTTATGTGGGTGGAAAAAGCAAATCAGAAGGAATGAAGCTGAATGGAATAGAAGAACCAGAGGCAAAAAACAGAATTTAGTCAAATGCATCAGATCGAGTAGAATTTACAGCAGGAGTACAAGGTTGGTTTACCGTTTAAAAACGAATCATCATACTTCATTAGATTGACAGAAAAAAGAAAAACCATTTGATCATCTCAATAGACACCAAGAGGCATTTGATACATTTCTGAATTAATTCAAGATTAAAACTCTTGGCAAATTAGGATTAGAAAGTAACTTCAGCAGTCTCATGAAGAGGAGCAACATTATGCTTAAAATATGGAAAGCTTTTCTCCTAAGATTGAGAAAACGATGAAGTTGTTCTCACTGTTATTCATCAGTGAGCTAAGGTTCTAGGTAGAATGAAAGATTAAACAGACAACAAAAAGACATATTCATAAATGATATGAAGATCAAAAGAAGAAAAAGTAGGGGTGCTTGGGTGGCTCAGTCGGTTAAGTGACTGACTCTTGATTTCAGCTCAGGTCAGGATCTCATGGTTATGGGATCGAGCCCTGCCTTGGGCTCCCCACTGATCATGCTCTCTCCCTCTCTCTCTGCCCCTCTCCTCTCTCAAAATATATAAACATTAAAAAAAAGAAGTAAAAGTAAATTTATTTTCATGTTCAAATGACATAATCATTCATTTAGAAAACCCTAAGTAATCCACAAAAACATTGGTAGAACTAATACATGAATTCAGAAACATTTTAAGATCAAGTTCAGTATAAAGAATTCAATTCTATTTTTGACATTTGTACTTTCAGCAGAGGAGTGGAGGCAAAATCTGACTTCAGGGTATGTTAAGAGATAATGGAAAGTTCTGATTCAAGTGCAGGTGGGGTAAACACATTCCACCTTGCTCTCCTTCTGAATATAGCTAAAAAAACTCTGGGAAGAATGCACGAAGAAGATATCAGAGGACTCTAAAAAGTAAGTGGTAGAAGGCATATTGGGGAAGGAAACCAGAACACAAAATACACCTAATCCAGTGGTGAATTTCTTTTTTCTTCCTTTGTCTTCTGACTAAGACCCAAAGAAAGCTTGGTCTCTATAACTGCATAGACAGAAATCTCTGAAATAGAAGCCCTTTCTTTCTGGTTTAAGAAACACAGTAATGACTGAAATTTCCCCAAATTTGGCAAAAGAGATAAAAGTACAAATTCAAACCCAGTGCACTCCAAACAGAAAAATTCAAAGAGATCTATCATCAGACACATTGTAATCCAACTGCTGCAAACAAAAGATAAAAAGAAAGAAAAATCCTAAAAGTAACCATAGCAAAACAATTGTATATAGGTTAACCATGACTTGAGACACTGTGGGTTTCTCATTAGCTACTGTGCATGCCAGGAGGCAGTGGAAACATTTTTAAAGTGCTGAGTGGAAAGAACTGTCAAGTCAGAATTCCATACCCAGGGAAAATGCCCTTTACAAATGAAGACAAAATGGAAACTTTCTTAG
The DNA here is from genome assembly GCA_017311185.1 of Proteles cristata cristata. NCBI lineage: Eukaryota > Metazoa > Chordata > Mammalia > Carnivora > Hyaenidae > Proteles > Proteles cristata. The sequence continues at coordinate 345,204 of JAESUZ010002059.1, forward strand.
ATGGAGGAACACCAAGAGAATTTGTCACCAGCAGACCTGCTTTAAAAAAATGTTAAAAGGGGGCGCCTGGGTGGCTTAGTCGGTTAAGCGTCCGACTTTCGCTTAGGTCAAGACCTGGCGGTTCGTGGGTTCGAGCCCCGCGTCGGGCTCTGTGCTGACTGCCAGCTCAGAGCCTGGAGCCTGTTTCAGTCTGTGACTCCCTCTCTCTCTGACCCTCCCCTGCTCACGCTGTCTCTCTCTCTCCTAGAAATAAATAAAACATTAAAAAAAAATAAAAAAGAAATAAAAAAGAAAAAGAAATGGTATTGTGGGTCCAGGCACAACTTGCTACTGTTTTCGTGCAGGAACCACAATACCAGATCGTCACAGCTCACACTTTCATTTCCATTTTGTCCTAGGAGGGGGCAAGTATACTTGGCATGCTGGTTTACCTCAATCTTCTTCACCATTTTCCTGAGGGAGGCACTGTAATGGGTCCCGTATTTACAAATGATTCCAACCTTCTTGGTGTATTTAGCCATGTCGCTGCAAACTAGGTCTGAGCCCAGAGTGTCAAATTACTAGAGAGTCAAATTACTAGAGAGTCAAATTACTACAAATTGAGTAACTTAAAACACACTCATTCTCTCACGAGAATCACGGGATTGGCTGGACTGCGTTCTTGTCTGGAAGTTCAGCCGGGAAGAATCTGCTTCCGAGTGCACACAGGTTGTTGGCAGAACTCATTTCCTTGTGGTTGTAGGGCTGAGGGCCACAGCTTCTGACTGCCCTCAGGTTCTCAGCAAGAAATTCCTATGGGCCTCATGGCCATTCTTGTTTCTTCACTGAGAGAGTCTGGGGTGAGTTTGACAGCAAGATGGAGGCTTACATTTAATGCGATATTGGAGTGATATCCCATCACCTTTTACCACATATTGTTGATTCAAACCAAATCACCCATCTGCCCGCGTGCACAGGGAAGGACTGTTCAAGAGTGTAATATCAGATGGTGGGATTATTGTGTATGGGGGTTGCCTTACAGTGTGTCCAATACAAGTCTTATGAGGAGTTTCATGGCAAAGGGAAAGAAAAATAGGGCATCAGCCAGAGGGTAAAGTAAGGTCAAGAACTTTGAGATGTGGAAAAATGTGTGCTGATGAGAGTGATTCAATAGAGAGGAAATAATTGATGAAATGCTGCTTTTTTGGGTCAGCCGTTCTATTCTTTTTAATATTGAATGCAATAAAAATTCTTATTTTATCTTTCCCCTATCAGAAAATACCTAACTTATGGGCTTCATTTCCCCCAAGTTACGGTAGGGAATGTATATGCTAGGGAAAGTTCAGGAGGGGGGATCATTTAGGATAGGGGTAAAAATTCTTAGAGCTTATATTTTTACCCCTTACCAAATTTTATTTTACATGTTTTATAATATACAGCAGTACAATATTATGAATAATTTATAAATAAAATATCCACACATTTGGAGACCACATTAACATATATATATATACATATATATATTTTATAATATATATATGTATAATATGTATGTATATATGTGTATATAATATATATATAATATGTATATATATATATTTTACTAATAAGGTGCCAGATTAAAAAAATTATAAAGTACTTTTCCATCTTAGAGGTTTGTGTTCGGGGAAAACATTTCATTCTATTTAGTTGCTTCACAGAGTGACTTGAAGAAGCGATCACTTAAAATTAGTTTTCTGCCCAAGCCCTCACATTTATGAAAAGGTACCTCACTGGATCAGAACAAGCCACTGGTGACCTCAGGATTCAACGTGATTTTTAAACTTTCCCTTTTATAGCTTTTAAGGTTTAAGAATTATTCTTGCAGAACACTTTTGCTAGTACAAAATATACAGTAATGTTTATATTTCAGTACTTACCAGTTTCCCCAAACCTAATAATTCTATTTCAGTAATAATAAATGTGAAACATAACTCAGTTTAGTTTGGTTGAATTTATGTTCAATACTCATGACTGGGCCATTTTCTTAACATATTAGGGCCCTTTCCCACCTTATAGCAGAGCCTACTTATAAAAGAATTTAGGCCCAAGAAGCTAGGAACTGAAGCAATTTTAATGAGAAAGGGTTTGGTACACTGCCTTTTATAATATTCCTGTTCACTGGAAGGATTCTGTAAAGACTTAGAATTTAAGACCTAACCACAGTGCATTTTATTTGTCATTCTAAGATATACTCTGGGCCTCAGAACAGAGACTGCCATTCACACACGCCTAGAGGTGTCTTATCAATTGTGTGGCGACGTGAGTGTCTGTGATGGGACCACACAGAGTTCAGTCTCCTGAAACACGTGTTTTTCAGTCTTCAGCTTTTGAGTAATTTTGCCTACAGAAAGACCCCGGTGCAGTGCCCCCTGCTGGTGAGTGGCAGCTGAGTGTTCGCATCATGTCAGTGATGGACAGAGTGGGTCCCTTTGCTGACACTGAGCCGGGGGTGCTGCTCAGCCTGCCAGGTCATTTTAGATCAGGTCATTAAAGGAACAGAAGGTCGAATCGATAGAAAATGAACAGCTCATGGTTTTCTCTACATTTTCTAGACATGTGTTGATTTGCTGTAGTTCAGTTTGGGTGATAGAATGTGAACACTTCACAACGATGTTTGTATTTCAGCCTCTGTCTTAGTTCATCTAACAAGCTATTGTGTCCTAATTCTCAGGAGCTGTGTTCTTGTTCGGTTGGGAAACCCAGCTTGAGCCTTTTTTGATTAAATTGATAAAATCTCTTGAGCAGAGATTTTATTTTATTATTTATTTTGGCAGAGATCTTAAACATGGAATATTTTGAGTGTTCAACATGTTAAACAGTGAGAAAAGCCCTTTAAACAAAAAGACCGTTTCTTTTTACTTTCATTGATAAGAATGAGCACACATGTGTGTAAATTTCTGACTGATGATAATCATATTAAAGAAAATTAAAGCAAAGGATTGATTAGTGTTTAGATTATTTTAACTTTGGCGTTTGGTGAAGGTGATTGTTTTCTAATGAATAACTATAAAATTATTTGTTTTGCCCCAGTAGTAGGTGGCTCTAATGTTTTTGTATACATCTGTGGTGGGTATGTCATGGCAGTGATATTTTGCGCAGCCTTTGAATCAAGAATGTAGTACACCCTTCAGGATATTAGTGTCTTACTTAGGTTCATAAACAAGTGGCCTGTCAGCTTAGGTGTCTCCAGTGAGGTAGGAGGTGTGAATTTCCTTATTTTGATGTTTTCACTGTGGTTTTGTATTAGAATGTCCTTATTTGTAGGAACTGTGCACCAAAGGAATGCTTTGTGGTGAAACATCATATTTGCAGCTTGTTAACAATGATTTAAGGGAAATAAATTCTTCCTACTTTAAGATGAGATTGTATACAAATAAAAAGAAATGGAGAAGGAAGCTAGAAAGCAATGAGGACAGATAACTCTTTCTAGGAGTATTTTTTAACGTTTATTTTTGAGACGGAGACAGAGAATGAGCTGGGGGTGAGGGCAGAGAGAGAGGGAGACACAGAATCTGAAACAGGCTCCAGACTCTGAACTGTCAGCACAGAGCCCGATGCTGGGCTCGAACCCCCGAATGGTGAGATCATGACCTAAGCCGAAGTCGGACGCTTAACCAACTGTGCCACCCAGGCACCCCTAGGAGTTTTATTATAAAGAAAAGCAAGGAGATAGAATAGCAGAGAGTGGAGAAAGAAGATGTAGACAGGGTTTCTAGGATATGAGTACCAGACAAGCATGGAAGTTTGGGTTAGTCATCTAGGGATGGGGTTAGTTCATACTTCAGATATTTCCAAGAGAACAATTCACACTCGTTTCCAAGAACCTGTACTTTCCCAAATCAACCCTACTTTCAGGAAGAACTTTATACCTAAGATAGGTTGGGATTTCTGTATTTTATGCTTCTTTTCTCTTTTCTGTGAATATAGAGAATACTTGTTACCACATTTGTTGAATATGTTGAAAGCCAATTATTATCACTCCTTAAATTTTCCTTTTTAGACACTTAGACTATCTGAGTCATTCATCCAACAAACATTTGCTGAATTTGACTCTGTGAAGCAAGGAAATAGTTGGTTTGGGCATAAAACAAATCAGTTCCCAGAACTCCTAGGTCTTTTTTAAAAATGTATTTATTTATTCTGAGAGAGAGAGAGAGAGAGAGAGAGAGAGAGGTCATGAGTGAGTGGGGGAGGGGCAGAAAGAAAGAGAGGTCAGGAGTGAGTGGGGGAGGGGCAAAGACAGAGGGAGAGAATCTCAAGCAGGCTCTGCACCAGCAGCAAGGAGCCCAATACGAGGCTTGAACCCACCACATGAGATCATGACTTGAGCCAAATTTGGACACTTAGCTGACGAGCCACCCAAGCACCCCTAGACCTCTCAGATCTTCGAGTCCAGCGGTGGCAGCTGGTATTAAACAAATAATCATGAAATTGTGGTGAGGAGTGTGAAAAGAAAACATGGGGATTTGGATAGAATATGAAAGGAAACTTGAATTTAAAGTGGGGACTTATGAAGCACCTCGTTAAGGAAGTGCCAGTTGAACTGTAACATAAAGGATGAGAAGGTCATACCTGGGCACAAAGCTGGGAGGAGAGCTCTGGTGGCAGAATGAGCAGAGCGCCAACACCCAGGGTGGGAAGGAGCGTGAGCAAGGAGTAAAGGAAGCCAGTGAGGTGAGGGCACAGACAGCAAAGGTGTGGGTGGCTGAAGGAGTCCGCGTGAGAAACAGACATCAGATCTTTGCTAGGCTGAGGGTTTGACAATATGAGGTCATCAACAGGTTTTACTAAAGCGTACACCAAAATTAGATTTGTGAGATTTTATTTTTTTATTATTTAAAAAAATGTTGATTTACTATTGAGATAGAGCATGTGTGCAAGTGAGGGAGGGGCAGAGAGAAAGGGAGACAGAGGGTCCAAAGTGGGCCCTGTGTTAACAGGAGAAAACCTGATGTGGGCTCCGGCTCATGAACTGTAGATCATGACCCGAGCCTAAGTAGAATGCTTAACTGCCTGAGCCATCCAGGCACCCCATGAAGTTTTTGTTTTTTAATGTTTATTTATTTATCTTGAGAGAGAAGAGACAGAGGATCCCAAGCAGGCGCTCTGGTGTCTGTGCAGAGCCCGATGTGGGGCTGTGGGGCTCGAACTCAAGAACCATGAGATCATGACCTGAGCTGAAATCAAGAGTTGGGTGATTGACCAACTGAGCTGCCCAGGTGCCCCCATGAGTTGTTTTTAAAAATCATTTTGACTGGGTTGTGGAGACTGGATTGTCAGCAACAGGTGTGGAAGCAGAGAGATAAGAGAAGAGGCTGTTTCACTAACCCAAGTGAGAGATAAATGGTAGCTTATGCCACCATGTTAGCTGTGGTACAGAAGAGAAATTGACGGCCATATAATTTTTTTCTTAAATAGTTTATTGTCAAGTTGGTTTCCATATAACACCCAGTGCTCATCCCAACAAGTGCCCTCTTTCATTCCCATCTCCCCTCTTCCTCTCTCCCTCACCCCCATCAGCCCTCAATTTGTTCTCAGTATTCAAGAGTCTCTCATGGTTTGCCTCCCTCCGTCTCCCCAACTATTTTTCACCTTCTTCTCCCCACGGTCCTCTGTTAAGTTCCTCCTGATCCACCTGTATGTGCAAGCATATGGTATCTGTCCTTCTCTGCCTGACTTATTTCACTCAGCTTAACACCCTCAAGTTCCACCTATGTTGCTACAAGTGGCCAGATTTCATTCTTTCTCATGATGGCCATATAATTTTCGACAATAGAATGGATAGAACATGTTGATAGATCACATGTTTGGTGGAGAGATAAAATTGAAGAGATGACTTTTGGATGTGGCCAAAGTTGTAGAAAGAAAAGCAGAAGAGGGTGGGGCCATGGAAGCTAAGCACAGCTGAGCATCTATTGGATTAAGCAACACGGAGCCCATTGATGATCTTCGCATAGCACTTTGGGTGGATGTAGGAGCAGGATCCACATGGCCACGTGTGGAATAGGGCACGGAGACAGGGAGGTGAAGTAATGGAGACATGGCGATGGGAACCTTTGGAGAAGCTTGTCAGTGAAGGGGATGAGAGAGAGAGCTACAGCTGGCGAGAAAAGGAAGGTCAAGGAAGGATGGGGTAAGATAGGCTGACTAAGGCAAGTCAGTACTCTGATGGGAACCAGTCATAGACTCCCTGGCAAGGACCCTTTGTGGGCAGTCTCAGCAGAAACACTGTGGACCAAGATGAGTAAGGATGGTTCCCCCATCTTTGTCCTCCATGCAGATACCTACTGGGGCTCCACAGAAGTCTCCTGTGGAGGACATGGTCCCAAGTCAAAGGTGGATCCAGACTCTGAATTGAAGGAGATTATTTCTGATGCCTAGAGAATGAGGGATCCGAATAGATATCAAGGGCCCTAATTAAAGAGGAAATGGCATGTCTTGCCACCTGGGCATATGGACTGGAATTTGAATCCATTACTTCCGTGGTATTCCCAATAGTATTCTGTTATTTCTGCTGTCTAGAGTCCTCTGCCGCTTACATCACCCCTTCCCTGCTTTCCATCAATCAAGATCATCTCGATAGCTCACACCTCTGAGATGAGAGTGCCCTTCTATGCTCTGATGGCACCGGGGTGCCCACTTCCATCTGACTTACTGTGTTGGGTCAGAATACCAGCCAGCTGCCTCCTACTATGTGCTCTTTTTCTCTGCATACCCCAGGACAAGCATGGTACCCAGAAGTAGAGCAGCTGAAAGGCCGTTGACATCTAGCAGGTAGGAAGGGGCCCAAGCTTGGGAGCCATATTTTAGGGCCACCTCACTTATTGGCTGTGTCGCTTTAGGGACCCTGTGTAGTTTCTCTGTGCTTTGTTCTTCATCTGTAAAATAGGGATATTAAAAATCTTTACTTCATAACGCTGAAATAATACCCATAAAGCAGTAAAGGTGCTGGGTGGATAGTAAGTGCTCAGTAAATGTTGCTATCCTTATTAAGACATGGTGGATATACTATATATTTTTGGAAAGAATAAATAAGTAAACAAAAGAGTAAAGTATGATCTAGAAAGAACCTGTTTTTCAAAGCCTCTTCTGCCAGGCTGACTTGCATACATCTCTGGGGAATTGCTCAAGTTCATTCTGCCAGTTTTCAGCCCACGTACAAGGAACAGAATGAGGACAGATAAGCAGCTGTTTCCTGGGGGGACTTAGTACCTGGCAGAGCCATTTGATCAGGTGTCCATGCCTGGACCCTGTCCTTGTTGAGTCTGTCCCTGAGGTCTGTGCACGGCCACCAGCATGGACATTTCTATAAGGCACCCTGAGTGGAATATTTTTCTGTAACATATAACTAGACTATAGTTGTATTTGTCCATTTGGGCAGCTGTACCCAAAACACCAGAGACTGGGTGGCTTAAGCAAGAAGCCTTTATTTCTAGTTTTGGAGGCTGGGAAGTCCAAGATCAAGGCATTGCCAGTGCCTTGTGAGGGCCTGCTTCCCAGTTCGTAGATGGCCACCTTCTCTCTGTGTCTTCACGTGGTGCAGAAGATGGAGGGAATTCTCTGGGGTCTCTTCGAGTTAATCACTCCCGAAGGCCCTGCCTCCTAACACCATCACCTTGGGCATTAGGATTTCAACACATGGATTTTGAGTCCACAGCAGTAGCTGTGGATTCTTCTGCATCCGGGGTCCCTGAATATTGTGACTATCTCTTACTATACTTCCGGTTTCTGAATGTCATGGTCAAGTATCTGCAACTACTCTTTGCATATATGTCTCATTGCAATCAGAGCTTTTGGAAGGAGTAACAAGGTGGTATGTTATTTAATCATGAAGGAATTATATTTTCTTATGAACCATTTTCTTAAATCATTTATTTGGGTCCACATCTGTGCATCACAGTGAAAGAGTGTTTTGTTTCTTTTTTTTTTTTTAATGTTTTATTTATTTCTAGGAGAGAGAGACAGCGTGAGCAGGGGAGGGTCAGAGAGAGAGGGAATCACAGACTCTGAAACAGGCTCCAGGCTCTGAGCTGGCAGTCAGCACAGAGCCCGACGCGGGGCTCGAACCCACGAACCCCGAGATCATGACCTAAGCAAAAGTCGGTCGCTTAACCGACTAAGCCACCCAGGTGCCCCAGTGAAAGAGTGTTTTAAAATGTTTTATCTAAATGGGTGGGGATTCTCTCTGCCATGGTGTTCATAGAACTGTTTGGTGATTTTCATCCCAGTGGGGTGAAAACTTTAAAAAAACATTTTTTTTTTTTGAGAGAGAGAAAGAGTGTGAGCAAGGGATGGACAGAGAGAGAGGGAGACACAGAGTCTGAAGCAGGCTCCAGGATCCGAGCTGTCAGCACAGAGCCCAATGTGGGCCTTGAGCTCACAAACCATAAGATCATGACCTGAGCTGAAGTCTGACGCTTAACCACTGAGCCACCCAGGCGCCCTGGTGATAACTTTGAGAGACACAGCCCTTGGGAGGATGCGCTTGGTTCTGGACAAACTGCCTCCGTGACTGGACACCCCCAGGCCAACTCCATCAGCCTGCCCTGTTCACACATCCTGTGCACACACCATGGCACATGCATTTGTGCATAGGAATATATTATTAGTATTTTTTTTTTATAATTATAAAGATTAAGTCACGGGTAAGGATAGTGGATTCAACATACGCATTTACTTTTGGTCCCTCCTGAAATCCTACTGAAACAAGCATAAGATGATTTTTTTTTTCAGGAGAAAAATACTCTAATACCAAAACAAACAAACAAAACAGTAAAGAAGACAGCAACATTTTAGAAGCTAGAAGGCACACAATGAGAGGTAACTTATGTAGCAGGCGGAAGAAAGCTGTGTCCTAAGCTGACACGGGAGAAACCAAGCAGTGTCCCCTTTTATATGACAAAATCCCACAAAGCCTGAAAACAGGGAGATGATATGAAAAGCTGTCCGAGAGCCTGTTGGAGCCCCAGATCTTCACTCTGCCTCTCCTGGGGGACCATCTCCCTTGGACGCCAGCAGAGGGCAGCAATGTTATCATCCAGAGAGGTAGAGGCAGAAAGGTCCTGTTCACCAAAGACTTGGCGGTGGGGTTCACAGCAGCTCTCTCTCCACTCAGCCTTGCAGTCAGGTCAGAGCACTGTAGTCCAGCACCTTGGCCCCGGGGTTCCACAGACCTTCTCCCTCACGTCAGCCGTGGCTCCCTGGGCTCACCATCGTTGGGACCTGCTGACTCACTTAGACATTGCATTCTGGGCGTGTTGCGTGTCTGTCCTGTTACGCTGCCTCACCACAGTTGTCCTTACTGGGACCTCGGGGCCACCCACTGTTCTGCTCTTTCTTAGTCTTCCAGTTTCCTGCCTGACTTCCCATCCTCCCACCCTAAAGTTTCTTGGAAATATGGGGAGCCTGGGTGGCTCAGTTGGTTAAGTGTCTGACTTCGGCTGAGGTCATGATCTCATGGCTCGTGAGTTCAAGCCCTGCATCGGGCTCTCTGCTGTCAGTGCAGAGCCTGCTTCGGATCTTCTGGCCCCCTCACGCTCTGCCATGTGTGTGTGCACGCACGCTCTCTTTCTCAAAAATATACATTTATTTTCTTTTTTTTTCAGTTTTTTTAATGTACTTTTTTTTTTTTTTTACAAATAGTTTATTGTCAAGTTGGTTTCCATATAACACCCAGTGCTCATCCCAACAAGTGCCCTTCCCCATGTCCATCACTCCCTTCCCCTCTCCTCCACCCCCACCCGCCCTCAGTTTGTTCTCAGCATTCAAGAGTCTCTCATGGTTTGCCTCCCTCCCTCTCCCCAACTATTTTTCCCCTTCTTCTCCCGCATGGTTCTCCATTAGCTTCCTCCTAATCCACCTATATGTGCAAACATATGGTATCTGTCCTCTGCCTGACTTATTTCGCTCAGCATAACACCATCTAGTTCCATCCATGTTGCTACACATGGCCAGATTGCATTCTTTCTCATTGCCATGTAGCATTCCATTGTATAAACATACCACATCTTCTTGATCCATTCATCAATTGATGGGCACTTAGGTTCTTTCCATGTTTTGGCTATTGTTGAGAGTCTTGCTATGAACATTGGGATATATGTGCCCCTAGGCATCAGTACTCCTGTATCCCTTGGGTAAATTCCTAGCAGTGCTATTGCTGGGTCCTAGGGGAGTTCTATTGTTAGTTTTCTGAGGAACCTCCACACTGTTTTCCAGAGGGGCTGCACCAGCTTACATTCCCACCAACAGTGTAGGAGGGTGCCCATTTCTCCACATCCTCGCCAGCATCTAGAGTCTCCTGATTTGTTCATTTTAGCCACTCTGACCAGCGTGAGGTGGTATCTCAGTGTGGTTTTGATTTATATTTCCCTGATGAGGAGGGATGCTGAGCATCATTTCATGTGTCTGTTGGCCATCTGGATGTCCTCTTTGGAGAAGTGTCTGTTCATATCTTCTGCCCATTTCTTCACTGGATTATTTGTTTTTCAGGTGTGGAGTTTGGTGAGTTCCTTATAGATATTGGATACTAGCCCTTTATCTGATATGTCATTTGCAACTATCTTTTCCCATTCTGTCGGTCGCCTATTAGTTTTATTGATTGTTTCCTTTGCCGTGCAGAGCTTTTTATCTTGATGAGGTCCCAATAGTTCACTTTTGCTCTTGATTCCCTTGCCTTTGGGAATGTGTCAAGTAAGAAATTGCTGCAGTTGAGGTCAAGGAGGTTGTTTCCTGTTTTCTCTTCTAGGGTTTTGATGGTTTTCTGTCTCACATTCAGGTCCTTTATCCATTTTGAGTTTATTTTTGTGTATGGTGTGAGAAAATGATCTAGTTTCATTCTTCTGCATGTTGTTGTTTAGTTCTCCCAGCACCATCTGTTAAAGAGGATGTTTTCTTTTTCCATTGGATACTCTTTGCTGCTTTGTCAAAGATTAGTTGGCCATACATTTGTGGGTCCAATTCTGAGTTCTCTATTCTGTTCCATTGGTCTATGTGTCTGTTTTTGTGCCAATACCATACTGTCTTGATGATGACAGCTTTGTAGTAGAGGCTAAAGTCTGGGATGGTGATACCTCCCGTTTTGGTTTTCTTCTTCAATACTACTTTGGCTATTTGGGGTCTTTTGTCGTTCCATGCACATTTTAGGATAGTTTGTTCTGGTTTTGAGAAGAATGCTGGTCCAATTTTGATTGAGATTGCATTGAATATGTGGATTGCTTTGGATAGTAATGACATTTTAACAATATTTATTCTTCCAACCCATGAGCGTGGAATGGTATTCCATTTCTTTGTGTCTTCTTCAATTTTCTTCATAAGTTTTCTATAGTTTTCATCATACAGATCTCCTATATCTTTGATTAGGTTTATTCCTAAGTATTTTATGTTTTTTTGTGCAATTGTGAATGGGATCAGTCTCTTGATTTCTCTTTCTGTTACTTCATTATTGGGGTATAAAAGTGCAACTGATTTCTGTATGTTGATTTTGTACCCTGTAACTTTGCTGAATTCATGGATCGGGTCTAGTAGGCTTCTGGTGGAGTCTGTCGGGTTTTCTATGTAAAGTATCATGTCATCTGCAAAAAGTGAGAGTTTGACTTCTTCTTTGCCAATTCTGATGCCTTTTATTTAAAAATATACATTTAGGGGCGCCTGGGTGGCTTAGTCGGTTAAGCGTCCAACTTTCGCTTAGGTCATGATCTCGCAGTTCATGGGTTTGAGCCCTGCGCCGGGCTCTGTGCTGACTGCCAGCTCAGAGCCTGGAGCCTATTTCAGTCTGTGACTCCCTCTCTCTCTGACCCTCCCCTGCTCATGCTGTCTCTCTCTCTTTCTCTCCTAGAAATAAAATAAAAAACATTAAAAAATTAAAAATATATATACATTTAAAAATAAATAAATAGGGGCACCTGGGTGGCTCAGTCAGTTAAGCATTCACCTTCGGCTCAGGTCATGATGTCATGGTTTGTGAGTTTGAACCCCAAGTCAGGCTCTCTGCTGTCAGCGCAGAGCCCGCTTCAGATCCACTGTCTTCCTTTCTCTCTACCCCTTCCCCGCTGGCTCTCTCTCTCAAAATAAATACACAAACTTAAAAAAATAATATTTCTTGGAAATAGAGCTGGCATTTGACTTTCCACTCTATATTTCCCTCCTCACTTCTGGCCTCATGGCTAACCCTTAATGGTGGAGGAGATCTGAGAGAGAGGACACGAGGGAAGGAGTAAGGGGAATAGGGAGACTGAATCAGGAGGATCCCCAAATCTCTGATTTGTTGCTTTTGAGAATACTCCATCCTTCCTTTGTTCCCGGCACGAACAGGGGTCTACTGCTCACTCTGTGACACTCTGAGCCACCTGGATGCCATAGATCTGGACCCTTCATCTCTCCAGCCTTGTCCTTTACATTAGTGACTTCCACACTTTTTGACTGAGACACACAGTTGACATTGATTTCCAATGTGCACGCATGTACACACACACACACACAAACACACACGCACACACACACACACACACACACTCACACACCCCTTACAGGTTTCAGGAAGTAATCCTGAAAGGATGTTCTCCTGGTATTTTCTATTTCTGTTTCACTTTATCCATTCCATTCAATTTTCAAAATACTGGTCCATAAGTTCAAGTTTCAACCCACTGGTGGATCTTCACCATTGGAAAAATACTGTTGAAGGAAAAATCATCCTTTCTTTTTCTACTTTTTCCTTTAAGACAGATCCTTTCTTTATTGTTTAACCAGCTGAGGTCTGTCTGGTGTCTACCCACCTCTTTTTCATAATCACAGCCTGGAAAGAGTTTGTCTGTATACATTGTTCCATGTCCTCTGTGCTGCCTCTCCTCCACCCACCCAGCCCTGTCTGCCTTCAGCGTCAGTCTGGCACTGGAAAGGCTCTTGTCTTAGCCACACATGATCCTTTCATTAATTCTGGCCTCCCTAGCTGGTTCTCCAGCAGCAGCTAGCTCAGTCGTGTGTCCCTCCCGTGGCTTCCCAAGCACGCCCCTGCCCTGGTGCCAGGTGCCTGGTGTGCCTCTAGCATCACTCACCTGCTTAGATACAGACCACCTCCCGAGGAGCACCCCTCTCCAAATCTCTGAGCTCCAGGTCATCCTATCTGACCATCCTTGGATCTCATGCCCGGTCCTGCTTTGTAACCACTTATGCACTTGCTCCCAGCTTTCTATTTCTGAATGCCCCCGGAGCCATTCTCTCCCTCACCCACACCACTGGCGCCTGGCTTGTTGGTTTATAATAGTAGTCTTTGGAATCTGTGTGCCCTGAATGTTTTCCTCAGTTAGGAGCCAGTTATGGAAGAAGCAGTCTTCTCTCTCATCCTCATTTTATTATCTTTGCTCCTTTGGTAACATCGAGCTTTTCTGGAAGATGTTTCCTATTCTTTTATTATGTGCTTGGTGCCATTTCCCAAACCTCATTCTGATTTTCCCTGGAGGGCAGCCTTCATTACTGCTGTTGATGAGCACTGAGGAGGGAACGTAGGCGAGCAGATTCCTTGCTTCTGTGCTATACTCTTAAAAGCGAGCTCCGTTAGTGGGGGAGCGTACAGCTGCTTGAGGCCACAGGCAGGCTGTTTCTTAACCATGTTACTCTTCTCCGGGGACTTCTGTGTTTATTCCTTGCTCTTTCCCTACAGTTTTCTTTCTGATCTGGGAGGGTCCTACCACATCAAGGTTCTTGGACGTCTAGAAAGTATTAAGTCATACATGAAGTCATTTTATTCTTTCAAGTATAGAAAGTCTATTTAAATACTGTCACTGGAAAATATCGGAAGTCTGGTGAAAGCTTGCCTTTGTTTATGTTCATTCGATTAGTCGATCTTCCCTTGCTCTCACGTATATGCTAAAATGGTTCATTTTTGTGAATCTCAAATTGGAGAAGCTCTAGAGGTCATCTTGCAGGATTCCTCCACCGGAGAAGCTGAGCCCCAAAGGAGCTCAGTGTCCTGGGCTCAGACACACGGCTCAATCCTGGCAGAGTGCTGGCTAAGGCTGTGTCTTCTAGGGCAGGGCTTTTCCACTATGTTTTTCATACCGCTTGTCCACCATGCCATCCTCCTATTCTTCTAAATCCCTATGTGTGCACACACACCCACGTTCTCTTCAATCATCATTTTGGGAGATGGGGAATTATCTTGTTCAGTGACATATTTTTGGTAAGACGAGCTTGGCCTTAATGCATTTTAATCCTATCTGTATCCCTATAAAATGTATTTTTAAACTGAGTTTTTATTTACAGTTACTTCACATCTGTGGATCATGTACATTTCCATTTATTTATTTATTTATTTTAAGTGGGCTTTGCACCCCACGTGGGGCTCAAATTCATGACCCTGAGATCAAGAGTCTCATGCTCCACCAATGAGCCAGCCCAGTGTCCCTGTTTTCTTTCTTTCTTTTTTTCTTTCATTTTTTAAAAACATATGCTTAGTGAATATCATGCAGGTGACCTCTGAAGTTTTATATTTATTGTGATCAATGAATGAGAGAATTTGGTTATTAAAGTCCCAGGTCCTTTGGGTGCCTCAGTCCCACAACTACGAATTTGTTCAGATCAGAGTGTGCCCTGGGAGCTTTTGACACATGTGGGAAAATCCAATCAATTTATGGATTATCGTCTTTGATAACAGTTAAAACAATTTTTGGGGGGTAATGTTTATTTGTTTTGAGGCAGGGAGAGACAGAGTGCCAGCAGGGGAGGGGCAGAGAGAGAGAGGGAGACACAGAATACAAAGCAGGCTCCAGGCTCTGAGCTGTCAGCACAGAGCCTGATGTGGGGCTTGAACTCAAGAACTGTGAGATCATGGCCTGAGCTGAAGTTGGCTGCTTAACCAGCTGAGCCACCCAGGTGCCCTGATAACCATTTTTGAGAATGCAATGAACATGAGTGTTTTAGATTTCTTTAGAGTTTTCTATAAATGTTTTTGAGGACAGTACACCTATAGTACCAGTCGGTTGGCTTTCCTGGCTTTTCTGGTGGAGGGTGGACCAGGGGTCGGCCATCTTGTTCTTTAAAGGCCAGACAGTAAATAGGTTAAGCTCTGTGGGCCGTCTGGTCCCACACACCATTCAGCTCAGCACTTGTGGGGCAAAGCAGCCACGGCTACTGTGGATGATGGCGTGTGGCTGCCAACAAAACTCCATGCACAAAAACCGCCTGAGTTTGCTGACCCTGATCTAAACTACAGTCAGGTTTTCCCCCAAGTGCTAGTGGCAGCCTTGGCCAGCAGTTCCTCCCTCTTCCCCTACCCTGTCAAGGAGTCACCAAACTCAGAAACAGAATGACAACAGTTTGTGTTCCCACTTGTGTGCCTTTTGTGAAGCTGGACTTCCTGCCTGAGATGCTGTCTCCTGTCTTTTCCATCTGTCTAAGTGTTATCTAGAAAGCCTTCCCACCCGACTCACAGAGCTGCTCCCTTCTCTGAACGCCGCTGGCATGCCGCTGGCATGTCTCGCTTGTGGGGCTTGTGTGTTCGTGGGTTTAGGGCTTCCTTCCAAGCTTCTGGAGCACAGAATGACTTGCACATGCTCAGTGCTCAGGAACAGCTGTTAGTATCCAGGAAATGCTCAGCTCCTGCACCCACCGGGGATGAACCATCCTTTCAGGGGGCAGTAGGATGACCCATGATCCAGGTAGCAAGAACCCATAGTTATTGTTTTATGGCTCTGATTTCTCAGACAAGAGACAGGGCCTGTTCTAGAAATGGAGGTGTTATAAATCATAGAACGTTTAGGGAAGAACCGAGACAGTATCAAAGAGAAACACAGGGAGCTTCGGCGGGTATGTCATTCAGCCCTCAGAGCCAAAGATCCTTACACGCTGGAGATAAAACCACCGCCTCCTAGCTGTGAGTTTTTTTTAAAACGATTCTTAGTAATTAGTTTGTTGTTGGTAGTATTATTATTGTTACTCTGAGACTGTTATGTGTATCACATGAGATAATAAATGAATAATTTTGAGATAATTTAATTATATCATCTCTTGTGTTTTTGAGAACGAATGTTCCCGGTATAGAAGAAAGGAGACATAGATGTAAACAGAAGAAATTATGTTAAAAAATAGTAGCCTTGAGCTTAAATGAGGAGTTTCAGTATGAACTCATAAGGTATTCTGTTTTTGAAAATATTATATATGTGTGTGTGTGTGTACATGTATGTGTGGGTCTACTTCTGGTTCTGACTAATGAAAAAATATATCAGTGGGTGTCCCCAGTGCTCAGACTGTTGCCTTACAATGTCACTTCCCACTAAAAGAAACCAGGGCTCTTGGAGAGATGGCTGAATCTAGATCTGGGGAAGAAAGCATACAACATAAATTGGAACATCTTATCAGACCAAGAAATGAGGAAGCTAGCAGAGACTATCAGGTGATGATAAAAGGACTCAAGAACTAATTTGCAAAGACTTCTATTGGCCAAATTGGGAATGATTTGAGCTATAATAAGGGAAATATGTGTCATCAGTCAAAATATGTCAAAATATGTTTGAATCCGTGTGTGTATACTGACTTTTAAAATAAAAATCCAACTGGTCACCTTCAGAGGATGATGGAGATCCAATTTATTATCTTGAAATTGATAAATAAAAGGAAAGGTTCCAGAATTTATCCTGCCTTTTCTAGGTGACATGGGCCAGTGGTAACTGAAGTATAGAAGAGGGGATGTATTTATGGAAATATTCCAACTAATAAAGAAATGACAGGATTGGAATATCAGCATTTTAATGGATTTAAGTATGACACATTGACTGCTACTCACATTATGAAAAGAGAGATCATCATATCTCATGTGTCCCCTAGTGCAGGACCTCAATGCCACTTTGGAATTACCAAAGGGATTGAACCTGAGTCAAGATACAGCTGCCAGTTTGCAATAAACACAGAGGAACGTGTTGAATTATACCAAGAGTATCAGCAAAACTCAACTGTGAGGACTCCACAGGTCAAATGCCCCCGATTTTTCAATGGATACATTGTCATGAAAAGAAAGAGATGGAGAAGGACCTGTAAAGTTAAGAGATGCCCATGTCCCTAGTTCATGTGCGCTCTCTCTCTTTCTCTCTCAAAAAAAAAAAAAAAAAAGTTGAGAGACCTAAAAGATGTATTACATTTTTTACAAGGGTAAGACAAGGTGCATACTTGGTGATACAATCACACACACACACACACACACACACACACACACACAGATGCCAATTGGTGATTACTATGAAAAGCCAGGATGTTGGATTCTCTGCAACATTCTCTACAACATCTAGGGGCCCAGAAAGGGTTTGCCACCAGGAGAAGGCATATGGAAAGATTTCTGGGGTCGCTGGTAAATTTATATATTTTGTCCTTGGTGGTGGTTACAGGTTTTTTTGTTTTTGTTTTTTAAATAATAATAATCATTTTATAATATAAAGGTTAAAGAAGAAAAAGTAATGAAAAAGTGAATGAAGTATACCTATACTTCTACTTTTTGATTTTAATTTTTTAAAAGTTTTTATTGGAAAGTTTATTTTGAGAGAGAGCGAGCGTGTGCATGCAAGATGGGGAGGGGTAGAGAAAGAGGAAGAGAAGACTTTGGCCTTTTAGCACAGAGCCGACTCTGGGGCTCAGTCCCCTGAACTATGAGATCATGACCTGGGCTGAAATCAAGAGTTGGACGCTTCACCGACTGAGCCATCCAGGTGCCCCTAAAGTTTTTATCTTAACTCCAGTTAGTCGACATACAATGTTGTCTTAGTTCTAAGTGTACAATATAGTGATTCAGCCATTCCATACATCACCCACTGCTCATCCTTGCGAGCGCACTTCTTCGTCCCCATCAACTATTTCATGCACTCCCCAACTCCCTCCCCTCTGGTAACCATCAATTTATTCTCTGTAATTAAGAGTCTGTTTCTCTCTCTCTCTCTCTCTCTCTCTCTCTCTCTCTCTCTCTCTCTCTCTCACATAGAGTGTAATATTAATTTCAGGTGTACAATTTAGTGGTTCAACAATTCCATACAATACCTGGTGCTCATCACTAGTGTCCTTTTTAGTTCCCATCACCTATTTCACCCATCTCCCCCACCCCCACCCCTCCCCTCTGGTAACCATCAGTTTCTTCTCTATAGTCAAGAGTCTGTTTCTTGGTTTGCCCCCCTCCCTTTTTCCCCCTTTCATGTTTGTTTTGTTTCTTAAATTCCACATATGTGTGAAATCATATGAAGTATACCCCCTCCCAAATGGTGACTTTGTTCTCTAAGCCCCTATCTTGGGGATTTTCTTAGGTCTAGACATTTAGACCCACTATTTACTTATTTGGGGACCTCTTCTCTTTGCCTCCCTTCCCCCAGCCAGTGGCAGCCTGGGGACAAGCTGACATTCCATCTTGATCTGGTTTCCAGGGGGACAGAACAAGAATGTTAACCCAAGGTCAAATTTGTCCATGAAGAAGATGAAAGATTTTTTTTGTTTGTTTCTTTGTTTGATTTTACACCCATTACTTACACCTGTATGAGTTAGAGAACCGTCCCCATTGTATTTATTTTCACAACAGGCCTTCCAAGAGACCTCATGTATAAACTAAGGCAGGTAAATAAGATGTGTATTGAGGCCTCCTTCAACTCCGATATTTGGTATTTGAGGTAGAAGTATATTAACTTCCTTGTTCCGCATATGGAGATGCTATGAAACAGAGAGGTTTAATGGAATTCTCCAGGTCACACGGGGAGCTAGACAGTCTGCCAGGCCACCTGATGAAACTTACTGCCAATGTAATTGTTTGGTTTTCAATGCCATCTTAGAAACAGGTTCTATTTATAATTTTCCCTTCTGCTGTCTTCCACTCTTGCCTTTTTGGCAAGCACCCGAGTAGGAAAACATCATTTCTGAATTATAGTAATTAAAGGGATATTCAGAATGGTGTGCTCTCTGATTTAAATCCCTAAAAAAAAAACAAAACAGAAGAGGTTTTGACATAACTAGGACATGGGAAGCAAAAAGTCAATTAAAGCTGATTTTTTTCAAGAGCCACATAAATGTTATAAAAGTGCCACATACTTGAGCCATTTTAGCAGTTTTCCATCTGCTTTTGTTGTCTCGAAAAGAAGGAAGTTTTTCTGGTATTTCTCTGAATTGTCTTAAGTGACTTTTAGATCATCATAGTGAGCAGGGTGGCCCTAATTCTCGATGTTCCGATGTGACTCTGAAGTTTAGAGCAAGAGACACTAATTCATTGGGTTCACTTTGCCCCCTTTTGGCTTGAAAAAGAAAAGGATGTGAATCCTTGCACTTGGCAGAGCAAGTAGCAGTGTGGGTTGTCCTTCAAATATATTTTCCACAGGCACCGAGCTCTTCTTGGGCATAAACAGGCTGTTGTTGAACAGACAGACATTCAGGAGATTCTATAAATTGAATCTTCCGTCTTCTGCTAATATGGCTTTTGGCAATAAAGCCATTATAATGAAGTGCCATAAAAGGCATCTTTTTTTTTTTTCATCTGTTGCCTACTCAGCATGGGGTTCATTGCTATTTAGAAGTCTGATTGCTAAATGCTAAGCCAGGCAGGTCACCCTGCAGTAAATGGATAGATGGGTCTCTGATATGCCACCTGCTGTCCTACCGGACAACTGGGCAGATTTGGGGGTGGAAAGACCAAAAATGGCAGCAGAGACATGCCCCCTTTATTGTTGATGGCCTCCTGGACATTGGCTAATTGGTACTAATGAACATTGGTAAGTGTGTAGTCTATGAATTGATCCAACTCATCGATTGCCTACTTGGAGTCTGTGCTGTGAAAAATTTCAGAGCTGGATGAGACAGAAATTCGCCTCTAAAGACATTTACATCCAAGGTGGGGAAATAACACTGAACAATAGGAAACAATTTGAGAACCACCAAATGCTGAAGTCTATCCATTTTGTAAAGACTTAGTATTACCCTAGGCGCTTTGGAAGTGCCCCATAGGTAGTGGGTTGGTGCTGTTTATCATTATCATTATTATATTATATTAATTTTCTGGGCCACAGAGGCAGGATTTTAAGGTGAACGGAGGATCAGCTGGAATATTGATGATGTCCAAAGGAGAGGAGGCCCTGGGAGAGTGGATGGGGTTTGCCCCAGTGGAAGAATTTGAAGGCGGTGTGACGTGGGTGAGGTCAGTTCTCAGTTTCGGGCTTGGCATTCTTGTGTCTGTTGAATTCATTCCTCTGCTACTTTCCAGCTCTGCAGAGTTTGTTGTTATCGTCGGTTCTTTTCTTCTTTCCCTTCTTGCAGGTTTATGGTTTATGGTTTTTGTTTTTTGTTTTTTTTTTGAGAAAATAACTGCTGTAATTTTAGTAAAGTTTTCAGAGTAAAAGTGGGTGCATATGTTCAAATTATCATTTTAAGGGAGACATAATTTCTTATACCTTTTTTTTTTTTGCAGGTATAATTGACATGTAACACTATATTAGTGTCAGGTGCACAACATAATGATTCAATGTTTGTATGTATCCTGAAATGGTTCTCAGTCAGTCTAGTGGGCATCTGTCTGCAGACATAGTTGCAAAATGTTTTTTTCTTGTGATGAGGTCTTTTATCTATTAGCAACTCTCAAATGTGCAGTATAGTATCATTAACTATAGTCACCATGCTGTACATTACTTCTCCATGATTTATTTGTTTTGTAGCTGGAAGTTTGTTCTTTTTGACCTCCTTCACCCACCCTTCACCTCTACCTCTGCCGACCACCAATCTACTTTCTGGTTTTTTAAAATTCCACATATAAATGAGCATCTGATATCTGATATCTGATATTAAACAGTAGTTTAATTAGATAAAGAGTGAGGCTCACATCACCTTTCCTGACCCACATGTCAAATTGTACTTTCCTGTATATGTGGATGATTTTGTCCCACTCAGACTCACTTGAACGCCAGAGAAAGTGAAAAGAAGGACTGGTTACTTTCATTTCCAGCAATAGGATAGACTAGATATCCTGGAATCCTTTTACTACAGACTGGCCATTTGGGGTTGTTTGATAATTTCTGTCCCCAGAGACTTGGGATTTATCTGTTATAAACATGCAAGGACCTTGGCCTGTGGAAGGTGAAGTGCTTGAATGGAGACCCCACGTAAAACAGTAAACGCCACAGGACTCTACTTCTCTGTGGTCATGGTAGGAGTGATCTAGAAAAATATCTGCACAGTTAAAAGAGATGACCTGACAAGGAAATGTATTTTTCCCAGGCTAGGCTGTGGATGGAGCCAGAAAATGAAACCTCCCTTGATAATTTATAATCTCAGGTCAGCCTTCATAAGGTTTAATTTATAACATTTACATAGTCTAGAACCCCTAAAGCAGGAAATTAATGTAAAGTGGTCCTTGGGTTAGGAGTGTCTTCATATGCCCAAAAGGAGAAATAGAGGCCTTCTCATGGAATTCCCACAGAAAAGTCCTCATGAACACAAGCTGATATTGAAAAGTCAAGAAAAACACAAGTAAACATGTCATCATGAATAAGGATGAACAGAAAGAACAAAGAGTAGAAATTAGGTGCCCAAATATTTCAGATGCTATAAATTATGAGACATAGAATATGAAATAAATATGCTTTCATGTTTAGAGAACTAAAAGAAGGTAACAAGATCATGAGCATGGGAAAACATCATGCAGATGTGAATCAAATTCAAATAGGACTTTTAAAAATGAAAAAATAGGGGCACCTGGGTGGCTCAGCCTGTTAAGCATCTGACTTCAACTCAGGCCATGATCTCATAGTTCGTGAGTTCAAGCCCCATGTCAGACTCTGTGCTGACAGCTCAGAGCCTGGAGGCTGCTTCAGATTCTGTGTCTCCTTCTCTCTCTGCCCCTCTCCCAACTTGTGCTCTCTCTCAGAAATAAACATTTTAAAAATGTAAAAAAAAAAAAAAATATATATATATATAAAATCACTAAAATTAAAAAAAAAAAGTCATGAGTTAAACAGCAAATTAGAAAAATCTGAATATAGAACTAGTGAACAAAGAAACAGTACAGACAAATAAGGTAGAAAAGATAAAGAGGGGTGCCTGGGTGGCTCAGTCAGTTAAGCGTCTGACTTTGACTCAGGTCATGATTTCGTGACTCATGAGTTCAAGTTCCATGTCGAGCTCTGTGCTGACAGCTCAGAGCCTGGAGCCTGCTTCAGATTCTGTGTCTCCGCCTCCCTCCGCCCCTTCCCCACTTGTGCTCTGTCTCTGTCTTTTTTACTCTCTCTTTCTCAAAAATACATACATACATACATACATACATACATACATACATACATACAGAAAGGAAGGAAGGAAGGAAGGAAGGAAGGAAGGAAGAAAGAAAGAAAGAAAGAAAGAAAGAAAGAAAGAAAGAAAGAAAGAAAGGTGAAAAGACAAGGGTAGAGTAGGAATGTGTAAGATGTACTTCAATGGAATAATATGTAGGTAAACAGAATAGCTAGTGTGAAGATAATAATATGTAGATAAAAAGAGAATAGATAGTATAAAGGAGGAAGAGTATCCAAAAATGGCTGAGCTATTTTCTAGGATTTTCTAGAAGCATATCGTGGACATTCTTACTCTACCTTTTGTCTTTTTCCTTTTCTTCATCATTACATAAAACAGCAGTGTTTAGACTCATAGCAGACTTCTCAATAGTAATAATGGAAACTGATGGTGCTAATAAGAAGCCCGATGCCATTCAGCTTCACTTTCTGTGAATGTGACCCGTGTTTCTTAGAATTTTCACTTAATCCCTGGATTTCTGAAATTTCAGAAGTGCTGTGTTTGGAGTAAGTGTCATTTCATTTATTGTGTGGTCTCCCAGGGGGCCGTTTTAATTTGCCAACTTACTTAGTTTTGTAAATTTTTCTTTCATTGTCTGTGATAGCTTCTAAATCTACACCTATTTTTTTAAAATTCCTCTCCTAATTTTCTTCCTCTTTCTTTTATTTTTCACATTATGGCAACCTTTAATTTAAACTTCCATCCTATAGACTGAAGTTTTTACTTTAGTCATTATATTTGAATTATCCAAGAGCTCTTTCTTATTCTCTAATTGTTCCTTAAAAAATACCCCTGAGGGGCACCTGGGTGGCTCAGTCCGTTGAGCTTCTAACTTCGGCTCAGGTCATGATCTCACGGTTCGTGGGTTCGCGCCCCACATCAGGCTTTGTGCTGACTGCTAGCTCAGAGCCTGGAGCCTGTTTCGGATTCTGTGTCTCCCTCTCTCTCTGCCCCTCCCCCACTCATGTTCTGCATGCAAGTTTTTATGTCTCTAGTGTAAATGCCTGGGAGTTGGATAGCTGGGCCGCCTTGTTAAGGATCTGTTTAGCTTCATAAGAAACTGAAAAACTATTTTCCAAATTGCCTAGGTCATTTAGATCCTTTCCCTATTTTTTAATTGGGTTATTTTTGTTTGTTGTTGTTGACTTGTAAGACTTCTTTGTATACCTAGATACAAGTCCCTTGTGAGATACATGATTTGCAAATATTTTCTCCCGTTCTTGGGTTGTCTTTTCCCTTTCTTAACGGTGTCCTTTGTAGGACATGAGTTTTGTTTTTTTTTTTTAATGTTTTATTTATTT
This sequence comes from Proteles cristata cristata, assembly GCA_017311185.1. NCBI lineage: Eukaryota > Metazoa > Chordata > Mammalia > Carnivora > Hyaenidae > Proteles > Proteles cristata. The sequence goes on from JAESUZ010002059.1 coordinate 368,789, forward strand.
CTAGGAGAGAGAGAGAGACAGCGTGATCAGGGGAGGGTCAGAGAGAGAGGGAGTCACAGACTCTGAAACAGGCTCCAGGCTCTGAGCTGGCAGTCAGCACAGAGCCCAACGCGGGGCTCGAACCCAAGAACCGCGAGATCGTGACCCAAGCGAAAGTCGGACGCTTAACCGACTAAGCCACCCAGGCGCCCCTTTAGGACATGAGTTTTAAGTTTTGATGAAGACCAGTTTACTTTCTCTTTGTTGCTTATACTTTTGTGTCACATCTAAGAAAACATTGCCTAACTGAAGGTCATGAAAATTCACACCTATGTTTTTTCTAAGATTTACACCTATGTTTTTATAGTTTTAGCTCTTAAGTTTACATGTTTGAATCCATTTTGAATTAATTTTGGTGTATGATGTGAGATAGGGGTCCAACTTCTTTCTTTTCATGTGGCTATCCACTTGTCTCCGTACAACTTGTTGAAAGGTCTATTCTTTCCATAGTGAATTGTTTCAGCACCATTGTTGAAACTAGATTGACTGTACATGTAAGGATTTACTTGTGGATTCCCAATTTTATCCTATTGATAATCTTGTCTGTCTGTGTGTCAGTACTGCATCGTCTTGATTACTATTATTTTGTACTTGAGTGTTGAGGTCGGAAAGTGTGAATTCTCCAGTTTTGTTTTTTTTCAAGATCCTTTTGGCTATTCTGGGTCCCTTGAATTTTCATATAAATTTCAGGATTAATTTATCAATCTGAAAACAATTCAGCTGGAATTTTATTGGAGATTGCACTAAATTTGGGAAGTATCACCATCTTAACATTAATGTTAAGTTAATATTAAATGTTAAACCTTAAAATGTATTAACAGGTAGGACATATATATTATCTTTCAGTCCATGAGCATGGGATGTATTTTCACTTATTTAGCTTTTAAAAATTTCTTTCAACTGTGTTTTGTAGTTTTCAGAGTATAAGTTTCATACTTCATGTATTGAATTTCTTCCTAAGTATTTTATTCTTTTTTTGATGGTATTGCAAATAGAATTGTTTTCTGTGTTTTTAAGTTTGTTTATTTTGAGAGAGAGAGAGAGTGAGAGAGCATGTGCACACACCCGAGAGAGAGAGAGAGAGAGAGATCAGTGGGAGAGAGGCTGAGAGAGAGCGAGAGAGAGAGAATCCAAAGCAGACTCCATGCTCTACACTGATCCTGATTCCGGGCTCGATCTCATGACCCTGAGATCATGACCTGAGCCAAAATCAAGAGTAGGACACTTAACCAATTGAGCCACCCAGGCACCCCTAGAATTATTTTCTTAATTTCATTTTGGGATTGTCCATTGCTAGAGTATGAGCATATACTCTACAATATACAATTGAATTTGTATATTGATCTTGTATCTTACAACCTTGCTGAATTTGTTTATTAGTGCCAATAGTTTTTTGGTGAATTACTTAGGATCCTCTCTATATAAAATCATTTCATTTATAAATAGAGTTAGTTTCACTCCTTTTCCAAACTGAATGCCTCTTATTTCATTTTTCTGTCTAATGACCCTGGCTAGAACCCCTTGTATAATGTTGATTAGAAGTGGTAGGAGTGGATATCCTTGCCTTTTTTCCACTGTTTGGGGAAAACATTCATTCTTTCACAATTAAGTATGATGGTTACGTAAAATTTTTTTTTGGTAGTTGCCTTTTATCAAACTTAAGACATTCTCTTCTGTTCCCAATTTACTTCGAGTTTTTAAAATAAATGAGTGTTGAATTTTGTCAAATGCTTTTTCTACACCAATTGATGTGATTGTGTGGTTTTTCTTTGTTAGGTGGTTGAAATAGTGGATTACATTGATTTTTCAAATATTGAACCAGCCATGATTCCCAGGATAAACCCATTTGATTGTGGTTTTATTAATCTTTTAATATATTTAATATATCTATATATTATATATTTAATTTGCTAATATTTTATTGAGGATCTTTACATGTACATTCATGAGGGATATTGGACAGATGTTTTCTTTTATGATATTGCTTTTGTCATATTTTGGGATTAGGGTAATGCTGGTCTCATAAAATGAGAAGTATTCCTTCTTCTTCCATATTCTAGAAGAGATGAGTAGAGTTGGTATCATTTCCTCCTTGAATATGTCTTAGGATTCACCAGTGAAGGGGCACCTGAGTGGCTCAGTCACGTAAGCATCCAACTCTTGATTTTGATTCAGGTCATAATCCCAGATTTGTAGGATCAAGCCCTGCAATTGGGCTCTGCACTGGATGTGGAGCCTACTTAAGAATCTCTCTCTCCCTCTGCCCCTCCTCTGCTCTCTCTCTCTTTCTCTCTTAAAAAAATTTTGCCAGTGCAACCATCTGATCCTAGAGATTTTATTTTCCTGGAAGATGTTTTAAACTATGTATTCAACTTCTTTAATAGTGAAATGACTATTCAGAATATCTGTTTCATCTTGAGTGAGTTTAAATGATTTGTGGTTTTAAAAAATTGGCCCATTTTGGGGCGCCTGGGTGGCTTAGTCGGTTAAGCGTCCGACTTTCGCTTAGGTCATGATCTCGCGTTCGTGGGTTCGAGCCCCGCGTCGGGCTCTGTGCTGACTGCCAGCTCAGAGCCTGGAGCCTGTTTCAGTCTGTGACTCCCTCTCTCTCTGACCCTCCCCTGCTCACGCTGTCTCTCTCTCTCTCTCCTAAAAATAAATAAAACATTTTTAAAAAATTGGCCCATTTTATCTAAGTTACTGAGTTTCTGTGTGTATTGTTTTTCATATGTTCCCATATTATCATTTTAATGTCTGTGGGGTCTGTAGTGATATCTTCTGTTTCATTCTTGATACTGATAATTTGTATCTTCCTTCTTATTTCTTGGCATGTCTTACTAGAGATTTATTAGTTTTATTAATTGCTTCAAAGGACCAGTTTTGGTTTCACTGATTTTTTCTGTTCTTTTTCCTTTTCAGTTTTATTGATTTCTTCTCTAATTTTATTTTTTCCTTACTGTTGTTTGATTTGCATTTATTTTGCTCTTCTATTTCAGATTTCTTATAGAGAAGATCAGATTATTGGTTTAAGACCTTCTTTTCTAATATGAGCATTTAATGCCATAAACTTTCCTCTAAACACTGCTTTAGCTACTTTCCACAAATTTTGAAATACTTCTTTTCATTTTCTTCTAGTCCAAAATATTTTCAGTTTCCTTTATAGTTTTCTCATTGACCCAAGAGATCACTTGTAAGCATGTTGTTTAATTTCTAAGTTTTTTTTGGGGGGGGGGGAGGTTTTCCTATTATCTTTCCATAATTGATTTCTATATTAATTCAGTTATAGTCAGAGACTATAGTTTACCTATCTATCTATCTGTCTGTCTATCCATCTCTAGAATATGATTTAAATTTTTCTTAAATTTATATTATATGATCTTTATAGGTTATGGCCTTGCTTGGTGAATGTATTTTGTGCACTAGGAAAGAATCTATATTCTGCTGTTTTTGGGTGAAGAAATCTATAATTGTAGATTTAGATCCATGCAGTTGATGGTGTTGATCAGTTCTTTTACATCTTTGCTAATTTTTTGTTTACAAGTTCTATCGATTACTGAGATAGAAATGTTCATGATTCTAGCTATAATTATAGTTTTGTCTGTTTTTCCTTTCAGTTTTATAATTTTTTCTCCATATACTTTGAAGCTCTGTTTTTATGTGCATACTATTTGGGATTGTTATGTTTTCTTGGTAAGCTGATTCTGTAATCATTATGCAATATCTCTTTTTATCTCAGACAATTTTTTGTTCTAAAATCTACTTTGTCTAATGTTACTATAGCTATTCCAGACCTTTTTGTTAGTGTTATTATGCTATATCTTTTTCTATCCTTCTACTTTTTTTTTTTTGAGAGAGAGAGGGAAAGAGAGAGAAAGGGAGAACAAGTGGGGGAGGGACAGAGGAAGGGGGAGAGAGAATCTCAGGCAGGCTCTATGCCCAGCATGGAGCCCGACATGATGTGAGCTGAAATCAGGATGACCATGACATCTGAGATGACATCAAGAGTCAGATGCTTAATCGTCTGAGTCACCCAGGTGCCCATATCCTTTTACTTCTACCTTACCGATAGTATTCTATTTGAGTTTCTTATAAACACCATCTTGTTTGATCATTTTTTCCCATCTGCAATATCTTTTAATTGGTATATTTAGGCTGTTTCCCTTTAATATAATTACTGACATATTTTGATAGGCCTATCATTCTATTGTTTTCTGTTTATTCCTTGTGTTTTAATTTGCTCTGCTTATACTTTCCTGCCTTCTTTTGAGTTACCTAAACGTTTAAAAATTTTTAAGTGAAAATTTTGTCAAATTAATTATAGTCCTACATGCAGTTGTAAGAAATTACACAGATAGGATCCTTTGTACGGTTTGTTCAGTTTTCCCCCAATGATAATATTATTGGCAAAATTAATACAATATAGTCAGGATACTGACATTAATTCAGCCCATTATTCAGATTTCCCCAGTTTTACTTGTGCTCATTTGTGTATATGTATAAGTTATATACGATTTTTTTCAAATATATACTTTTATTTATTTTTTTCTTAAATAGTTTATTGTCAAGTTGGTTTCCATATAACACCCAGTGCTCATCCCACAAGTGCCCTCCTCCATGCCCATCTTCCCCCCCTCCTGCCCCACACCCATCAATCCTCAGTTTGTTCTCAGCATTCAAGAGTCTCTCATGGTTGGCCTCTCTCCCCCTCCCCCACTGTTTCCCCCCTTTTTCTCCCCCATGGTCCTCCGTTAAGTTCCTCCTAATCCTCCTATACATGCAAACATATGGTATTTGTCCTTCTCTTCCTGACTTATTTCGCTCAGCATAACACCCTCAAGGTCCATCCATGTTGCTACACATGGCCAGATTGCATTCTTTCTCATTGCCATGTAGTATTCCATCGTATAGATAAACCACATCTTCTTGATCCATTCGTCCGTTGATGGACACTTAGGCTCTTTCCATGTTTTAGCTATTGTGGAGAGTGCTGCTATGAACATTGGGGCCCATGTGCTCCTATGCATCAGCATTTCTGTATCCCTTGGGTAAATTCCTAGCAGTGATACTGCTATACTCATAGGGGAGTTCTATTGTTAATTTTTTGAGGAACCTCCACACTGTTTTCCAGAGGGGCTGCACCAGCTTACATTCCCACCAACAGTGTAGGAGGGTGCCCGTTTCTCCACATCCTCGCCAGCATCTAGAGTCCTCTGATTTACTCATTTTAGCCACTCTGACTGGCGTGAGGTGGTATCTCAGTGTGGTTTTGATTTGTATTTCCCTGATGAGGAGGGGCACTGAGCATCATTTCATGTGTCTGCTGGCCATCTGGATGTCCTCTTTGGAGAGGTGTCTGTTCATATCTTCTGCCCATTTCTTCACTGGATTATTTGTTTTTTGGGTGTGGAGTTTGGTGAGTTCTTTATACATTTTGTATACTAGCCCTTTATCTGATATGTCATTTGCAACTATCTTTTCCCATTCTGTCGGTCGCCTATTAGTTTTATTGATTGTTTCCTTTGCCGTGCAGAGGCTTTTTATCTTGATGAGGTCCCAATAGTTCACTTTTGCTCTTGATTCCCTTGCCTTTGGGAATGTGTCAAGCAAGAAATTGCTGCGGTTGAGGTCAAGGAGGTTGTTTCCTGTTTTCTCTTCTAGGGTTTTGATGGTTTTCTGTCTCACATTCAGGTCCTTTATCCATTTTGAGTTTATTTTTGTGTGTGGCGTGAGAAAATGATCTAGTTTCATTCTTCTGCATGTTGTTGTTTAGTTCTCCCAGCACCATCTGTTAAAGAGGCTTTTTTCCATTGGATACTCTTTGCTGCTTTGTCAAAGATTAGTTGGCTATACATTTGTGGGTCCAATTCTGAGTTCTCTATTCTGTTCCATTGGTCTATGTGTCTGTTTTTGTGCCAATACATAGTATCTTGATGATTACAGCTTTGTAGTAGAGGCTAAAGTCTGGGAAGATGATGCCTCCCGTTTTGGTTTTCTTCTTCAATATTACTTTGCTACTTGAGGTCTTTTGTGGTTTCATACAAATTTTAGGATAGTTTGTGTATTAAGTTATATACAATTTAATCACCTGCATATGTTTGTGTGTCCACTACCCCAGTCCCAACATCACAAGGAGTCAAGGACCCCTGTGTTTCCCTTTTATAAGCACATTTGCCTTCCTCCAGCTTCCCCTGCCCTGACCGTTAGCAACTACTAATCTCTCCTCCCGTTTTCCTTTCTAAAATTTTGTTATTTCAAAAATGTTGCATAAATGGAGTCATAGAGTATATAGCTTTTGGGATTGGATATTTTTTCACTCAGCATAATTTTCTGGAGATTCATCTAAGTTTTTGCCTGCATTAATAGTTTGTTCCTTGTTACTGGTGAGTAAAATTTCACGGCACCTCAGTTTGTTTAACCATTCAACTGTTGAATAACATCTAGGAAGATTCAAATTTTGACTATTACAAATAAAGTTGCTATGAATATGTGTGTAATATTTACACATTAATTTAGTATTTCATTTCAATTGATTTCTTTTGGTTTTGGCAATATCTCTGTGTTTCACTGTTCTCGGGATTACAATAAAAATTACTTAATTTTTCAGTCTGTTTAGAGCCAATATTTTACTATTTTAGGAAGAATATAGAAACTTACCACCATATAGGTCTTATGATCTATCCCCCTTCATGTTATAGTTATCTTATGTATTTAACTTTCTTCTACCCAGGTGGATTTAAGTTGCTAGTTCCAATCAGATCTATGGGTTATGGTTCCAATGTCAATTCCATTCGCAAAGCCTTTGCAGTATTATTGGACCTGTCTGAGGTATGTATTGCCACCAACGCTCTGGGACCCTGACTGTGGTTTATCCTGCCTTTCCCTTCACAAAGTCTGCTGTGGACAGTTCAGGGTTAGATGTATGTATGTACTGCTCAACGATTTGTCCAGGAGTCCATGGATAGCTTTCTGAGGTTGCTTTTTCCAGCTTTTGCCTCTTCACAATCTTGCAGATACTTTCATGTTTCCTGGGTATCTCTTTTTCAGTCCTCTGGGGTCAAAAACTGAAGCTTTATGTATCTAGCTCTGCCACACACTGGGCTGAGGCAGAAGGGAAGAGAGAACAGGAAAAGAGGCACTATTTCTTACACTTAACTCCGAGAGTTAGCAGACCCCTTTCCTTTTCTTCAAGCCTGAACGAGGGGGCATGTCCTGGAGCTCTCTCCGCATCAGTGACTACTTCAGTGCCCAGCTGTGCTGCAGCTAGGTTAGGGGCTGCTGGAAGGGAAACAAAATTGTTTGACAGTACTTCAGACTCTGTTCTTTCCCCCACCCCAATCTATCATTTCTTTCTCAGAGTCCTCAACTAGCTGATTCATGCATTCTGTCTACATTTCATAGCTGCATTCAGTGGGAGAGACAGGGTGGAGTGTACTTTTCTAACTTACTGGAACCAGAATTCCTTCATTCCCTTTGTTTTTTAAACACTTGTTAACACTTGACACATTTATCTACAGGTGTTTCTTGTCAGTTCCTGTTATCTCCATGAACTTACTCTTTTATTTAAAAAAACTTTTTTTTTTTTTTTTTTTACAATTTTAGTATGCTCTTAAGAGAGAAAGGAGGTGGTCAGTTCTCTATCTTCCTTTCAGGAAATCTAATAAATTTCTGCCTTGTGAAAACTGACTACCTTTTCTTGCTTTTCCTGATTAGTATGACTGGATTTCTTAGTTCCATCTTAAGCTTTTAGGGTTTTTTTGTTTGTTTGCTTTTCGGTAATGGGGTGCTATTAGAAGAAAGAATTTTAAAAGAATTGATTGCAAACCTGTATTTTGTTTTGTCAACTTGTTTGAAATAGAGCTTTTCTCCCATTTTAGAAGATATACATACGTATATCTGATAACTGAGAAAGAAGACATCCAGGTTTCCCCTTTTCTTTATGTTAATCTAATAAAATTATTTTTTTACAAGTCTATTGATTTATTTTGAGAAAGACAGAAAGCACAAATTGGGGAGGGAAAGAGAGCTAGAATCCCAGGTAGGGAGTCTGATAGCAAGAAGCCCTACTCGGGCTCAGTCTCACAAACTGTGAGATCGTGACCTGAGCTGAAATCAAGAGTCAAATGCTTAATCGACTGAGCTACTCAGGTGCCTCCAAAGTATTTTAATTTGTTCATACTGTGATAAAAAACACCTTAGAGCTTTATATTGCTTTCATACCTTAACATTAGCTCTTTAGTAATATTTGATAATTGCAGGTGTTCCTTGTTATGCATCAACCTCTACTGTGGGCTTTTTTTTTTTTTGGAGAATAATTCTTTTTATTTCATTTTCGTTGGAACTTTTGCTGCCCATCCTTGCTAAATTATTCAACCATTCCGCACGTCTGTGGAACTGTGACATTTTTGTTAGATGGAAAGATCTGTTCCAGTTTCTAGACTAGTCATTAGCCAAAATAGTTGGTTTAAAAATATTTTCATCTTCCCTGCCGACTTCCTGAGATAAAGGAGAAACTGGAGCTCAGAACTAGATTTTATCCACAGGTACTTTTAACTTGCACTTTTTATTAACAAAGCTAATGTGGAAGCAAAGTGTTTTCTGTTGCCAATTTGACTTCTTTAATTAAAAATGAAAGTTATAAGGTAATAACGCCACGGGTGAAGTTGTAATGTCATCAGAATGGGGGAAATGGGTTTAAAATTGAAACTGTTGGCATGGTGGGGACTATAGCACAGCGTCGGGAGTTTTGACACTTTATTTAATGAAAAATGGATACCAATGCCTTAAACTCCTCCAATATTACCTTCAAAAAATTATAAAACTATAAAGAGGCATAACTACGAGAAAAGCACTGATGAAAGCCGAGGGTGCCCTGGGAAGGTGGGAGTTTGAAAGATGAAAGCGTGAACACTCAGGGTTTCAGACTCTAAAGGAATGTGTATTCCCGTTCTTAAATGAGGTCAGACACAGCAGACTCCCTCCTCACTTTTACCAACCTCATTCAGTTGCCAAGCATCTGAAACAAACACTGTTCTGGAATGCGCTGAACCTGATTATTACAAAATCCCAGGGAGTAACCCTGGTTTACGTTCACACCAGCTGAGGTGGCTTTCCGAGTTCTTTTTTTTTTTTTTTCCTGAGTAGAAAGCAAGTACCCAGAAACGTGTTTTTTATGGAGCATCCTAAGACCCCCCCTCTCCAATTTTCAATTATGTTGAAAATGATCTCTTCAAACAGTAGCTTCACATTCACGAGCCCCACAACCCATTGGGATTAGCCTGTCATGCCTGTGCAGTCCACTCAGAACGTCTACCGTTTCATAGAATGACGTTCCTTTTCCCCCCAGAAAGAAAGCCGGATGCTATACCAGACATGTCATTTTACAAAATATTAATAGATTTTCCCAATATCAGTATTATACACAGATGTATTTCAGGCATACAAAATGTTGCATCTACAAAGACTTTAACATAAAAATGTCCTCGGCTCAGGCCTCACAGTAAAAATGTAATAGTGAAACTAAATTAATTTCACGGTAATTTATCATCCCTAAAATTTAACGTGGAAGGAGGCGAAGGATCTTGCAGTCAACTCTCTTCCCCCTGTCTTCCAACAAGAGCCGAATGCTGAGATTTTGTGGGGACAAACTCAAGTGTGGCACCCTTGTACACTTGTCAGGCATTTCCTCCCCGAAGGCCCACAGGTCGGCCCTGCTTGATACACTTGATCAAGTCTGTAGAGTTGAGCCTCAACAACACAGACGCTTTAGGAAGATTTGATTTCTAGATGAATCAAGTGCAGCTGACAGAGAGGGCCTTTCGAGGGCACCAGCCACCAGCTGCAATGACTGTCCCTGGGCAAGCAGGACTATGACCCTTTGCTGGCCTGCAGGGCCCAGAAAGCCAGAGACACCACATTGCCTTTCAAATCAGACCTCTGCGCTCTGCCTGCCACGTGGCAGGGAAGGGGCTCTGGGGCCGCCCTCTCCTAGCCTTCAATGAGCGGATTAGGCTGCAAGCACAGCAGGAAGCGGACTGTATCCTTGCCTGGGTTTCTTAAGGTCACCAGGCTTTCAAGCCTGCTCTCCTTGTTCTCTGTATCACTTCATAGACTGACCTGGCAGGGAGCTCCCCTCCCCCTTGACACCACCTTCCAGGGATGACTGGAAAATGATCTCCAACCATTTCACCTGGAAATCTCCAAAGAGGACACACAGGCCCTGTTGACAGTCTGTTGCGTTTTCAGTAGCTTTGCAGATTTGTCTTTGGTGTGTTTTTCCATAACTGTGCCTTTCTTCATTTTCCCCAAGTGATTCATTAGTATTTTTCCTGTTGCACAGGGTTATCATTAAATATCCAAATTAATAGTCAAGGATGCATCCAAATTTAGGGCAGTGTATTTTTTTTTTTTTCCTACAGGAAACTGGGTTAGTTGCTTTCTTTCCTAACTAAACCTCATTTTGCTCGATTTTTAATTTTTGTATTTGTTTTTGAGATAGCTTTATTGTTTTTGTCTGTTTATAAAGTGAAATACATACTCTTTGAAAAACCTTAAGAAAATTCTGAGAAATAGAAAGAGGTTAGCAAAGGCTACCCATAAGTCCACTTCCTGGAGACAGTCTCTCTTCCCATTTAATTTAAATCCCTTTTTAGGTAAGTAGAAATAGAGCTACGTGTGTGGTCCATAACTATACTCTCCTTAGAGCCCTCCCAATTCCTTGTCCCCCCTCCTCCCCCCATACCACACTAACTTGGATCTACTTTAATTATATGACCACAAACTTCAAGCGGTCCCTTAGCACAGCTCAGCCGCTGAATCCACTTCCCCAGCTGGGTCACTCGGCCACTCCAACACCATTGTTTCATGCCTTCTTTTCCCTCCCCCAATCTTTAACATTCTTTCCCTTCCTCAAGTTCAGATGGTGACCTCATTTCTTATATCTCCACCTACTCTGCTCTTTTCAGTTTATTCTTCTTCCCACTGATTCATGAGGCAAAGCAAGGAGGTTTGGGGGGGATGGCAAGAGGCGGATCTCGTTGGCCAGATCTTGCTGTAACTGAGAGTCTGGTGCAGAGGGTCTAACAAAGGGAAAGCTAGTGTGTGTGTGTGTGTGTGTGTGTGTGGCGGGGGGGCATTGCTACATCAGAAGCTGTATGTTTGGGGGGGAGGGTATAGTCACTGCAGGCAGGATTGGGGGCAGGTGCTGGTGGCAGTCATGGGGCAGCTCAGGGCTCCCCTCTGGGGAGTGCGGAGCCCCCATTAGTTGGGTGCCAGTTGCTCCTTTTTCTGCAGATGGTGAGGTTTCTCCCCTCCCATCAGAACTCCACACTAATGTCAGGGTCCACATTCAGGTCCCTATGATGGTGGTCTCTGCCGCTGTTCTCTGTTTATGTGGGTGTGTTTGGGCTTTAGCATAGTTATTTTTCCTTCTGCCTAAAATGTGTTGCTAATAAATATAGATTAGAACCAGGCAAATTTTTTCTTTTGGACTATCAAGTCAAATATTTCTTTGGTGATTAAATTTTCTTTATTAAGAGGGGTGCCTGGGTGGCTTAGTCGGCTAAGCGTCCGACTTTCGCTTAGGTCGTGATCTCGCGGTTCGTGGGTTCGAGCCCCGCGTCGGGCTCTGTGCTGACTGCCAGCTCAGAGCCTGGAGCCGGTTTCAGTCTGTGACTCCCTCTCTCTCTGACCCTCCCCTGCTCATGCTGTCTCTCTCTCTCTCTCTCTCCCAATAAATAAAACATTAAAAAAATTTTTTTAAAAATTTCTTTATTAAGATATAATTGACATCAACATTTATTAGTTTCAGGTATATGACATAATGATATGATATTTGGCTATACTGTGAAATGGTCACCACAATAAATCTAATTAATGTCTGTCACCTTACACAGCTATGGAATTCTTTTTCCTTGTGATGAGAACTTTTAAGACCTACTTTTCTAACAAGATTCAAGTATGCAATATGGTATTAACTCTAACTGGAGTCACTGTGCTGTATATTACATCCCCATGACTTATTTATTTTATGACTAGAGATTTGTTCTTTTGACTCCCTTCATCCAGCTTCCTTACCCCACACTTCTGTCTCTGGCAACCACCAATCTGTTCTCTGTGAATTTTCTCTTTGTTTGTTTTGTTTGTTTGCTTTGCTTTGTTTACATTCCATATATAAGTGAGATCAGAGATCATATATTTGCTTTTCTGTCCTACTTATTTCATTTAGCATGCTGCCTTCAATGTCCATTCATGTGTCCCAAATGGCAAGATTTCATTCTTTTTTTTTTTTTAAATGTTTTATTTATTTCTAGGAGAGAGAGAGAGAGACAGCGTGAACAGGGGAGGGTCAGAGAGAGAGGGAGCCACAGACTGAAACAGGCTCCAGGCTCTGGGCTGGCAGTCAGCACAGAGCCCGCCGCGGGGCTCGAACCCACAAACCGCGAGATCATGACCTGAGCAAAAGTCGGACGCTTAACCGACTAAGCCACCCGGGCGCCCCAAGATTTCATTCTTTTTAATGGCTGAATAACATTCCATTGTATATAGATATACCACATCTTCTTTATCCATTCATCCATTGATGGACATTTAGGTTGTTTCCACATCTTGGCTATTATAAATACTGTTGCTTTGAACACGGGGGTGCAGGTATCTTTTTGAGTTAGTATTTTCATTCTCTTGGGGAAAATACCCGGAAGTGGAATTACTAGATCATACAGTAGTTCTGTTTTTGAGTTTTTGAGGAAACTCCCTACTGTTTTCCACAGTGGCTGCACCAATTTACATTCCCACCATCGGTGCACAAGGGTTCTCTTTTCTCCACATCCTTGCCAGCATTTGTTATTTCTTGTATTTTCAAGTCAAATATTTTTAATTTTTTTCTTCTTTATGTCACTCTAGGCCCACGCTAAACAACACAGAGGGAGGGAATCCTACTGCGTGTTGCTGGCATATTTCTGTCATAGTTGTGTAAAGATCTGTTAGCGGTTATGGATTGATTTCATTGTCCAAGAGATTTGGGGACTGAAAGCTTGGCACTGCAGGACATTTTGGGATCCAGGAAATGGGAAATGTGCATCACGCACATTTCTTTCTCTATTTCATAGTGGCTGCTTCTCTGGGAGGTGAGTTGGCCTCCTGGAAAGAAAAGATTTGGGGACATGGAATCACACAGAGGGACTGAGGAGCATGTGTGTGGGGGGGTGTCAGTGTACGGCATCTTGAATACCTAAAAAAGAATAGAAACTTATTTTTAAACTTAAGAGTTAGCAATATTATAAGTAAAGTCGGTGGATTTTTTTAAACCTACAGTAGATTTTATTTAAAACTGAATATTTAACAGCTTATTGGGTAAGCCTAAAGGCTTGAAATTACACATCAATGAATTTAGGCCTTGCGTTTTTGACACCTTGGCTCCTTTTCTCCTTCCTCTGCTATTTTTTAACTTGCTGCAACAGATGAGGGACTCTTAAACCATCTGTTAACCTTTTCTTTCTCCTTTTTTAACCATGTAGAGTCGCTCCAGGCAAGAAGACCCAGAGCCATCAACACTGAAACAAAAAGCAAAGGAGGTGAGCATGGCTAGAGATCATTGGGTTTGACATTTCAAGGCTTGAGCCTATTAATTTTTTATGTCCTGCTACTTGTATATCGTTAATAAAAATCTGACGAAAAACTTTTTAGGATGTATTTGTTGCTTTGGCTTTGATCTTAATGTTTGCAAACTAATACATTAATACATGTGAAGCCTTAAGGAGTTTTTCTAAGAGAATATTTCCATACATTATATTTTCATTTCCATTTTAGGTAGCTGAGCCTCTGTGGGGCTGTTGATGGCAGTGGCATTCGATTTTGGTGGGAAATGTAGCTCTTTGCCTGCCATTAAATGTTATTTCTTAGACATAGGAAACCTTATCATCAATATTTTACCTAAATCCACTTCTGTAAGAGCCCACACTTCTAAGATGTGTTGCCATTTCCAATTCTTCATTTTGAAACGATACGTGAAACCCCATTCGGTTATTTGCAATAGTAAACCTGGTCCCAAATCATCTCTGCACAGGACTTGCTGTCTAGTTATTAAAATTTCACTTGGGTTAGGCTATAGAGATCAGCTCAACTGAATGTCATTATCTTTGCTCTCTTTAAGGGCCAGTTCCCTGGCAGTGGCGTGTGCAACTAATTGAGTTGCAGAACTCAGATGTCTAGAAACAGAAGTCATGCCAACTAAAACATGCCATTTTGTTCCCTATGTGTTATGTGGGCGTCCCCAGATGCAAAATGTAGCCATGGCATGACAAAATGCTCACAAAAAGCTCAACAGCATTGAAGATTTATGGGTCTAATGACTAATCAGATTATATTTGAAATTTGGCTTTATAGAAATAAGTGGATACAAAACTTGAGTTATTTCTTAGTACAAAATGATGGCTAACCCAATTTTGAGTACTTTTCCGTGACACATGGGTGAACGGGCTATTGAAATGGCTCTTGGAGTTTGCGCTTTACTCAAAGACTGTAAAATTCTTTGAATGTTTATGATTTATGTTGAGTATATACAACCTTTAGTAGTTTTCACCTTTTTATCCTTGTGAGTAATATTTGAAATGCCCATCCTGTTCTGATTTATGAGTGGTTAATTATTCAGATAAATGTTAAGTACCTTTTCCTTAGAGGATAGGGAATGGAAAAAAGTATACTGTAGAAGAAAGCAAAATTAATTCATTGTAGTGACCCTTCAAAGAGCCACGGATCAGATTGATTGTTATGGAAATTTCTTTTACTACTGTTCCAAAAAAGATGAAATCGCTATAAATATGGGGGATTTTTTTAGATCCACTAGAGGGAGTAATGCTGTACAGATGTGCATTTTTTAATGAAAAAGATTTGTTTGTCATTGAGTTAACAAGTACATTTGTGCTAATAGTATTATCAAAATTCAATAGCTGTGATATTTAATGTCTTGCTCTTTATTTATGAACATTGGTGGGTGGTTGGTTTATTTTATTTTATTTTTTAAAAAAATTTTTTAATGTTTTATTTATTTCTAGGAGAGAGAGAGAGAGAGACAGCGTGAGCAGGGGAGGGTCAGAGAGAGAGGGAGTCACAGGCTGAAACAGGCTCCAGGCTCTGAGCTGGCAGTCAGCACAGAGCCCGACGCTGGGTTCGAACCCACAAACCGCGAGATCATGACCCAAGCGAAAGTCGGATGCTCAACCAACTAAGCCACCCAGGCGCCACGGTGGGTGGTTGGTTTAAACTTGAAACCAGCTTTTTGGTGACAGAGGAGAGTAGCTCTATACTTCTACACATTTGTCCTATTTCTTTCTGTCCCTCCTAATGTAATTCCTTAATTTTCTAATTCTGCTTACTTTCCCGAGGCAATTTTGATATGCAAATGAGCCTTAGCATTTTAAAAAAGGGAAGCTTTTGAGATTTTGACTTTCATTTTTTAGAGATTATGTGTTTGGTACAGTAGCCTCACAATAGGGAGTAAATGATTACAACTTCGTTTCTATAGTTGCTTTCAAGAGCAAGTCTTTTGATTTGAGACCCTGCTCCCAGACTCCTAGGGGTCTCCCTGACCAGTGCTCTGGCTGGTGTGTGGGTGTGGAGGTGGGTGTGGGGGTTGGGAGAGAATAAATACTCTCCCAAGAACAATATGGTACTCCCTACCATACTCTGGTTTCTCTTCAAGTCGTATAGATCTTTCCCCTTTTACTAAATTATACCCTACCAAAGAGGAGATTTCTTCTCATCTTCTGTTTTCTATGAGGTAATGATCATAAGAAGCTTTGAACTTGAATGTGTTTTCTTTCCCAAAACTTAGAGAATTTAAAGTAATCCATACACCTGCTTTTACAAATTTTAAGGAGAACTGAAGGGCTTACAATAAAAAGCATACCACCAGGCTCATCCTCTCTACTCATGTCACTCACCTGAGCAGTCACCTTATAAAATAATATTTGGGGAGCACTTGGGTGGGTTAGCAAGTGAAGCGTCCTACACTTGATTTCAGCTCAGATCATGATCTCCTCAAGGAGATGGAGCCCTCTGTTGGGGTCTCCTTTGGGTGGGGAGCCTACTTAAGATTCTCTTCTGGCCCTCTGCTTATTCCCCATTTGCGCTGTCTCTCTCAAAAAATAAATGAATAAAATAAAATTTTTATTGAGGCAAAATTTACCCACAGTGAAATGCACAGTTAAAAGTCTTCATATAAATTGGTGTGGATTCATTGATACAGTTGTGTAACTACCACCATAGTCCAGATACAGATAATTTTTATCAACCCTAGAAAATCTTCTCATACCTCTTCCTGTCAAAATTTATTCACCACAGTGACTCTGAACATGGCCACCGGTTAGAGGGATTGCTATAGAAATTTCTTTTACTATTGTTTCAAAAAAAATAAAAGATGAAATAGTTATGAGTGAGGCTATATTTTAGATCCACTAGAGGGAGTAATGAATTCCAGTTTATCAGTGTTTTTCTTTGATCTCTTATGTTTTTAATATCACATCCAAGAAATCATTGCCCAACCAGGGTTACTATGATTTACTCATGTGCTTTCTTCTAATAGTTTTATGATTTTAGTTCATACATTTAGGCCTTGAACCATTCTAAGTTAAATTTTGTGTCTGGTGTGAAGTAAGTGTCCAAATACAGCCTTGTGCGTGTGGCGTTTGTTGAAAACCCTGTTCTCTTCCCCATTGAATTGTCTTGGTACCCTTCCTTCTGGGAAATCAGTTGACCATGAATGTAAAGGGTTATTTTTGGACTCTCAATTCTCTTTCAAATCTATCCTTACAGCGGTACCACATTGTCCTGATTACAGTAGCTTTGTAGAATGTTTTGAAATTGGGACGCGTCAATTCTCCAGCTTTGTTCTTCTTTTTCCACATTGTTTTAGCTCTTCTATGCCCTTTGTATTTCCAAATGAATTTTAGATCAGCTTGTCAATTTCAAAAAGAAAAGGAAAGAGAAGAGAAGAAAAGAAAAAAGAAAAGGAAAGACAAGACAAGAAGCCATCTGTGGTTTTAATAGGGATTGCAAGGAGTCTTAGATCAATCGGTAGAAATGAGTCCTTCTAATCCACGCAGATGTGATTGTTTCTCCATTTGTTTAGATCTACTTTAGTTTCTTCCAGGAAAGTTTTGTAGTTTTCAGAGTATGAGTTTTACACTTCTTTTGCTAAATTTATTCCTAAATATTTAGTTCTTTTTGATACTGTTATGAATGGGACTGCTTGCTTAATTTCATTTCAGATGTTGATTGCTAATGTGTAGAAATACAGTTGATTTTTGTATGTTGATCTTACATCCTGCCAACTTGCCGCGCTCGCTTATCAGTTGTAGTCGCTCCCTATTTTTTTTAAAATGTGGATTCCTTAGGATTTTCTATATACAAGATTATGTTGTCTGAGAATAAAGATATATTTCTGCCATTTCAGCCTAGATGCCTTCTATTTCTGTTTCCTGCCAAATTTCCCTGGCCAGAACCTCCAGTGCAATGTTGAACAGAGGTGGAAGAGTAACTTCAGAGAAACTTTCTGCTGTTTGGTTAGCAGAGGGTTTCAATTTTTATAAAGTGGATACTATCAATTTTTTTCCTTTACAGTCAATGCTTTTTGTATTCTAAGAAGTTTTTCACTATATTTGTTCTGCACCCTACTCCCAATGGGGAAACAGTTTCCCACACCAATGAGCAGTGCTTTGACACCAGCTGGGTGTCCTATAGTGCAACTCAATTTTAACACTCTCCCCAGAAATAGCATCAGATTCTAAAGACAAAGGGCTCTGTCCCATAAGACTGCCCACCACTTGAGATGCCAAGTTACCTATGTGTCTGACTGATCCCAGGAGCCATAGATTAGAGGTTCCCATGACCGCTCCTTGGGTGATTAATTTGCTAGAGCGGTTCACAGAACTCAGGAAACACATTTACTTACTAGATTACCAGTTTATTACAAATGGTATTAAAGGATATGCATCAATAGCCAGATGAAGAGATATGTAGGGTGAAATCCTGAACAAAAGAGTTTCTGTCCTCCTGGAGTTTGGGCCTGGCATGGTAGCATTTTTGTTTTCCAACCTTAAAGCTCTATGAACCCCTTCCTTCTGGGTTTTTACAGAGGCTTCATTATGCAGGCATGATTGATTAAATCATTGGCCATTGGTGATTGATTTAACCTTCTTCCCCTGAAGTCAGGGGGTTGGACTGAAAGTTCCAACCCTCTAATCATGTGGTTAGTTCTCCTAGGAACTAGCCCCCATCCTTGGGTACTTTCCCCAAGTTACCTCAATAACAAAAGAGACCTCTTTATCACTGTCATCACAGGAAATTCCAAGGATTTTAGGAGCTCTGTGTCAGAGATTGGGATGAAAACCAAATATAATTTAATATATTATTAAATATCATATAATACATTATTATATATTTTACTTAATATATAATATATAATATAATGTAATTTATTATACTATCACAGTCTACTTCAAGGTTATGGAGATTTTCTCCTTTGTTTTCTATAACAGTTTTGTAATTTATCCTACAAGTTTAGGTCCATAATCCATTTCAAATTAATTTTTGTGTAGTTGTCAATTTCTCCCTGTGTGTCTGTCAGTTTTGTTTCATGTGTTTTGAAACTCTGTTATTAGGTGCATACATATTTAAGATAGTTATATCTTCCTGAAGAGTTGCTGCTTTATCATTATGAAATATTCCATCCTATCTCTAGGAATATTCTTTGTCTTGAAGTCTACTTTTCTGATATTAAGATAGCCATGGCAGCCTTCCTCTTTTTTTTTTTTTAATATTTTTTATTTATTTCTAGGAGAGAGAGAGACACCGTGAGCAGGGGAGGGTCAGAGAGAGAGGGAGACACAGAATCTGAAGTAGGCTCCAGGTTCTGAGCTGTCAGCACAGAGCCTGACGCGGGGCTCGAACCCACGAACTGTGAGATCATGACCTGAGCCGAAGTCGGACACTTAACCGACTGAGCCACCCAGGCGCCCCTATTTTATTGACATTTAATGCAATTATTGGTGTGGATGAGTTTAGGTCTACCATCTTGTTGTTTATCTTATTTTTTCTTTTAGCCATCATTCCTTTAATCCTTTTATCTTGCCTTCTTTTGGATTAATTGAATGTTTTCCAGATTTCCTTTTATTTTCCCCTATTGAGTTTTTAGTTACTCTTATTTTTATTATATATTAGAGGTTTTTTTAATGTTAGTATTTTTTTTAACATTTATTTATTATTGAGAAACAGAGACAGAACATGAGCATGGGAGGGGCAGAGAGAGGGGGAGACACAGAATCTGAAGCAGGCTCCAGGTGCTGAGCTCCAAGCACAGAGCCCAATGTGGGGCTCAAACTCACGAACCGTGAGATCATGACCTGAGCTGAAGTTGGACGCCCAACCGACTGAGCCACACAGGTCCCCTAAGGTTAGTATTATATACCCTTATCTTATCAAATCCTATTTAAAATTGTATTGGGGGACCTGGGTGGCTTAGTCTGTTAAGTATCTGGCTCTTGATTTCAGCTCAGGTCATGATCTCACAGTTTGTGAGTTCAAGCTCTGTGTCCGAATCTGCACTAAGGGTGTGGAGCTTGCTTGGGATTCCTTCTCCCTCCCTCTTCTCTTCCCCTGCTCATTCTCTATTTCTCTCTCAAAATAAATAAAAATAAACTTTAAAAAATTATATTGTACCTCTGTTCACTTAATACTTCATATCTAGCACATCTCATTTCACACCTTATACCTGTGTCAGTTCATAATTCACACTTCACAAAAGTAACAACCTCAAAATAGAATCATTTCATTTATATATTCTTCCACCCTATCCTATATGCCATTGTTGTGATATCTTTTTTTTTTTTTACAAATAGTTTATTGTCAAATTAGTTTCCACATAACACCCAGTGCTCATCCCCACAAGTGTCCTCCTCCATGCCCATCCCCCCTCCCCCCCCACATCCATCAGTCCTCAGTTTTTGTCAGCATTCAAGAGTCTCTCATGGTTTGCCTCTCTCCCTTTCCCCCACCATTTCCGCCCTCCTTCTCCCCCTTGGTCCTCTGTTAAGTTCCTCCTAATCCTCCTATACGTGCACACATATGATATTTGTCCTTCTCTGCCTGACTTATTTCGCTCAGCATAATGCCCTCAAGGTCCATCCATGTTGCTACACATGGCCAGATTTCATTGTTTCTCATTGCCATGTAGTATTCCATGGTATAGATAAACCACATCTTCTTGATCCATTCATCTGTTGATGGACACTTAGGCTCTTTCCATGTTTTAGCTATTGTGGAGAGTGCTGCTATGAACATTGGGGTACATGTGCTCCTATGCCTCAGCATTTCTGTATCCCTTGGGTAAATTCCTAGCAGTGCTATTGCTGGGTCATAGGGGAGTTCTATTGTTAGTTTCCTGAGGAACCTCCACACTGTTTTCCAGAGGGGCTGTACCAGTTTACATTCCCACCAACAGTGTAGGAGGGTGCCCGTTTCTCCACATCCTCGCCAGCATCTAGAGTTCTCTGATTGGCTCATTTTAGCCACTCTGACTGGCGTGAGGTGGTATCTCAGTGTGGTTTTGATTTGTATTTCCCTGATGAGGAGGGATGCTGAGCATCGTTTCATGTGTCTGTTGGCCATCTGGATGTCCTCTTTGGAGAAGTGTCTGTTCATCTCTTCTGCCCATTTCTTCACTGGGTTGTTTGTTTTTCGGGCATGTAGTTTGGTGAGTTCCTTGTAGATTCTGGATATCAACCCTTTATCTGATATGTCATTTGCAACTATCTTTTCCCATTCTGTTGGTTGCCTATTAATTTTCTGGGTTGTTTCCTTTGCTGTGCAGAAGCTTGTTGTGATATCTTTTATTTCTACATACTTTATAAGGCCCATCTTACAATGCTATTATTTACTTTAAATAATTTTTATTTTTATCACTTTTAATGTATTTATTTATTTTGAGAGAGAGAGAGAGATCACATGCATGTGAGCAGGGGAGGCGCAGAGAGAGAGAGAGAGAGAGAGAGAGAGAATCCCAGGCAGGTTCTGTTCCATTGAGCCCTGCTTTAGAGCTCAATCTGAGACCCCCGGGATCATGACCTGAGCTGAAATCAATAGTCAGACAGTTAACCGACTGAGCCACCCAGGCACCCCTGAACAGTTTTTAATGTAAATAGGGGAATAAAAAAGTCTTGTATGTTTGCAAAGTAATTTTCCATTTCTAGTGTTCTGTATGCCTTACTGAGATTCGGGTTTCCATCTGGTATCATTTTTCTTCAGCTCAAAGAACTCCCTTTAGCATTCCTTGTGTTACAAGTCTAATGACAAGCACTTTTAGCTTTCATTTATCTGAAAATCTCTTTATTTCATCTCATTTGGGAGGATATTTCCACTGAATATAGAATTCAATGTTGACAGCATTTTTCTTCAACACTTGAGCGATGTCATTCCATTGTCAACTCACTTCCATTATTTCTAGTGAGACATCAGTGAAGAATCTTATGTTTGTACCCCATGTGTGATATGTTTCTTTTCCCTTCTCTGGCTGCTTTCAGTTTTTTTTTTTTTTTATCTTTAGCTTCTGGAAATTTAATTATGATATAACTAAGTGCTATTGGGTTCATTCTCCTGGGTAGATGCTGAGATTCTTGAACCTTTGAGTTTTATTTTTGTT
The DNA here is from genome assembly GCA_017311185.1 of Proteles cristata cristata. Classification (NCBI taxonomy): domain Eukaryota; kingdom Metazoa; phylum Chordata; class Mammalia; order Carnivora; family Hyaenidae; genus Proteles; species Proteles cristata. The sequence goes on from JAESUZ010002059.1 coordinate 390,516, forward strand.
TCTGTTTTTATTTTGCTTTGCTGCTTTATTTTTGTTTTACCAAACTTGGGGAATTTTTGGTCATTGTTTTATTAGTATTGTTCTACTCCTCACTGTCTCCTTCTAAGACTTCAATAGTATGTATTGTTAGACCCCTTGATGTTATCTCTGAGTTCACTGAGACTTTTTTTTTCTTCAAATTTTATCTCTGTTTTTTATCTGGAAATATTCTACTGATCCATTTTTTGTGATCTGAAGAGAAACCAGAGTATCTACTGATCCATTTTAAAGTATGCTTACCTCTCCTCTTCCATATCTAATTTATTGTTAAGCTTATTCAGTACATTTTTCATTTCAGGTGTATTTTTCACTTCTAAAATTTGTGTCAAGTTTCCATTTTCTGCTGAAATTTTTTAATTCTTTGAATCTCTTAGAACAATTGTTTTAAAATCCTTGTCTACTAATTTCAACATCTGGATCATCTTGGGATCTGTTTTTATTGACTGGAAATTTTCTTCCATAGCTATTAGTCACATTTTATAGTTTCTTTGTATGTCTAATTCCTTCTTAAATTGTATACCCAACATTTTCTGTGATATGTTGTAGAAACTCTGGATTCTGTTATCATTCTTTAAAGATGTTTCTTTTTGTTCTATCAAACAGTCTAATTAGTGGTCAAGTGGTCAATCACCTTGAACTTAAGCTTGTTTTCTTTTCTTAGGATAACACTTTGGCAGGGTGAATACGTTTCTATTTAGTCTATGATAAATTCTTCCTCTTGGGACATAGCCTTCTAAAATAGGAACTTCTGTGGGTTTAATGGAAAGCCCAAGTGTTTTTCAAATTCCCCTGACTCTGGAGGATTCCAAATCCAAACCATCTCCCCTGCAGTGGGTGACAGCTGAAATCTCTGTTCAATTTTTCCAGTCATCCAGCTGCTGCTTTCCAGAAGGATTCTCAGAGTTCAGGGCCAGCTAAGGGTTTGAGGGAAGTTTATACACAAATGTGGTGACTCCCCATTCTGTGGCTCCTTTTTTAACCTCTGGCTTTTTTCCCCTTCAATTTTCCACTTCTCTGGCTGCTTTAAACCCTAACACCTCATGCCAGTTCAGGTTTTCTATTTCAGTTCTAGATGCTCTCTTTGTTCAGACTACAGAGTGACTTTTGGAAAAATTAGTAAAAATATAGATCTTACCCAGTGCAATTCCCTTCTTTCAAGGGTTTAATTCTCTGCTCTCCTGTTTTGGGTTAGTTTCTAATGCCTTCAAATAGTTTTAAAAAATATTTTATCCAGGGTTTATCATTATTATCTACAGAAGTGGTAATCTTGTACAATGTGGTTGTTTATTATTGAACACACAATTTCACGGCAATTGTGTTTAATCATTTCTACTATAAGGTCTTCCAAGATTATCTCCACACTATAAATATGATGCCTATAGTTATGTTTCTGAATGTCTCATCTTCAGAATGATCTCGTGGATTTATGTTATGTTAAATAAAACTTAGTTTATATTTCTTTTGCCTCCTCTGGTTCACTCATACCAGTATGGTTACATTACTATTTTTTGTTAATTTAACTGATACCTATGCAACTTGACATAGTTTTAGGGGAGCCTGGGTGGCTCAGTTGGTTGAACGTCTGACTCTTGATTTCAGCTCAAGTCATGATCCCACAGTTGTGGGACTGAGTTTCATGTCGGGCTCCATGCTGAGTGTGGAACCTCCTTAAGATTCTCTCTGTCTCTCCTGCTGCCTCTTTCCCCCACTCATGTGCACTCTCTCTCTCTCAAAAATAAAAAGAAAGAAGGAAAGAAGAAAAGAAAGAAAAGAAAGAAAGAAAGAAAGGAAGGAAAGAAGGAAGGAAGGAAGGAAGGAAGGAAGGATCTTATTAAACCTAAATTTCTTATTTCATCACCTCTGGCCAGCATCTTGATTAACCATGTGGTCAAATAAGAAAATTAGCACTCTTAACCTTTCTTCTCACTCTCTCCTCCTCCTCCTCCTCCTGCTCCTTCTCCTCCTCCTCCTCCTCTTCTTCTTCTTCTTCTTCTTCTTCTTCTTCTTCTTCTTCTTCTTCTTCTTCTCTCCTTCTCCTTCTCCTCCTTCTCCTCCTCCTCCTCCTCCCCCTCCTTCTTTTTCTTCTTCTTCTTCTTTTTGCTTTTCCACTCCCCTCAACTTCTGTGAACTGTGCCTTTATTTTTGCATTGCCAAGCACAATGTCATTTCGTTTCTATCGCAGAAACACAATCATGGCTTCTCTGACTTGCTTGTGGCTTGGTTCAACGTTCATTAATGCAACGAATAGTCATTGTGGACCTATCATGAGCCAGCCCCTGTCCTTGGTGCTGGGGAAACAGCAATGAATACAATAGTAAAGCAAAAAAAAAAAAAAAAAAAAAAAAAATTAAATAAAAATCCCTGCCCTAGTGGAACATACTTTCTAGTGGGGTGAACAGAAAATAAACAAGATAAAGAAGTAAAAGAATTTAGTATGCTAGTTGTGCTTAGCGGAAAAATTAAGCTATGTGGAGTGTGTGTGTGTGTGTTTGTCTGTGTGTGTACACAATTTTGTAATTTAGATAGAAAGGTCTCTCTTAAAGACGATATTTGAGTTCATTCCTGAAGGGATCAACCATGTGGATATCTGGGGAAAGAGAGTTGTAGGCAGTAAGCCATGTACATTATAAAGAGTAAATATTATTTGTTTTGGAGCTAAGACTATGATTACATTCCTTTTCTGTGATTCCAGTGACCTTACCCTTGTGCGACTCACAGAAGAATGCTCAAAAGAATTTGTTTTTATACTCAACTAATTGCTCATAGTCACATCATGTTTTTGTCTGCATTATATTTAGATCATACTTTTCTGATGTATTTATCCCTACCCCCTCTGCTGCTTACATTTCTTTATTCTTCATGAAAGAAAAAAATATTTTATTCATTCTATTACTAGTATCTTCTAGGTCATTTTCTCTATTATTCAGAATTTATTCCATTCTTTTTTCAAGTCTGCTGACTTCTGTTCAAATCTGCCTTGATTTCACAATATTTTGTTTTGACTTTATGCTGTTAGTTTTAGTTATGCTGTTAGGTTTTCTTAGAGTTTATGGTGTTAGTGTTGGTTTTGCTGTTAGTTTTTCCAAGAATTTCAGTTATCTTTCTTTCTTTCTTTCTTTTTTTTCTGGCCTTGCATTCTGTGTTTTTTCATATTCTGTTATCTTAAAGCTTGATCAGATTCTCCTATGGAGAGTGAGGCCACAGTATTTATTCCTTTGGCTTTCTCCCAGTGAGGTTGCCCTTGGCTGGCTGAGTCCCTTATGAAAGGCCACAGCTTTCAGCAGGTGGACCTCTTCACAAAGACCGCTGGTTCCAGATGGTAGTAGCCTTGCCTCTTCAGACCAGGTGTGGCAAAGGATCCCAGTCTTACTGGTAGAAGGGCACTGCCCGTCCTTTGTGGTTTACCTATACCCTGCCCACCTCTTTGTAAGTAATCTCTGTATTAAATCCTCCTGGACTGATCCCCTTTGAGTGTGCTTTTATTTCCAGGTTGTAGACTCTCTGGCTGATGCAAAGAAAACATAAATCATATATGCCTCATCCACTGTATTGGTCCAGAGAGTCTTAGCTTTTAAACCACATAACTTTTCCATGTCGATTATTTATTTATTTATTTATTTATTTATTTATTTATTTATTTATTTGGTACCGAACTAAAACTTTCAGCTTCTAACCCTCTCTTAGCACTCTGGTTCACTGTTTGTTAGGGAATCTTGGTGTCTCCCTATAATTTTGCAATACTTACTGGTCATGGGGGCCTTTAGAGAGCAGGCTTCCCATAGGAAATGTTGTAACTAGCACTGAACTGGATTGAACTATCCAGCTGGAAACTTTGTAGCTTACAATATAGGCACCCACCTCTGGGTGGCGATGTCTTGTTCCTGACCACTGACCACGCCGGACTGGTCTCAGCTGAATAGTGACAAAGTGGACTCGAATTGTGTCTCTTTCAGCTTAAAGGACTTCGGGAATCATTTGTGGGCCATCTGCCTCTTCCTCTACAACTGATGTCCCTAATGGCAGTGCCTGTGTCCTTGTTAAGTCTGTGTTGCCTACAGCCAGTCCAGAGGCTGCCTGGAGGAGGAGTGAAAATAGTATTTGTATAATGAAGAAAGCTGTCCTTATGAGCTATAAAACCACAGCCCCAGTTGAACATCTTTTCTACTCACCCCATCCAGTTTTGCTCCATAAATAAATGACTAGGGGGCTCTGAAACCTCTATTAAGGGTATTCATCTTAGTCTACAGACCCCCATGTAAAAGACATGAAGCTTCCCTTTATTTCCTTTAAATCAAAATAAATTGAATCCTGAATTCCCACATGACTGGGTTGGAGGGAAATTTGATCCTCTTCATCCTGGGGAGTGGGAATAAAGCGTCCTTCCTCCCAGGGTCTCACAAAAATCTGGGAGGATTCTTCGGTGCCTGGACAATGTGGGAAGAGACACATCTTTGTCTCTCAGTCACCCCAGTAGCCTCATTTCCAAACTCCCTTGAAGACACGTGGCTGTGCTGCTCATATCATGAGCTTGGCCTTGGGATCAGAGCCAATGCTGGGAGCCTAGGGTCCAGCATCCAGCCTTTCTGGGTACACTGGGCTGATGCCTCCCAGTCAGTAGTACTTTCCCCGCTGCTCATGCCGCTTGCTGACTGGTCTCTCCCTGGATGGGTGGCTTGTGTTCTCTCTGCACACTTTTGCATCCCCACAGATGTAGCCTTTCCCCTCTTGCTATTCAAGGAGCTCAGGCTTCCGGAAAACAAAAGCCAGGAAGGTTACTTGCCTATAAGAAACTTCTGGTTATTCTTTAGGACAAAGCATAAGTTCATTTCTCAGTGGATTTCCACACCCTTTGCCTGGGCTGGGGATTGGCGGGGATGCTCTCGACAGTCTGTTGCTCAATGTTTTGGACCTGTGCCCGCAGCCAGGCACTCATGCTGGTGTGTTTGCCACACCCCGGAGCAAGAGCTCAAGACTCCTGTCTCACAGCCTGGTTGTAAGTGGTGACTGAGTGGTTGCTGATGAACATTCATTCCTTTCCTTTCCCTTCTTGCTTATGATATTAATTTTGCCCCGTCCTGCACTGCAGATCCTTCAGTATGTTTCTGTCCGTGTCTCTCATGTCTGGCAAGTAGCAAGGGCTCCATCAGTGTTTGCGGGCTTAAACCCACTTCCTTATCTGGATGTCAGGTCTGAGTCCTCACTGTTTTTAAGGTTGCATTTTGTCCTCCCAGCCAAGAGTGAGGAAAGATCTTCCTTCCCTTTAGGACGCTAGATCTTGACACTGTGTTGGGTGGTGTCAAGGATGGGCCCACTCTTTCTTCTGCAGAAGACTTGTGCAGGGCTCCAGAGAGTCATTCCCCTCACTGCCTCTGCCTCCTGAAGCAGCGTCACATGCATTTCCTTAATCCCCTCTGAACTGTTGAGGGGACAAATCTGCGAGCTTAGAAATGAAGAGGATTCTGGGGCGCCTGGGTGGCTTAGTCGGTTAAGCGTCCGACTTTTGCTTAGGCCATGATCTCGCGGTTCGTGGGTTCGAGCCCCGCGTCGGGCTCTGTGCTGACTGCCAGCTCGGAGCCTGGAGCCTGTTTCAGTCTGTGACTCCCTCTCTCTCTGACCCTCCCCTGCTCATGCTGTCTCTCTCTCTCTCTCCTAGAAATAAATAAAATATTTAAAAAAAAAATGAAGAGGATTCTGAGGTTCTGAATTCAATGAAATAGCCAATGGCTTTTTCAGTAACGTTTTTTGGATAAAATAAGTGCTAAATAGCAATCAATAAATATTATTATATTTAATACATACACAAGCAAATCATTATAGTGATAAATAATAATAGCAATAAATAATTCAAAATAGTATAATTCATTATGGAAAATTTGAAAACCACAGATACGTATGTTCACGGGCAGGCTGTGTAGTTTCTGTCTCTCCAGTAGCTTCACTTGGACGTCAAGTATACATCAGCCTGAGCCACCCTAAAACCTGTACCAACTCCAGGCTTGCCCAGCTCAGAACTCTATTCTTGCAGGTCCTCATTCTTTTTGGGATCCACTCTTTCTCACCCATGCTTCTAAATCCGTTGGCACTGTCTGTTGGTTCTTTCTTCAAAATCCACCCAAACCCAAGCACTTTTCACAGCTCTGCCACTCCTGTTCCAAACCACAGTTCTTGTCTGGATTACCACAGAGCCCCACTGCTGTGTCCCCTTTATGGCCCAGACCCTTTATGGTCTATTCTCTGAAAGCAGCCAGGGATGTGGGTTTCTGGCAGATGGGAGATGCAGGGCTCATTTTTCCTTCTGCCACAAATGAGAAAATCTGTCAAAATATGTGAAACATATACTTACAGACATATGAAACATACATTTACATATAGAAACTCATACTAAATTTGTACATATGCATAGCTCTGACTATGTACTTTCTGTTCTCCTCCACTGGCCTGCCTGTCTAATCTTCCAACAGTCAAATACTTCAATTATTGAAACTATATGATACATGTAAGTATCTGGTATGGTAAGTCTCACCTCATTACCCTTCTTCTGCAAGCTATTCTTGGCTGAATCAGGTATTTCTTTTCCCAGGTGAATTTCATAAGGATTTTAGTGGAATTGTTTTATATTTGTATATTCATCTGACTATTAATGGATTTCTTTCGATATTAAAACTACTTATCCGAGAGTATAGAAAATCACATATAACCTTGATTGTTGTAGCTGTATAATAGGTCTTGAACTTGGGCAGACAGATTCTTCCCATGCTTTTCTTCTTTTTTGAGTTGTTTTAGCTATTCTAGTTCCTTTACCTTTCCATATAAATTTTGGAATATGCTTGTCTGTATCTGCAAGTTTCAGACCTCAGTCAAGTTTTATGTTTTTTTGGGTTTTTTTTTTTTGTCATGTAATTCCAGTACACTTGTTATTGAGTATAGTCTTAGATTTTAATTTTGTTTATTGTTACTGTGAATAGGATTATTTTGCCATCATATCTTAATTGAATATTGTTATTGCTTTTTATGTATTTATTTTGCAAAATTAAAAGTTCTCTTTTAGTTGATTCTGATTTCTCTTGAGACTTCTCCTTTGACCCATGGAATATTTAGAAATATTGTTTCATTTTCCTATCATCCTTCTGTTATTGGTTTCTAGTTTGGTCCCATTGTCATCCCATTGTCATCAAGGAACTCACCCTGTATGATTTAAATTCTTTTACATTTATTAAAGTTTGTTTCATGGCCCAGGATATGGTCTACTTGGCATATATTCCATCAACACTTGAAAAGAATACGTATTCTGTTGTTGTTGGATGGAGTATTCTATAAATGTTTAGATTCTGTTTGTTGATGGTATTGTTGCCTGTATCCTTGTTGATTTTCTGTTTAGTTTTTCTTTTTTAAAAATTTTAGTTATTTTGAGAGAGACAGAGACAGTGCAAGTAGGGGAGGGGCAGAGAGAGGGGGAGAGAGAGAATCCCAAGCAGGCTCCGCGCTAGCTCAGAGCCAGACACGGGGCCTGAACTCGTGAAACTGTGAGATTATGACCTGAGTTAAACCAAGAGTTGGATGCTCAACTGACTGAGCTACCCAGGCACCCCTTTGTTTAGTTTTTCTATTATTTGAGAGAGAGGTGTTGAGGTCTCAGAATATAATTGTATTTTTTAAAATTAATTAATTAATCTTAGAAAGAGTGCAAGTGGGGAGAAGGGCAGAAGAGAGAGAAAATGTTAAGCAGGCTCCAAACTAGCACAGAACCCAACACAGGGCTCGATCCTACAACCCTGGAATTATGACATGAGTGGAAATCAAGAGTCAGACGCTCAACCTACTAAGCCACCCAGGTGCCCCATGGAGTATAATTGTAAATTAATCTATTTATCCTTTAGTTTTTCTTTTTTAAATGTTTTATTTATTTCTAGGAGAGAGAGAGAGACAGTGCATGAGCAGGGGAGGGTCAGAGAGAGAGGGAGTCACAGACTGAACAGGCTCCAGGCTCTGAGCCGGCAGTCAGCACAGAGCCCGACGCGGGGCTCAAACCCACGAACCGCGAGATCATGACCTAAGCAAAAGTCGGACGCTTAACCGACTAAGCCACCCAGGCGCCCCAATTTATCCTTTAGTTTTTGCCTTACATAGAGATGGTCCCGACTTATGATGGTTCTACTTCTGATTTTTCAACTTTATGGTGGTGCAAAAGGGATACACATTCAGTAGAAACCATACTTCAATTTTTGAATTTTGATTTTTTTCCCCCAGGTTAGAAATAAGTTGTATGGTCCTCTCTCCTGAGGCTGGGCAGCGGCAGCTAACCTCAGCTCCCAGTCAGCCACACCATCACAAGGCAGAGCAACTGATATACTTGCAACCTCTCTGTGCCCATACAGCCATTCCATTTTTCACTTTCAGAACAGTATTCAATAAGTTACATGATATAACACTTTATTATAAGACAGGATTTCTGTTATTATAGGATAACATAAGTGGTGTGAGCATGTTTAAGATAACCTAGGTTAAGTGATGTTATTCGATAGGTGTTACAAGTACATTGTTGACCTACAGTATTTTCAGCTTTGGTTGGGTTTATTGGGGCATAACCCTATCATAAGTTGAGGAAGACTTGTATTTTGCAGCTCTTTTGTTTGGTGCATCCACAATCAGGATTGCTGTCTTCTAGGTGGATTGGCCCATTTATCATTATGTAAGAAATCTGGGGCACCTGGGTGGCCCAGTTAGTTAAGCATCCGGCTCTTGATTTCAGCTCAGGGTTTGATGTCACAGTTTGTGAGTTCAAGCCCCGTTTTGGTCTCTGTACTGATGGTGTGGAGCCTGCTTGGGGTTCTCTCTCTCTGCCCATGCTCACTCACACACTGTCTCTCTCAAAATAAATAAACTTTAAAACAAAACAAAACAACCTCTTTTTCCCTGGTGATTTTTTTTTTTTTTTTTTTTTTTGCTCTGAAGTCTACTGTATCTGATATCAACATAAGCACACCTGTTTTCTTTTGAGTAAGGTTTGCATAGCTTGGCTTTTCCCATCCTTTTACTTTTAACCCATCTATCTGTGTCATTGCTATAGACTAAATGTTTATGTCCTCTTCTCCAAAATCATGTTATAACCAATCCCCAATATGTTGGCATTTGCAGGCGGGGTCTTTGGAAGGTGTTTAGGTCATGAGGGCTGTATCTCACAAATGGGATTAGTGACCTTATAAAAAAGACCCCAGAGTTATCTTTTGCACTTTCTGCCATATGAAAACCTAATGAAAAGATGACCATCTATAAACCAGGAAGTGAGCTCTCACCAGATACCAAATCTGTGGTGCCTTGATCTTGGACTTCTCACCCTCCAGAACTATGAGAAATAAATGTTAGTTGTTTATAAATCACCGGGCATATATTATTTTGTTACAGTAGCCTGAATGGACTAAAGCAATTATTATATTTGAAGTGAGTTTCTAGTAGATAGCATATATGGTTGGGTCATGTTTTTCAATCCTGTCTGTCAATATGTCTTTTAATTGGTGTAGTTAGACTATTAATTATCAATATATCTATAAATGGAAATATATCAATAGGGTTTAAGTCTCCTATTTTATTTTTTGTTTCCTGTTTGTTACTTCTGTTTTTATTTTTGTTTTATTTTTCCTACCTATAGATATTTTTTAAATTCCATTTTAATTTATCTATAGTGCTTTTCACTGTATTTCTTTGTATATGTTTCTTACTGGTTCCTCTAGATATTCCATTATATAGACATAAATATTCATGGTTTACTGGGGTTGACATTTTACCAGTTTTTTAAAAATTAATTAATTTAGGGCACCTGGGTGGCTCAGTGGGTTGTATTCAACTTCATATCAGGTCATGATCTCATGGTCCATGAGTTCAAGCCCCATGTCAGGCTCTATGCTGACAGCTAAGAGCCTGGAGCCTGCTTCAGATTCTGTGTCTCCCTCTCTCTCTACTCCTCCCCAACTTGCACTCTCTCTCAAAAATAAAATAAAAACATAAAAAAATTTTAAATCAATCAATAAATTAGTTAATTAATTACTTTTTAAGCCCCAATGCAGGGATTGAACTCACAACCTTGCCATCAAGACCTGAGCTGAGATCAAGAGTTAGACATTTGGAGCACCTGGGTGGCTCAGTCAGTAAAGCATATGACTCTTGATTTCAGCCTAGGTCATGATCTCCTAGTTTGTGAGTTCAAGCCCTACATTGGGCTCTGTGCTGACAGTTTGAAGCCTGCTTGGGATTCTCTCTCTGTGTCTCTCTCTCTCAAAATAAATAGATAAACTTAAAAAAAAAAAGAGAGACATTTAAGCAACCGAGCCACCCAAGCTTCCCAACATTTTACCACTTTGAATGAAGTGTAAAATTTTATCTCCCTTTATGTCCCTTTCCTCTTCTCCAGTTTAAGTATTTATTGTGTATACATTTATTTTTTAAATGGCTATTTGTTTATCTTGAGAGAAAGAACATGCAAGCGGGGTGTGGGGGGCAGAGAGGGAGAGAGAAAATCTCAAGCAGGCTCTGTGCCTGACATGGGACTCCATGGAGCTGACATGGGGCTCCATCTCACGGATTGTGAGATCATGACCTGAACTGACATCAAGAGTCTGACACTTAACTGACTGAGCCACCCAGTTGTGCCTCTTGTGTACACATTAGCACCACATTAGACAGTATTATAATTTCTTTACCTGTTAGGCAGCATTTGGAAAATTTAAGAGATGAAGGGAAATGTATTTAACCATATTTTATTCTTTCTATTATTCTTTCTTCTTTCCTAATGTTCCAAATTTCCTTCATTCATAGTTTCATTTCTGTTGAGAGAACGTCCTTAGCCATTCTTTGCAGGTAGTCTGCTGTCAATAAATTGTCTTAGTTTTCCTTCATTTGAAAATGTCCTGATTTCTACTTTATTACTAAAGGATATTTTCACTGGATATAGAATTCTGGGTCAACAGTCCTTTTCTTTTAGCACTTGAAAATTGTTGTACCACTTCCTTCTGGTCTCCATGGTTTCTGAGGGGAAGTCTGCAGTCATCCAAATTGCTCTTCCCTGTAATTAAATCACTGTTGCTCTCTCACTATTTGAAGATATATTCTTTGCCTTTACCTTTAAGAAGTTTGACAGCTATGTGTTTTGGCATGGATTTATCCTATTTAAAAGATGGATCAAAAAACTCTCTTCAATCTATAGGTTTCTGTCTTTGCCAAGTTGGAGAAACTTTAAACCATAATATCTTTGAATAGTTTGGGGGCACATCCTCTTTCTCCTCTCCTTATGGGACTCTGATGGCAGGAATATTAAATCTTGTGTTATAGTCCCACAGGCTCTTGAGATTCTGCTTATTTATTTATTTTTTTAAGTCTGCTTTCTCTCTGTTGTTCAGATTGGGTAATTTCAATTTTTCTAATTTCAAGTTTACAGATTCTTTCCTCTGTTATTCCTTCTTCCTCTGTTCCCTCCATGTTGAGCTTTTATTTATTTTTTATTTTATTTTATTTTTTTAATGTTTTATTTATTTTTGAGAGAGAGAGACAGCATGAGCAGAGGAGGGTGAGAGAGAGAGGGAGATACAGAATCCAAAGACAGGCTCCAGGCTCTGAGCTAGCTGTTAGCACAGAGCCTGATGTGAGGCTTGAACCCACGAACCATGAAATCATGACCTGAGCCGAAGTCAGATGCTTAACCAACTGAGCCACCCAGGAGTGCCCATGTTGAGCTTTTAAACAAACTGAGTGTCTAGACACATTTCCAGTTATTGTATTTATTGTATTGTATTTCTGAACTTTGCATTTACTTCTTCTTTTATCTTCTACCATTTGCTGAGATTTGCTGTTTTTCCATTTGTTTCAAGCTTGTTCATAATTACTTGCTGAAGCATATGATGATGGCTCCTTTGAAATATTTCTTAGATAGCGACAACCTCTCCATTATTTTGATATTGGCGTCTAATGCTTGCCGTTTTTTCATTCAAGTTGAAGTTTTCCTGGTTCTTGGTATGATGAGTGATTTTTGATTGAAGATTGGGACATTTTGGGTATTATCTTATGAGAATCTGGATCCCATTTAAACCTCCTGTTTTAGCTGGTTTCTTCTGACACCAAGGGAAAGGTGGTGCTGCTTTGTTACTACCAGGCGGTGATAGGACTGGCCTCTATTTGTACCTGTAAAGGAAGAGGCTCCTTGTTACTGCTGATGGGGAGTGGGAGCTCAGGCTCCCCAGTAGGGCTTCCACTGACACCACTGTGGCTGGGAGGTATAAGAGTGGGTTATTGTTACTGTCCCCCACTGACCCCACAGGGGGAGGGTGTGCTTTTTCTCTATCACTCTTTCCTGGCTCTTTCTAACATAACCTCTGGGGGGAGTGACTACAGGATGGGGGGAGATCCCAGCTCCCCACTCAGCCTTCTCTGGAACCACCCAGACAGGGGGTTCGAGGCACCTCATTACAGTAGTTAGCATGGAAGTCTAGGCTCTATACACACCCTCTGCTGGCAGGTGGGGGTCATGGTTTCTTCCTAGGGCTTTTAGCTGGAGTAGAACAGGTATTTTCTAAACATTTTCTGTCTTTCTAGTCTCTTTCTTGGTCCTTTGGTTAGGAAGAGGAGAGCTTTGAAGGAGAGTTTTGTTCATTTGTGTAGCTTGGTGTGTCAAGGTGTGTGGCTTCTTTAGATACAAGCCTGAGATATTGAGGGCAGAAGAAAATCCAGGGAACTACCTACCATGTTCCTTGAGGACAATATGGCGGTCACCCCCGAAGGTCCCTAGCCTGTCTGCTTCTTTCTTTCCACCTTGAATTTATGTTCATTTTATATATGACATCAAGGGTTTTTCGTTGTACTTAGCTGGGGGACTAGGGAAGAGTACATCTATTCCATCTTCCCAGAACTTTGTACAGCATTTCATGTCCTATCTTTTTCCTGTTTAGCATACTAGCTAGTATTTCTGGGACAGCATTAAATAATAACAGAAAGAGCATCTATCCTTTCCTCTATTCCTCATTCAGTGAGGATGCTTCCAATGTTACCCCATAAAGTATGATGACTAGTGTTGGACATTAGTTTGAGACATTAAATTCAATCAGTATATACTTAAATTCAGTTGAACAAATATTTAGTAGTACTTGCCATGTGTAATTCACTGCTCTACAGCTGGACATATAGCTAGCAGGGAATAAGAAGGTCATAATTCTTTTCTTCCATATTAGAAATTATCTTTTTCTCTACCACAAGAGCCACCTTTCAATTAACACTATGTCTCCCATTTCTTCATCCTTCTGGCCCGCTCGGGAGTTGAGGTGGATGGCAGGGAACAATGTGGCTCACACTTAGACCAGAGAAATACGAGGTATATTAAGTTACATTAAATCTATGGTCCTATCTTATGACTCGTAAGCAAACAGAGAGAACTAGTGCATACAGTACATACAGAAGGCCATTTAATGGAGCCAAGTCTCAGGCCTGAGAAAGGACTAGAACCAGGACCCACCAGGACTCTTTGTACCTATGTTGCCCCTCTTTTCTGCATCCTTTGCCTCCCCTTCTCCTGCAGAGTCAGCTTTGGTCCTCTCCTCCTGCCTCAACGGCGGTGATAGACACGGTCTATTTTCTAGGCTCGTATCCCATCATACAAGGAAATAGTCCAAATTGAACTCCTCATTCTGAGCATCAGGTTGGCTCAGCTTGACACTTGTCCACCCCCTGATCCAGCCAGCTGTTGCCAGGGATCCTGGTCCGGTGGTACAAATGTGGCTGCTAGGAGTTCACCTTTATGCTAGGGGTGGGTGCCACCCTGAAAGATGGAGTGGGCATTCTCCTTACACTTTATGACTGTGCAGTAATAACATGAAGCTACAGGGACTAGATAAGAAATCATTTTATACATGCAGTGGTATAACTGCACAGACTAACTGCCCTTACATTGGGCCTCCAAATTAGGGCTTCTGTAAATTGCTGTGAGAACGTTTGGCCTGAGGTTGTGCCCTTTCCTGGTCCGTGTAGTACATTTTTATCACCAGTGGATCCTTTGCCTTGCTATGGGTCATATCATGGCTTATGGCAGACGATTTGTCTCTAATTTATATTCACCTTCACCTCTGCCTGGGCTTATAGATAAAGCCATACAGAAATTCTTTTGAATATAAATACTTTCAAACAAGGGTAGCATATTTCCTAGCCAGCAATGTTAAGCCATGAATTCTATTCTCAGCGGTTGAATCTAATCTTCCTTCACATCTTTTTTCTTTACCGACTCTTTTTCTGGTATTGGTGTCATAAAGAAATATTTGGTGTGGTCGATGATGTCAGCAGCTCACTTCCACATCATTGCTAATTCTCATATAGAACACACACTAAACTCCTAAGGGCTGAAGGTTGCTATTTTCCACCCTTTTTTTCACGGAATCACTCACGGCTGCTTTCCCTTTTTCTTAGACCAGTATTCTAGCATATTCTACCATTTTAGTCAAGGACCCTTCCTCCAGCCTGTGCTTCTACCATTTAGATGTTCTAAGCAACGTCTTTTCTCTACTACCTATATGGATGTCCTGGTCCTACCTCACCCTGGAAGAATTACAATTAAGTTCTATTTCCAGGGCTCAGAGACACAAGTAAAGGGCTCACTCCTTATGGTAGCCCCAGTAGGTATTTGGAACAGCCTAGGAACAAAGGATATCATGTGCCCTCTGGCGAAGTCTCTGCTCGTGTTGGTACTAATGGCCTATTCAGCTAGACATGTCATTGGTTTAGTGTTCCCCAAATCTCTGCCCTCCCCCCCGAATCAAACTTATCAGGGTTGCTAGGAGACACAGGCAAATCACCTATCAGAAACCATCAGGAAAAGGATACCAGATGTTAGTGGTGAACAACTTTCACCTGGACAGTTCAAGCTGGGTGATTTCCGTAAGCCCAGATGCAACAGATTTACATTTCTTTGATTCTAAAACACTAATTTTAACATGCATCGTACATATAATAACAAAAGACAGCACTGGCAAGTTTCTTTTGACATCTTGATCACAGGACCATTAAAATGTGGGGGAAATGGATCTTAAAATTGAAGAATTGCATTCGTATCTCACAGGAACTCAAGAATCACATCACAAAGTAGGCTTTGCCGGAGTCCAGCGGTGTGTACAAAAGGAAGTGACTGAACCTTATAAAGCTACAGTCCTCTTGCATCTTGTGGCTGTTCCATTTCAATTTGAGTGTAAGTTACTAAAACCCTGAATGCATGCCAGTGCTATGGCTAAATTTCTGATTTAGCATTCTGTGGGGAGTAAATACCCCTACAAAGATAAAGAACATTAAGGATTTAAATTTTTTTAAATGTTTATTTATTTTGAGAGAGAGAGAGAGAGAGAGAGAGAGAGGAAGACACAGAATCTGAAGCAGGCTCCAGGCTCTGAGCTGTCACCACAGAGCCCCATGCGGGGCTTGAACCCACGAGCGGTGAGATCATGACCTGAGCTAAAGTTGGACGCTCAACCGGCTGAGCTACCCAGGCACCCCAAGAGCATTAGGATTTAAGTTTCCAGGAAAGAAAAGTAACCTAATTACTATATTAAAATTGTTCTTCATCTCACTGAGGAGAACCAATGAATAAAGTTCCTAAAATGATGATTGATCCTA
The DNA here is from genome assembly GCA_017311185.1 of Proteles cristata cristata. Taxonomy (NCBI): domain Eukaryota; kingdom Metazoa; phylum Chordata; class Mammalia; order Carnivora; family Hyaenidae; genus Proteles; species Proteles cristata. The sequence continues at coordinate 406,188 of JAESUZ010002059.1, forward strand.
TTCAATTGTAATTATGTAAAATATCCTGGTACCACTAAATAAAATTATCTCATTCTAGTATGGTGTTCCTTCTTGCTGGGGTCTGACTGCTGATAAAGGATGTTCTTGTTCCTGCCCGAGTTCAAAGCCAACCAAGGAGAGCCGTGAGAATCACATGGACGGAGACTGAATATCACCCTGTTACAGTGATGATATATTGGAAAGAGTGGCCAGGCGTCCTGGCTAGGTGGCTCCTCTGACTCTTTAAATTTAGCCAATTTAAACTTTGGAACTGTCCATCCAAAGGAATATTTAGGTCCACAGAGTAGACTCACTTAACCAGGATTTCCACCATCAACTAGTTCAGAAGGAAGAGGACATTTTTACTCATAAGTTCAAATAGATTCATTCCACCCAGTCTAGAAATGTGGACCAGTGGTTATCACCCACCATTGTATCCCATTCCTAGATGAGGCAAGTAGTAAAGTGTAGGATTAAACATTAGGAGTGTTTATGGGGACCCCTACTTATAGAAATTGGATAAACAGGGCATGGAAGTTTCCTAAAGGATGTTTTTATTCATTAATTTAATGTGGTGGCCAGCTCCAAGATGGCCTCCAATGGGCCCCACTTCCCAGTATTCTTTACCTGGTATGGTCTCCTCCCGTATTATACCAGGATTGATATGCATGACCAATAACTTATGGCAGAAGTGGAGATGTGTGATTTCTAAGATTGGGTCATAAAAGACACTGTGAGTCCCATCTTGGGGGCTCTCTCTTGCTTTCTTCCTTGTTCTGAGGAAAGCCAGTTACCATGTTGTGAGCAGTCTGAAGGTAGCCGCCTGCCAAAAGCCAGTGAGAAACTGAGGCCCAACAATAGTATGTGAGTGAGCTTGAATGTTGAAGTGCCAGTTGAGCCTTATAATGATGGAAACCCTAGATAACAGGTTGACTACAACCTCATAAAAGACTCTGAACTAAAACCACCCAGCTAATCAGCTGTCAGATTCCTGATTCTCAGAACCTGTGTGATAGATAATAACACATTTTTTGCTTTTGTTTTTAATTTTTTAATGTTTGTTTATTTTTGAGAGAGAGAGTGTAAGTGGAGGAGGGAGAGACAGACAGACAGAATCTGAAGCAGACTCCAGACTTTGAGCTGTCAGCAGAGAGCCTGACACATGGCTTGAACCCACAAACCATGAGATCATGACCTGAGCTGGAGTTGGACACTTAACCCACTGAGCCACCCAGGCACCCCTATTTTTGTTGTTTTTAGTCTCCTAAGGTTTGGGGTAATTTGTTAGGCAGGAAAACATAAGTAGAGCATTTACCTAACATTTATTTCATATATTTATCAGCTTCCACAAGTGTCAGGCACAATGGGAGTCCTTGTCCCCATGATCTGCCGTATCGATAGGGGAACTGTGAGCTGCACAGCTTTTTCATGAATGTTCTGTACAACAACTCTGTGGGGCCAGTGAGCTGATTTCAGTTTTACAGATGAGGAAACTATGACACAGAAAGATTAACATCATGCTCAAAGTGTCAATGGATCAGTTATACTAAAATAACTAATAGAAGTTAAGTTTGGTTGCCTGTATTGTGTTGTGGGTCTCCTTCGTTTCTAGATATGCGATAGAGAAAACAAGACTTATGCTGATATTTCACTGGGAACACAGGTGTAGTAAAGTGTTATTGCTACAGGCTGCAGAGGGACAACCTGGGGTGTGGGCCTGGCCAGGACAGCAGGGAGCTCAGTCTCTCTGAGTGTCTTGGCTGGGATGCACTTGTGATGCAAAATTCCATTTAAAAAAATATGTTTATTTTTGAGAGAGAAAGACAGTGCATGAGCAGGGGATAGGCAGAGAGAGAGAGAGAGAGAAAGAGAGAGAGAGAGAGAATCCGAAGCAAACTCCAGGCTCTGAGCTGTCAGCATAGAGTCCAAAGTGGGGCTCTAACTCAACAAACTGTGAGATCATGATCTGAGCCAAAGTTGGACGCTTATCCGACTGAGCCACCCAGGTGCTCCCAGAATTCCATTTTGAAGCAGTCCCTATTTAAAGATAGCCTTGGCAAGTGGCCAAGCTTGAACTGCCAGACATCTCAAGGAGATTGGCCTACAGGGTGCATAGCTGTGATTCAGCACCATTTAGCTTTGAACACACATTTTATCATGTTCATCTCTTGGCTATTGAGGTCGTTTTATTTGCTCTTGGTTTTTAGTGAGTAGCAGTGTAGAAACCATAAATTTAAATATACAATTTTTTAAATGTTTATTTATTTTTGAGAGAGAGAGCGTGAGTAGGGAAGGGGTAGAGGAGAGGGAGACACAAAATTTGAAGCAGGCTCCAGGCTCTGAACCATCAGCACAGATCACAACACGGGGCTTGAACTCACAAACTGTGAGATCATGACCTGAGCCGAAGTCTGAGCTTAACTGACTGAGCCACACAGGTGCCCCTCGATATACAAAATTTAAATCATCAAATGTATGGCGCTCTTTGGGGGCATTTTTGTGGCTACCAAATAGATGTATTGTCATAACTGAAATGCATCCTTAATTAATGTTAACCATTTGACTGTAGAGCATGAAAAGATACTAATCCTCCCCAAGTTACCAAAGTAGGAAATTTTATCTTTTCCACACTGCAGAAAGTACTGTAAGTCAGGAAAGATTCTTTTCCAGCACTGACTCATAATTGCAGTTGAGAATTTTCTAAGTCTGGGGGTGCCTGGGTGGCTCAGTATGTTGGGTGTCCTGCTTTGGCTCAGGTCGTAATGTCACGGTTCATGGGTTTGAGCCCCGCGTTGGGCTCTGTGCTGACAGTTCAGACCCTAGAGGCTACTTCAGATTCTGTGTGTCCCTCTGCCCCTCCCTCACGCATGCTCTGTCTCTCTCCCTCTTAAAAACAAACATTAAAAAAAATTTTTTTTAAAGAATTTTCTAAGTTTGATGAAATTTAAATCTTTAGACAGATGGTTACATCAGGTTTGAGTATCCATATTTTTGCTATGAATACATTTATTTATGAATAAATAGGTTGTATCAATTAACAGTATAACAGCTGGAACAATAACAGTGAAAATTAATGTCTTTGCATCTGATTTCTTATTCCAGTTGGAATTTCTGTGTTTCTTGGGTTTATATTTCAGGTTGGGCTTTTTTTCTTTTCTTTACTTTTCTTTTCTTTTTTTTTTTTTCTTTTTTCTTTTTTTGGTTATCCTAGAGGATGAAAATGCAGTTGGAGACAGTTCTGGAAGGGAGGAGGAAATGTAAGAACAGTTCTCTATAGCCAGTATTAGTAAAGATTAATGCTACTAACTAGATTATATTCAGGCCACCTCTAGTACAGATCAACCATCATGCTTATTAACAAAAGGCTAAATCACCTCCTATTTCCCCAATACCACCCCACGCCCCAATAGCAGTTCTTCATTTTGCTCTGCTCTTTGAGACCTGATCTGTCTCATGTTGTTTTTCTGAGCAAGAAATGGACATCCTACATTGCTCAGAATTTTGTTAGGAAGATGCAAGCCTGTGAAGACAATGCGTCTCTAACTTAACTGCCTGGGGTTTTTCTGAAGAAAAGGTTCAGAACATATGACTTGTGAGAAATTTTAAGACTTTGAACTTTTTGGAAAATCAGTATCAGATTAAAGTTATCTCTCTTTTCTAAGTTTAAATTTTATGAAGTATTCTGATTCATGTCCCCTGTCTTTTATGAAATCTTAGTCCATTCTAATACTCAGTTGCCTCAGAACCACAGCAATAATGGTTTGTTCACTTAATCACTTAAGAAACACTTGTTGAATACCTGTTATGGGCTATCGCCTATGCTAGAAAATTATATCCTGTGGTTTCTGCAGGTTTTGATCTAGCAACAGATGATTTACACTGCAATGAGGGATAAGCGGTGTAGCATTTTTGAACAGCAGATCAAGTCTCATACCTGGCCTGAGTTTTAGGTGGTTTTCTGGGAAAACAGTGGCTAACCTGGGAGAAGAGATTACATACAAAAGACAGAGAGATGTGAGAATGCGGTGCAGGCGGTAAGGTAAGCAGTAAGTAAGGTGAGCAGGGGCCTGTCTGGAAAATCTTTGGGTATAAAGTTAAGGAGTTTCCATGTTATTGTGAAAGCATTGAAACCACTGAAGATGTTTAAATAGTAAAGCAAAATGATCCAGTTGGTGTTTCAGAAACATCCCTCTGGAGGATATCCATTATAGACTATGCAATGGATGAGATACCCTGGCCAACCTTCCCAGTGAAAACAACTAAAAATTCCAGATGAAAGCAATTTTTATATGAATTATTAAATGAATCAATGAGCTGGCAAGAAAGTAGGAAACCAAAAATCCAGGTAAAGAGAGGAGCTCAGAAAGAAGCATAGATGCTTTCTATTTATCTTCAGGGCACTTAAAGAAGATGGACTTAAAGTTTGATTTTTATCTCCTTTTTGGCTATGGAGTGCAGGACACAGCTTGGGGGGGGCCTATCTAAAATAGGGAGTCTAATAGGAGACCTACATTATATAACTGCGATGCCAGAAATCACACCCTTAAAGAAAGGATGAACTAGAAAGAAAGCAGGGTGGTCTACTACCCTCAGGGAATTTCACAGAAAATTACCAGTCTGAAAATATAGTGCTAAGATAAGATGAGAAGCAGTTTCTCCTGAATGTAATCACAAACAAGTCCTCATACAAGTTTGTTCCCAAGATTCATATTATTTACACAGTTCTGAAAAAAAGATCTCAATCTGAAGTTTTAACATAAAATATTTCCCTTCTGGTAGTGCCTAAGAAACCATTGAAAATGCTCTCTGGAGGAGCCCACCTTCCTTATGAGCTCAAAGAATTTACCTAAGTGAAGTGCTAAAAAAAGTATGAGCACACAGTAAAATTAAACAAACAAAAGCATACACAAAGTATACCGAGAGAGAGAGAGACAGAGAGAGAGAGAGAGAGACCAGCATTAAAAAAAAGCCAGCAGAAACAATACATAGCAGAATCAGACAAGAAAAGATTATAGTCATGTAAATTTATATTAAATGTATAACAATATCGTAAAGATCTTGATAGGAGAAATGGGAGTATACTATTGTAAGATTCTTATACACTATATGAAGTGGTACAATATCATTGTAAAGCATATTGTGATAAATTAATACGTACTGTAAACCCTAGAGCAAATGAATGAATGAAGAATTATGTCTAATAAGTTCACAAAGCAGTTAAAACACAAAAAGCCTTCAATTAATCAAAGGAAGAGAGAAAAAGAGGAAAAGAGAACACAGGACAGAAAAAAAAAAAAGAAAACAAGTAGCAAGATAATAGACTTAAATGTAACCATATCAATAATCATATTAAATGTAAATGGTCTAAACACCTCAATGCAAAGGCAGAGAGTCTCAGAATGGATAAGAAAGCAAGACTCGACAATATGTGGTTTATTGGAAGCACACTTCAAATATAAAGACACAAATGGGTTAAAAGTAAAAGAATGAAAAAACATATGCCATGCTAATACTAATTGAAAGAAAGTTGGGGTGGCTATGTTAATACCAAACAAAATAGATTTCACATTAAAAAATAATAACAGGGATTGTCATTATGAAATAAGTATCCTAAATGTTTATTCACCCAATAACAAAGATTCAAAATATATGAAGCAAAAACTGATAGAACTGCAAGAAGAAATAGACAAATCTACTGCTATGGGTGGAGATTTCAAAGCTCCTTTATCAGTGGTTCAGTAGGCTTTGTTGGGGCTGAGATCTGTGTTTCAAACAAGCTCCCAGATGATGCCAGTGCTGCATCTAGCAATATTAGTAAGATGCTAGAAGATAAATCAGAAGAAAATGTTTACAGTGAACTGCAAAAAGAAGAGGAGATGCAGTAGAAAGGGTAAGATATAGTGACAAAGTTCAACATATATGTAATTACTTGAAGAGATAACAATTGCTAAGAATTTGTTTAAAAGACATCAAGCTGTAGATTCATGAAGACTTAGTAGACTTCAAGTAGACTTCAAGTAGGGTAAATACAAAGAAAATCACACCCTCAAATATATATGTATGTGATGTGTTAATATATACACCCTCAAATATATATATGTTAATAATATACATTATATATTATGTTAATATGTATGTTAAACTGTTGAAAACTAAAGACAGAGATCTTAAAAGCAGCTATGGAAGACAATAAAGATAACTTTCAAAACAGTGACAGTTGGACTAAAGCTTGATTTGTTAGTAGACAAAAATGGAAAACTACAAATAGAAATATATAAATCCTTATTTATAGTGGGAGATTTTAGGATATCTCTTGGTATCTAATAGAACAAAGCAGAAAAAAACGAGGAAGATATAACAATAGGATTGTTGATACACTTGACCTAATTTCTTATAAAATACCTTACACTCAATAGCTGCAGAATAAACATTCTTTTCAAGCATACTTAGAAATTTTTAAAAATTAACCATATACTGAGCCATACATTTTGAAGAATTTATTTCTTTTTTAAAAATTTTTAAAATGTTTATTTTTTTTAATTTTTATTTTTAAAAGTTTATTTATTTCTAGGAGACAGAGAGAGAGACAGCGTGAGCAGGGGAGGGTCAGAGAGAGAGGGAGTCACAGACTGAAACAGGCTCCAGGCTCTGAGCTGGCAGTCAGCACAGAGCCCGACGCGGGGCTCGAACCCACGAACCGCGAGATCATGACCTAAGCGAAAGTCGGACGCTTAACCAACTAAGCCACCCAGGCACCCCTTATGTTTGTTTATTTTTGAGAGAGAGAAAGAGAGAGTGTGAATGGGGGAGGGGCAGCGAGAGAGGGAGACAGAATCTGAAGAGGCTCTAGGTTCCAAGCTGTCAGCACAGAGCCTGTTGTGGGGCTGGAACCCACAAACCACAAGGTCATGACCTGAGCTGATGTCAGACATTTAACCAACTGAGCCACCCAGGCACGCCTCAAAGGATTGATTTCATTATAGCATCTGTTTTCTGTCAACATTATAATTAAGCTAGACATGAGTTTTTGAAAAGATAACAAGAAAAATCCCCACACTTTTAGAAATTTAATTATTCATGTGATGCTAATATTCTCTCTATACATATCTCTAAGATCTTTGGTAACATCCCCTTGTTCACTCTTGAAAGCACTTATTTGTAACTTCTTCCTTTTTATCTTGTTAGGAGTTTATTAGCCTTTTCAAAGAAAAGGCCTTTGTTGATTTTCTTTACTGTATTCTAGTTCTGTATTTCATTAATTACTACTCTTAAATTGTTTCTTTCTTTCTACTAGCCTTTGATTTAATTTTTTCTAACTTCTTGAGGTGGATGCATGGTTCATTGATTTTTAGGCTTTCTTTTTCTTTAATATATGCATTTAAAGCAAAAATTTCCTTTAAACATAGTTTTAGGTACACCTAATTACATTGGTGTGTTGTGTTTTCATTAATTAATCAAATTATTCTGTAATTTGCATTGTAGTTCATTCTCTGACTCATAGGTTATTAATTTTCAAACATATAGGAATTTTCTAGTTGTTTTATCCTTACTGCTTTTTAGCCTGATTACCTTATGATTAGAAAACATCCTCTATGATTTCAGACACCACATGATATCAGTTGACACTTACTTTAAATGTATTCTTCAGTCGAATGCAGTGTTCTATACCCTTTCATTAAGACAGGTTTGTTATTGTATGGTTCAAGTCTATACATTCTCTGATTATTTTTTGTCTGCCTAGTCTGTCACTAAGAAGTGTGTTAAAATCTACCACGATTGCCAATTTGTCTATTTCCCCTTAGAGTCCCTTCAAAGTCTGTGTTATATATTCTCAGTCTATTATTAGTTTCATGCAAATTTAGAATTATTTCCTCTGCCCCATTAATTGAACTCTGTATCATCATGAATTTTTCATATTTATCTATGTTAATGCCTTTTGCCTTAATGTATCCTTTGTTGATCTACTAATATTAACATAGCCATACATCTTTCTTTCGGTTAGTGTTTGCAGGGTATATCTTTTTTCATCCTTTTATTTTCAACTTTCTTGTGTCCTTAGACTCAAGATGAACTCTTGTAAATAATATACAGTTGGTTTTAAAAAATTCAGTGCTTCTTTGTCTTTTTCTAAAAAATGTTTATTTATTTTGAGAGTGAGAGAACATGAGCCAGGGAGGGGCAGAGACAGAGAGAGAGAGGGATGGGGGGAGGGGAGGGGAGAGAGAGAGAGAGAGAGAGAGAGAAGGAGAGAAAGAGAATACCAAGCAGGCTCCATGCTTAGCTTGGAGTTTGATGTGGGGCTTGACGTCACAATGGCAAGATCATGACCTGAACTGAAATCAAGAGTTGGATACTTAACCAACTGAGTCACCCAGGTGCCCCAACTTCTTTGTCTTTCAACTGTCTTTTTAAAAATGTTTATTTATTTTAGACAGAGAGAGAGTGAGCAAGCAAGCAGGAGGGGTAGAGAGATAGGGAGGCAGGATCCAAAGTGGGCTCTGTGCTGACAGCAGAGAGCCTGATGTGGGACTCAAACTCACGAATTGTGAGATCATGACCTGAGCAGAAGTTGGGATGCTTAACTGACTGAGCCACCCAGGTGCCTTCTGTCTTTTAAATTTTGGAGAATTTAATCTATTTATATTATTTCCATTACTGATATATCAGGGCTTAAGTCTACCACCATACTCAATACTTTCTATTTCTCTTGCATGGTCTATATTTCCCTTCTCTCATTTTAGGCTTTGTTTTGGATTAATCAAGTATTTTCTATGATTCCATTTTCTCCTCAATCAGCCTAAATGTTATACACTCTTTTAGACAGTTTTAAGGTGTTTTATCTTTTGCTGTTTACAGCAAATATATATGTTGACTTATAATATGTATACTTGACTTATATAATTCTATATATAATTCTAATTTGATTAGTACATTTATCTCCTCACAGAAAAAAATGTAAGAATCATAGAATTCTTTAACCCTTTTTACTGGCTTAAATAATATTTAAGCCACTGTTGCCTAATATTTTAATTCTATGCATATATATAAAATGCAATTCCTACAATACATTACTATTATTATGTTTACCACAGCCAATATTCATTTATATTTAGCCCTATATATGTTGCTCTTTCTTCCTTTCTGCACCTTCAAACCTCCATTTGGGACTATTTTCCTTTTGTCTGAAGAATATTCTTTAGTATATCCTTTAGTGTAACTCGGCTGATACCCAATCCTTTTGGTTTGTTTGTATGAGAATGTTCCATTTCACCTTTGGTTTTGAAGACCAGTTTACTGAATATAGACTTCTAGCCTGATAGTTGTTTTCTTCTAGCATTTTAAAGATATTACTTCACTGTCTTTTGGCTTCATTGTTTTTGTTGAGTAGTAGACTATCAGTCTAACCATTGCTTCTTTAAAAGCAATCTGTCTTTTTTTTTTCCCCCAGTTAAAAAATTTTTTCTTTGTCTTTGGTTTAGCAGTTTTATTATGATAGGTTTAAGTTTGGATTTCTTTTTTAAATTAATTAACTAATTAATTAATTAATTTGAGAGAGAGAGAGAGAGAGAGAGCATGAGTTATGGAGAGGGGTAGATGGAGAGAAAGAGAGAATCTTAAGCAGGCTCCACAGTCAGCACAGAGCCTGATGTGGGGCTTGATCCTATAATCTTGGGATCATGACCTGAACCAAAATCAAAATGTCCAACTGACTGAGCCACCCAGGTGCCCCTGGTATTGACTTCTTTGTATTTATCCTCGTTGGTATTCTTAAGCCTTCTTGAGTTGATGGATTGATGTTTTTAAAAATTTTTTGATAACTTCTTAGTCACTTCAACTACTGATATGTTAGATCTCCTTTCTGTGTCTTCTATATTTCTTACTTTCTCTTCAAATTTTTCCAAACCATTATCTTTCATGCTTAAGCATGAATATTTTCTTCTGCTTTATCTGCCAGTTCGTTAATTCTTTCTTTATCTGTGCACATACTGCTAAATAATCCATCTACTGAGTTCTTTAAAAAATTATTTTTAATGTTTACTTTTTTTGAGAGACAGACAGAGCCTGGGTGGGGGAGGGGCAGAGAGAGAGAGGGAGACCCAGAATTTGAAGTAGGCTCCAGGCTCTTAGCTGTCAATGCAGAGCCTGACATGGGGCTCAGACTCATGAACTGTGAGATCTGACCTGAGCCAAAGTCAGATGCTCAACCAACTAAGCCACTCAGGTGTCCCTACTGAGTTCTTAAGTCAGATTATTTTATTTTTCAATTCACGAATTTCCTTTTAAAATGTTTTTCATTTTTGAGAGAGAGAGAGAAAGTAGTGGAGGGGCAGAGAGAGGGGGAGACACAGAATCTGAAGCAGAATCTGAACTGTCAGCCCAGGGCTTATTGCAGGGCTTGAACTCATGAACTGCAAGATCACGACCTGAGCCAAAGTTGGATGCTTAACTAACTGAGCCAAACAGGCACCCCTTGGATTTCCTTCTTATTTTGTTTCTAGATCACTGCTGAAATTCTCAAATCTGATCTTCACCTGCTTGAGCATAGTAACTATGGTTCTTTTGAAGATTCGGTGTCTGGAGTTTCTGTGTCTGTTCCTATTGGCTATTATTTCTATTAATTTTCATTGTCCTAGGTTTTTTATGGTCTGATTATTTTTATTGTGTTTTGGACATTGTAGGTGCAATATTGTTTGTAGAAAGTTTTGAGGACTAGGATCACGTTGGTGTACTCCAGAGAAGATTAGTTTTTGCTTCTGTCAGATGACTGGGGACACTAGCCAGTCAGGACTACTGTAATACAATTTCAGGGCTTGAGAGGGTTTATAGCCCAACAGAAGTCCTTGCCGGGGGCTACCCATGCCTTATACCCACAGTAGAGACTTTTGTGGTCTCAAACCAAACTGATTGAGGCTCACTCATCTTTTATGTGCTTGCCAGACCTGAATATCAATCCCTCTCACCCTTGAGTCCGTCAAAATGAGAGCCTAATCTCTTGACTTCTCAGATTTCCCTCCTCAGAATTGGCAAATGTCTCCTGGATGAAAGTGGCCCAAAATGCCGGGCTCTACTCCCAGGGTCTTCTTCCTGTCCTAGATCCTGTCCTGCCAATTCATTGTTACCATGGTGGAGCTCTTTGGTGCTTGCTGGCAGATTTTATTTTACTTTTCTAGATTCTCTAATTTCTTTTGTGGTAGGGTTAGTGGGAACTCATCCACCAGTACTTGAAATGGAAGTGTTTTGCTTCATTCTTTTCCTTCAAATTGACTTGTCTTGAAAAAAGAAAAGCGAACCTCTACTTTACTCCATATGCAATAGTATATTCAACATGAATTAAAGGCCACAATAAGAAAAGTAAAGCTTTATGATTTTCAGTAGAAAATAGAGGACTTAATCTTGGTATGCTTAAGACAGAAGTACCCAGAAAGCATACCGAAGGGAAATAATTGCTGAATTAGATAAAAAGAAAATATGAAGTTTAGAAGAACAAAAGTGGAAAAACTCAGGTTAAAATTCAAGCCCATTTCAGAAATTATTTTTAAACATTTGTAACTGGCCAAAGATTCATATCCAGAATACATTTTAACAAAAGAAACCCAATAGGAAAAAATAGCAAAAGATACAATGATCCCAAAGAGGATGCTTTAGTGACAGATCAACATTGAAGTGATGCTCACCTGGCCAATAATCAGGGAATTCAAAATTAAGCAATGAAATATTTCATGTCCATCATAGTATAAAAAAATCTGACAAGTGTTTGAAATATATTGGAGAGACAGGAAGTCACCCTGAAAGCCAGACCACAAATGAGAATGGCCCATTGTTCTTTAAACCCTCTAAATCCATTGTATTTGAGATATCAGTATGTATTAAAAACTGAATAATACTCTTTTTGATTGAGCCATCCCAAACCTAGTTATAAACCCTTGAGGTATTAAGCAGTGCATAAAGAGACTTATATCAGGGTCTTTATTGTGTATCATTACTGGTGATAAAGGGAAATACAATTTGTATATGCCCATCAATAGGAAAATGGGTTTAAAACAGATATTTTAAGGGTGCCTGGGTGGCTCAGTCAGTTAAGTGTCTGACTCTTGATTTAAGCTCAGGTTATGATCTCAAAGTTCATGACTTTGAGCCCCAAATCAGGCTCTGTGCTGACAGTGTGGAACGTGCTTGGATTCTCTCCCTCTTTCTCTCTCCTTCTCTCTCTGCCCCTCCCCTGCTTTCTCCCTCCCTCTCTCTCAACATAAATAAACTAATAAAAATTTTTAAAAACAGGTATTTTATATACTAGATTAATACAAAGCAGTTTAAATTATTGATTGAACTGTATCTATGTGCATCAAGATGGACAAATTTTGTGACTATATTAATGGAGAGAAGAACATGTTGAATGGCAATGTGCACAATATGACAAAATGCAACGTTTAAAAGTAAGGAAAATAGGGGCATCTGGGTGCCTTAGTCAGTTAAACATCCAGCTCTTGATTTTCCCTCAGGTCATGATCTCACAGTTGGTGGGACCAAGCCCCACATCAGACCCCAAGCTGACAGCTGAAAGCCTGCTTGGGATTCTCTCTCCATCTCTTTCTGCCCCTCCCATGTACGCACACCCACTCCATCAAAATAATAAATAAACTTTAAAAAAAAGTAAGGAAAATAGTACTATAAATTCCTTAAAGATGTATACAGAGGTTGTAAAGATATAACAACAGAAAGAGCAGAAAGGATACACACCAGCTTCTGGTTATCTGTAGAAGAAGAAGTGGAGGTTAGGATGGAGAAAGAAAACAGACACTTTACCTCTAGTGGTAATGTTTTATTTCTTACACAACAAAAACAAAAGACAAAGAACTTGAAACAAATATGGCATGATGTTAAGCCTTTATTTCTTCTTAATTAATTTTTTTTTGAGAGAGAGAGAGAGCGCGCGCACTAGCAGGGGAAGGGCAGAGAGAGAAGGAGAGAAAGAGAGAATCCTAAGCAGGCTCCTCATTGACAGTGTGGAGATCATGACCAACCATGAGATAATGGCCTGAGCCCAAATCTGGAGTTGGGCGCTTAACCAACTGAGCCACCCGCATGCCCCGAAGATTTTCTTAATTAAGAAAGTAATTAAATAAGTCATGTAATCATTTCTAGAACATTAAAGGCATTGAAGAAAAACAGGGAGAAAGTATTAAGAAAGGGAGAGAAGGAAGGAATCAGACTGAATGGATGTCCTTACATATCACAAGCAGCTGCAGGGCTCAAGATGGTGACATTGATGACACTTCATGTGGAGGATGTTTTAAAAAAATTTCATTCCAATGAGTGTGGGACAGTGTCTTGGCATGTGTAGAAAGCTAGCTGAAAAAGTCATGAGGATAGAGATGAATAGTCTGGAGCCTTACTGATGTCAAGAGAGTCGCCTTGGCTTAAAATCTTTATCCATAATCTGGAGGTCACAGAGCACAGGAAACTGGGTTTGGAAAGGGCATCAAGCCCTTCCCGGGTGTGAGATTTCGGGCTGGTTTCACTGAGCTATGGAGTAGACCAAGAAGGGGTAGATAACACAGGGTCATCTGAACTCTCCAGAATGGGTACTGAGTGATGCTCAATAGACATGAAGATCTCACAGTAGGCATGAAGGTCCAGCTGTCCCCAGATGTCCTGGGCCAACGTGCCATCAAGGACCAAGCTGAGAATACTAGCTGGGGGGTGACTTGCATTTAGCAGATACCCAGGGAGGAAAGTGTGTACACCAGGCCCAGAGCAAGCAAGGCCGGGACAGAGAGGCATCCAATCAGGGTTCCTGAAGTTGTGGCACAAATGTCCTTGTTCACCAAAACTTAGAGTGTAGGATATCAATATTAAAGAAAATCTAAGATAAAGGAAAAGAAACTATGTACAAGAACTTACAAGTTTCTGTCTAAGCTGGTGGTTCCCAACTGAAATATAAAAAATTGGTCAAAAAGATCTTGTTTAAATTGAGAAGACCTTGGGATCCAGTCTTGGCTTTGAGCTTGTTTGAACAAGCAATGTCTGGATAAAACCAAGTGTGACAGGGGACCCTGGTCTGGACCTTCCTGTAGAGTTGAGGCTGATCTTGAATGTCCCTTCCTTCTGGGCAGGGTGCCCAGCAAGCTCACATCTCAGACACTATTTGCCCTCCATGTAGCCAGTTGCCCAAACAGATATAAGCACTCCCATTTTCCCAAAGGATTAAACAACCTAATTCTAAGCAAGAAACACTCATACTCCCCAAGCTCAGCTTATGTGTAAATGAAGCAGTGTATCACTAATTGGTGTTGAGATGAGTAAAGAAGCCTTGTTTGAATATCTATTTTTAGTTTCTTATTTACGTGGGAAATACCTCATCTTTCAGCTTGTTAAAAAGCTTTCTGACTTATAAGGATCTCATAATTGAATAATGAGATGCTGCTTTGGCATCTTGTTTCAAAATGTTTCCCCCCTCCAGTTACATTTTTTTTTTAAGGAAATAAGTGCCATTATTTCCATTCTTAATGTAAACAGCATGGTCAATTTTCTCCTAAATCTGTCTCTCTTAGAGTGAATGGGTTTGTAATTTAAGAGAGTTGGAAGGGAAATTTTTAAAAATGTATTTAGGAAGGTCTACTGAAATAAGTTAGAGTCTGTCTGTGAGACTTATTAAAGTGGTAAAAAGCATAAATCTTTCTATTGACCAGTTACTGGAGGTGTTCAAAATGAACTGATAAATCTAAATTTTTATTGAATATCATTCTAAAAGTCATTGATAGTTATAGATGGTTTGCCTTAGCTCTGGCTTAAAGAAGATAATTTTTGGTTAACAAATATCCATTCATTGTATTTTCCCAATTCTGTATCAATGTAAAGAATAAATACATTGGTAGTCAGTATCGTATAGATTTATTTTAGCACACAAAGGTGGGCTGGCATTAAAAGGGAAAATGACACCCCTTTTCCTGCCCTACCCTTTTTCTCTAAAGACTTTCTGGCTCAGTGGAAGCAAAGAATTCGTAAGATCTTTGCATTTTTGAGAGTAGCAGCCAACAAAAAATGTTCTCCCTATAAGACAGAAAGCAAATGAAAATCTCAACTCTATATTCATCAAACTCTGGAGAAAAGAGGCCTTCCTAAGCAAAGAGGTGGTTGAATTATTACAATGAAACATTTTTGTTGGATTTGACTGCATACGTTTTCCCCTTTTCTGTGTTTTATCTACCAAGTTCCCTCCATTTCTACCACTATCAGGCCACTGTCACCCCCCCCCAAAAAAAACCCCACAGCAGGGAACTAAACACAACAACAATATAAGAAACACATAAATCTAAGACTTCAACATAAACAGAGTTTCCTCTGGTTGAGATGGGGAGCCATGCAGTTGGACCAGTGGAAGGATTATGATTTGACTTAATTGATCACAAATCCGTTCGAGCTGCACTGAGAATAACCATAAAGAGTCCTGGGCAAAAGTCTGCTTAGGGCCATTGCAGTAATCCCGGGAGAGCAGATGACTCTCTGTGCCAGGAGGCAGCGGGAGAGGTAGAGAGAGAAGGGGTTGGACCCTGAATGTACTTTGAAGACTGAGCTGACAATGTGTTGATGAAATGGATGTGGAGTTTGAGATGGAAGAATTAAGAGTGATTCCAAGCTTTTTCACTTGAGCACCAGAACTAATAGAGCTGCCTTTAACTGAGATGGGGAACGTTGTGGGCAGGGCAGGTTGGGGAGAGAATTCAGGAGCTTTGCTTTGGATGTGTTAATTTTGACTTGACTATTAGACAGGCACGCGGAGATGTGGAGGAGGCATGTAGTGTTTATATAATAGGAAGAAGGAATATGTGGAAAGTCAGAGAAGCAGTAAAGACAGTGAAGGTTTAAAATGTTCACACAGAGATAAGGCCTGCTGACCTGAGTCCTGGGTCTGATAGCCATAGTGTGGAGCAGATAGATGCCAGTGCCCCTGGATTTCGGCCTCTGTAGTTGACTTCGGACGCTATAGATCAGTGTAACATACCTTTCATGATGCAGTTGCTGGTGGCTAAAGAATGTTGAACATTTTTTTCCAGTTTTTTTTAAAGATATAATTGACATATAAAATTGTATATGTTTAAGGTGTACAACATAATGATTTCATATTTGTATATATTGGAAAAGGATTCTCACACTAAATTTAGTTGACGTCTATCACCTCGCATAGTTTCAATTTTTTTTTTTTTAGGTAGGCTTCACACCCAGCAGCATGGAGCCGACCAGAGGGCTTGAACTCAGGACCCTGAGATCAAGAGCTGAGCTGAGATCAAGAGTCTAACGCTTAACTGACAGAGCCAACAAGGAGCCCCTACAATTTTTCTTTCTTGTGATGAGAACTTTTAAGAACTTAGCGACTTTCAAATATACAATGCAGCACTGTTAATTATAGTAGCTGCGTGATACATTACATCCCCAGGAATTTACCTTTTAATTGGAAGTCTGTACCCTTTGACTACCTTTACTCATTTTCCCCACTCTCCACCCCCTGCCTCAGGCAATCACCAATCTATTCTCTCTTTTGATGGGTTTGATTTTATTTAAGATTACACATATAAGTGAGATCATACAGTATTTGCCTTTCTCTGTCTGATTTACTTCATTTAGCAGAATGCCCTCAAGGCTATTGATATTGTTGCAGACGGCAGGATTTCCTTCCTTTTTATGGCTGAAAAATATTATATATACCATATTTTCTTTATCTGTTCACCCATCGACGGACACTTAGGTTGTTTCCATATCTTGGCTATTGTAAATAATGCTGCTATGTAGATGGGGTGTACCTAACTCTTCAAGACAGTGATTTCATTTCTTTCTTCTTCATGCTTTCTTCTGGGAATTTTATGGTTTCAGGTCTTATGTATAAGTATTTAATCCATTTTGGGTTAATCTTTGTGAACAGTGCAAGGTAAGGGTCCAGCTTCCTTCTTTTACTTATGAATGTCTAGTTTTTCCAATGCCACTTATTGAATAGACTGTCTTTCCCCCATTGAGTATTCTTGGCTCCCTTGTCTGACATGAGTTGACTACATATTCATGCGTTTATTTATGGGCTCTCAATTCTGCTCCATTGGTCTATGGGTCTGTGTTTATGCCAGCACCAGACTGTTTTGATCACGATAGCTGTGTAATGTAGTTACAATCATGACCTGTGGTACCTTCAGGGTTGTTCTTCTTTCTCAGGATTGGTTTGGCTCTTTGGGATCTTTTGTAGTTCCAAATAAATTTTGGGATTTTTAAAAAAATTTCTGTAAAAAGTGCTGTTAGAGGGGCGCCTGGGTGGCTCAGGCAGTTAAGTGTCTGACTTCAGGTTAGGTCATGATCTCACGATTCATGGGTTCAAGCCCTGCGTCGGATTCTGTGCTGACAGCTCAGAGCCTGGAGCCTGCTTTGGATTCCATGTCTCCTTCTCTCTGCCCCTCCCTGCTAGTACTCTGTCTCTCTCTCTCAAGAATAAATAAACATTAAAAAATTAAAACAATCCTGTTGGAATCTTAATAGGGATTGCACTGAATCTATAGATGGGTAGTATGGACATGTTAGCAATATTTATTCTTTCAGTCCATAAACACGGAATTCATGTCCATTCATTTTTGTCTTCTTCAGTTTCTTTTATCAATGTATTATAGTTTTCAGTGTAGAGATCTTTCTCTTCCTTGATTAAACTCATTCCTAAGTATTTTTGTTGTTGGTTTTTTTGATGTTATTATAAATGGGATTGTTTTCTTTATTTTTTTTTTCAGATAATTTATGAGTGTATAGAAATGCTACTGGGGCACCTGGGTGGCTTAGTTGGTTAAGCGTCCGACTTTTGCTTAGGTCATGATCTCGCGGTTCGTGGGTTCGAGCCCCGCGTCAGGCTCTGTGCTGACTGCCAGCTCAGAGCCCGGAGGCTGTTTCAGTCTGTGACTCCCTCTCTCTCTGACCCTCCCCTGCTCACGCTGTCTCTCTCTCTCTCTCCTGGAAATAAATAAAACATTAAAAAAAAAAAAAAGAAATGCTACTGATTTTTGTAGGTTGATTTTGTATTCTGCAACTTTACTAAATTAGTTGATTAGTTCTAAGAGTTTTTTGTACGTATGGAGTGGTTAGAGCTTTCTGTATATAAAATCATGTCATCTGCAAATGGATAATTTTATTTCTTCTTTTCTCATTTGGATGCCTTTTATTTCTTTTCCTTGCTTGATTGCTATAGCTAGGAATTCCAGTATTATATTGAATAGAAGTGGTGAGAGCAAGGGGTGCCTGGATGGCTCAGTTGGTTAAGCATCCGACTTCGGCTCAGGTCATGATCTCATGGTTTGTGAGTTTGAGCCCCACATCAGGCTCTGTGCTGACAGCTCAGAGCCTGGAGCCTGCTTCAGATTCTCTGTCTCTCTCTCCCTCCCCCCCTCCCCTCTCCCTCCCTCTCCCCTCTCGCCCCTCCCCTGCTCATACTCTGTCTCTCTCTCTCTCTCAAAAATAAACATATTAAAAAAAAAGTGGTGAGAGTGAGCACCATTGTCTTATTCTTGATTCTTAGAGGAAAAGTTTTCAGTCTTTCACTGTTGAGTATGATGTTGGCCATAGACTTGGCCTTTTTCATGCTGAGATACATTCCTTCTATACTCAATTTGTTGAGAGCTCTTGTTATAAAAGGATGTTGTATTTTTGTCAGATGCCTTTTCTGCATCTATGTGATTTTTATCTATTTTGTCTGGTATGCTTTCTTTTGGTTACTGTTTGCTTGAAATATCTTTTTCTGTCCTTTTGCTCTGTCTTTGTGTGCCATTAAAAAATATTTTTTAAATTTTATTTTGAAGACAGAGAAAACATGAGTGAGGGAGAGAGGCAGAGAGAGAGAGAGAAGTTGGGGAGAAAATCTCAAAGCAGGCTCCATGCTCAGCATGAAGCCCAACATGGAACTCATTCCCACAACCCTGGGATCATGACCTGAGCCAAAATTAAGATTCAGACACTCAACTGACTGAGCTACCTCAGTGCCTCCATCTTTGTTTGCCATTAAAACTAGAGTCCCTTATAGGCAGCATATAGTTAGATCTTGTGTTCATATACATTCAGCTTTTCTATGTCTTGTGATTAGAGAATTTAATCCATTTACATTCATAGTAATTATTGATAAGTAAGGCTTTACTCTTGCATTTTGTTAGTTTTTTTCTGTTTTGTAGATTTATTGTTTCTTGCTTATGTTGCTGTCTTGTCTTGTGGTTTGGTGGCTTTTTGTAGCTGTATGCTTTGGCTTCTTTACCACAATCTTTTGTGTATCTACTGTAGGTTTTTCTTTTGTGTTACCATGAGACTTACATAAAATATCTAATAATGTCCTATTTTAAGCTGATAACAACTTAACTTCAATAGCATACATAAAGTTTATACATTTAATTCCCCCCTCACATTTTGGGTTATTGATGTTACAATTTACATTTATTATATTATGTATCCTATAACAAATTATTGAAATTATGGTTATTTTTAATACATTTGTTTTTTAAATTTAAAAATTCAAGTATAATTAACATCCAGTGTTATGTTAGTTTCAAATGTAAACTATAACAGTTCAACAATTCTATACACTACTCAGTATTCATCACAATAAGTGTACTTTTAATCTCCTTCACCTATTTCATCCATCCACCCACTGGTTTGTTCTCTATATTTAAGAGTCTGGTTTTTTTAACCTCACTTTTTAATTTTAACTTTTTAAAAAGTAGGCTTCATGCCCAGCATAGAGCCCAGCATAGGGTTTGAACTCACAACCCTGAGATCAAGACCTGAGCAGAGATCAATAGTAGGATGCTTAAGCAACTGAACCACCCGAGCACCCCTGTTTTTTTAACTTTTAGACTGGAGTGGTAAGTAAATTATGCACCACCATTATAGTATTAGAGAATACAAATATTTTGCCTGCTTATTTGCCATTGCCAGTGAGTTTTATACATACATTCATATGTTTATGAGGTTAATCAGCATCCTTTTATTACCACTTGAAGAATGTCATTTAGCATTTCTTGTAAGGCGTGGGTAGTGGTGATGAACTCCCTCAGCTTTTATTTGTTCAAGAAGGTCTTTCTGGGGCTCCTGGGTGGCTCAGTCAGTTAAGCATCCAACTCTTGATTTTGGCTCAGGTCATGATCTCATGGTTTGTCAGTTCAAGCCCTACATTGATCTCCATGCTGACAGTGTGGAGCCTGCTTGGGATTCTCTCTCTCTTTCCCTTCCTGCTCATGCTCTTTCTCTTTTAAAGTAAATAAACTTTAAAAAAAAACCTTAAAGAAAGTTTTTTCTTGTCCTTTATTTCTGAAGGACAGTTTTACTCCAGTAGTATTCTTGCTTGACAGGTTTTTTTCTTTCAATATTTTGAATATATCATCCCATTTTCTCCTGGTCTGCAAAGTTTCTGGTGATAAATCTGCCCATCATATTATGGGGGTTCCCTTGTATGTGGTGAGTGGGTTTTCTCTTGCTGCTTTCAAGATTCTCTTTTTGTCTTTGTTGACAATTTAGTTGTAAGGTATTTTGGTGAAGTTCTTTTCAGGTTCAACCTATTTGGGGTCTCTTGGACCTCATGAATCGAGATGTCCATTTATTTCTCCAAGTTTGAGAGTTCTTCAGTCTTTATTGCTTTTCTGTCCCTTTCTCCTCCACCCCTTCTGTGATTCCCAAAACATGTATATTGTTCCTTTTGATGGCATTCCATTAGCCCCACGACATGTGGACTTTCCTTGCTCTTTTCATTCTTTTTCTTTTTGCTTCTCTGACTGGACTCTTTCAGATGAATCTATATTCTTGTTTATTGCTTCTTTCTTCTGCTTGGTCAAGTCTGATATTGAACCTTCTATCTATTGAATTCTTTAGTTCAGATATTGTATTCTTCAGCACTAGTGTTTCTGTTTAGTATTTTGGGGGGTTGCTATTTCTTTGTCGAACTTCTCATTTGTTCATGTTTCCTCATTTGTTCATTGTTTTCTTAAGTTTTAGTTGTTTGTATGTTCCTGCAGCTCACTAAACTTCTTTAAGAGAGGACCATTATGGATTCTTTGTCAGGCAGTTTATAGATATCCATTTCCTTACCGTCAGTTACTAAAGCATTATTGGTTTCCTTTGGTCATGTCACATTTTTCTGATTCTTCACGATTCTGCATATTTGAGTAAGCTGCTTTCTCTTCTAGATTTTTTTGGGTTTGCTTTGGCAGAGATAGTTCTTCCCCAGTCAGCTCAGTTTGGGGCTCTGGTTGGGTCAAGTGGTGGGCCTTACCATCAAGGATCTCTATTTGGGCAAGGCCACTGCCCAAGCTCTGAAGTCAGGGAGATGCTGCTGGTTAGGAGTAGTCAGATAGAACTGCTGGCTTGGTTCCTTGGACCAGAGAATCTGGACGAGCTTCCTGGTCAGGCGAGATTAAATGCCACACTCAGGAGTAGGTGGGGCCACGAACCTGCTTCCTTTCCTGAGTAGAACAAGCAGAACAGGCTCAAAGGCTGGCATGGCTCACAGGTAGGGGAGCTGAATCAAGCTAAACTGCCCACTGGCTTGGCTCTGCATGTGGACAGAGCTGCTGGCTGGGCACTCTGCTCAGATGCCACTATAAGTGGACTGTAGGATGGGCCATGCAGCCGCCCTGCACCCCAGCAGACCCCTGGTTGGGCTAGCATGGGGACTATATTCAGTAGTATATATTCAGGCTTCAAATCTGTGTCCCTGCCTGAACAGGGCTGTATAACAGGCTCTGCATCTGGTAAAACCTGTTGTCTGGGAACCCAAAGCAGGCATAACTGCACACTGAGCTCCCTGGGCAGACAGGGTCACCAGCTTGGCTCCACTGAGGGGTAGAGCTATTGACTGGGCCAAGAAGTTGGAGCATTTTACTGTGTGCCAGGCACCATACTAAGCATTCTGGAAGCATGGCCTTACTGAATTGTTTCAACAACACTGTGCTGAATCCCATTTGGCAGATGAGAACATTGAAGTTGACAGTAACTAAGGAGCAGTAATGAGGGGAAGCAGGGAAGCTGGGATTCAAACCCAGGGCTACGTGACTCAAAAGTCTCATGTTCTTAACCTCTAGGCCTTTCTGTTTATTCTTTAGAGTCCTTGGTTGGCCTCTTCACAGGTGAGATCATACAAATTCTCAGTTCTATTTTTTTTTTAATTTTTTTTAATGTTTTATTTATTTCTAGGAGAGAGAGAGACAGCATGAGCAGGGGAGGGTCAGAGACAGAGGGAGTCACAGACTGAAACAGGCTCCAGGCTCTGAGCTGGCAGTCAGCACAGAGCCCGATGCGGGGCCTGAACCCACGAACCGCGAGATCATGACCCAAGCGAAAGTCGGACGCCCAACCGACTAAGCCACCCAGGCGCCCCACAAATTCTCCATTCTAATGGCTTCTCCGTAGCTCTTGGTCACAGAATTCACTATAATGGGGCAAGATAAAGAGGATCTATTTGCTATTATATACAAATATCACAGAATCACAGACACACACTTTTAAAAAAAAATCTTTAAATATACCAATATTTGGAGGAATCTTCTTTGAGGTATTCCTATTTTAAAAACTAGTGGCAATTCTATTTTAATGGCTTTTTCACTCTTTACTTTGGCCCAAAGATTCTATCTACATGTCAAGCCTCCCAAAAGTCTATTAATGCCCCCAAATTGCAAGAGTAAGAAATCTCTCTTCTGCAAAAGCCCTAATATCTGGCAAATGCATCAGACAAGTCAGGTAGGATGCAGGGAGGTGTCAGAGATAGAAGTGGGAAACGAGTCTGAACTTAAACACAGGGATTAGGTGCTAATTGCATTCAACAAGACAGTAAAGATTGAGATGTTCACCCTTAGGAAGATGTAGCTGAAATGAAGGCTAGATTAAAGGAATCACCTCATATTTAGTAAAAAATTATTTAGTTATTTATTTTCATAATCTCAACTCCTTGCTTTGAATGATGATTTTAAAGTTTATTTATTTATTTTGAGAGAGAGAGAGAGCAAGCAAGCAGGGGGAGGGGCCGAGAGATTTTTTAGAGAGAACCCCAAACAGGTTCTGTGCTGTTAGTGTGAGCCCTACAGAGGGCCCGATCTCACAAACCGAACCATGAGATCATGACCTGAGCTGAAATCAAGAGTCAGGACAGTTAACCTACTGACCCACCTCGGTGAATGTTGATTTTTTTTTTTTAATTATTTCTTTGCAGGGGAGAGAGAGAGAGAGAGCACGTGCACAAGTAAGGGAAGGGCAGAGGGCAAGAAAGAGACACAGAATCTGAAGTGTGTTCCAGGCTTTGAGCTGTCAGCACAGAGCCTGACATGGGGCTTGAACCCACAAACTGTGAGATCATGCATGATCTGAGCCTAAGTTGGATGCTTAACCAACTGAGCCACCCCGGTGTCCCTTTTTGATTTCTTTTGAATGTTTATTTATTTTTGAGAGAGAGAGAGAGACAGAGTGTGAGCAGGGAGGGGCAGAGAGAGAGGGAGTCAGAGAATCTGACAGGCTCCAGGCTCTGAGCTGTCAGCACAGAGCCCCATGTGAGGCTTGAACTTATGGACTGCGAGATCATGACCTGAGCCAAAGTCAGATGCCTAACAGGCCTCTGATGGAGCCACACAGGCACCCCCAAAATAGTAATTTTTAAATTAAATATTAACATTCCCATGTTGAATGTAACAACGGCTATCACAGGTTATCTCAGATGGCTCACCTCCACAGATTGCAAAGGCAATTACCTTTTGTTTGGTATCAAGCAAAAAAAGTGACCATCAAATTTTGGCCAAGTAAAAACATGGCATTATAATAAATGTCATATTTTTTTTATCTATCAGAGTCACTCCAGGTGAAATAATTACCCGAATTTCTGTAATAGTCCTTGCTTCATAATCTGATCTGCTTTTTGTCTAGACTTCCATTTTTAAAGGATTAATTCTGGAAGCAATCCAGTGAGGTTGATAGATTGTCTCCATTTTAAAGATTGAAAATGCCGAGGCCCAGAAAAGCCTCTTGTCCAAAGCCAGAAAGAATAAAAATTGCCCAAGAGGAACACATATCTATCACACTTGTTGCCTTCTCGTTCCTCCCGTGAGTGTTCATTGATTGAGAGCGGCATTCATGTTCAAATTCCTCATCAGGTTTGGGCTCATCCAGGTGAAGGAGACACAGTTCTTGCTTCTGACTCAGGTTTATCGGACAATCCTTATGCCAAGGGCCCCAGCACCCACTACTTCACTGAACCACACCTGTGAGTCAGGTATGGCTAACTCCATATTATAGAGGAAACTGAGGCTCAGAGGGGTTTAGTGCACTGCACAAGGTCACAGAGCTAGTTTGTGACAGCTTAGGGTTGGTATTAGACACACGTGAAGCTCAAATCTATCATTAAAAAAAAAATTATACAAGGCAGTCCCCAAAATCACAAGAATTCTTGTTAAATCACTCCCTAGCACCCACTGTATGCCAGATCCCACATGAAGCTGGTTCATAGCTTTATCTCATTTCATCCTCTGCAAGGTAGGAGGGTTATTTCTGCTTTTTCCAGCTGAGGAAACAGAAACTTAAGGATGTAAATATAAGTAAAGTGGTGTGGCCGGAAATTGACAGGGGCAGAATATGAGCTCAGGTCTGGCTTGGTTGAAAGGATTTTGTTCCGCTACATGGAAGGCAATAAGGTATGAAGCCGCATGTGACAAGTGTCAAGAAAGTGCCATCGGGTCCCCACGGGATTCAGAGTTGGTGATGAGGGTGATCAGGAAAGCTTCGCCAAAGAATGGTTCCCAGAGGGGGCTATGAAACCCCTCCCCCACATGGTGGGGAAAGTACGGGAGGGCAGGGGAGAAAGGCTTGTCCTTACTGTCCCCTCGGCCACTGCTGTCCTTGTGGCCAGTGTGTGCTGGACACTCTTCAGTGCCGGCTTCATGCTTAGGATGAGAAACTATGTAATTGTGAATGAAGAGTTGAAGCAAGAAGAGAAGGCGTGTGCAGGGGTGTTTGCCTGGATGCGGAGAGAAGCCAGAAGAAAAGTGAAGCCAGAGCCACCAAGGCCCGCGGAAGAGAGGGAGCCCCAGGCCACAGTGGAGTGGAGCAGGTGTACCCCATAGTGGGCCATGGCGTCCCTTTGCCTCCCGATTTTGCCCGGCCCCTTCCTCCTGACTGGTACACAGATCTTCTTCACAGATATCTGCCCTGAAATAATCTTTCGCAAGTTCAGTCTTTTGGGGGGGGGCGATGGTGCAGAGGGACGTGGGCCCCCACATTTCTAAACCTGTCATTCTTATTTCTCTCTAGAGAGAGGCAGAATGACTCTCCCATGCAGAGAACTGTTGGATTGCTCACCAGTCTTAGAGTTTACAGTTGTGACTTGCCTTCTCTTGAGCAGCATGGGGAGTTTTATGAAGTGACATCTTTTGGCCTGCCAGTCAAGCGCTGGGAACATGAGTCTGAGGAAGGAGAGGGAGGAGAGAGACAGATTGGGGTACAAAGCCAGAATTCATTGTCTGCTTCCAGAAGCTTTTTTTAAAGTTTATTTATTTATTTTGAGAGAGATGGAGACAACCCAAGTTGGAGAGAGACAGAGAGAGAGAGAGAGAATCAAACCCATGAAACTGTAAGATCATGACCTGAGTAGAAACTAAGAGTTGGATTTTTTTTTTTTTAATGTGTTTTTTTATTTCCGAGAGAGAGAGAGAGCAGGGGAGGGTCAGAGAGAGAGGAAGACACAGAATCCGAAGCAGGCTCCAGTCTCTGAGTTAGATGTCAGCACAGAACCCGATGCGGGGCTCAAACCCACGAACCGTGAGATCATGACCTGAGCCAAAGTCAGACACTCATCTGACTGAGCCACCCAGGCGCCCCCCAAGAGTTGGATGTTTAACTGACTGAGCCACCCAGGTGCCCCAGAGGCATTTTTTTCCGTAGGCTTCATGCCCAGCGTAGAGCCCAACGTGGGGTTTGAATTCGTGACTCTAAGATCACAATCTAAGCTGAGATCAAGAGTCAGACACTTAACTGACTGAGCCACAGGCGCCCCTGTAGAAGCATTTTCTGAAGGGCTTATGGCTCACTTTTCCCCCCTTCTGATGCCCTGTTTCTATGACTTTAAAACAATAGTAACATCAGTGCTGACTCCAGAGGAAATGCCCTGCGCAGTGTTTGGCACAGAGCTGGTGTCCGATAGGTGTGGGATCCAAATCAGAGACTGTCTGTTCTCCCTCTGTGAGACTGTTATTAGCAGGTAGCTAACAACTACTTCCTGCTGCTAAAGAAAGCAGCTTTCGAGGTGCGCCTGTGTGGCTGGCTTAGTCCCTTAAGTATCTGACCTCGGCTCACGTCATGATCTCATGGTTCGTGAGTTCAAGCCCTGCATCAGGTTCTCTGCTACCAGCGTAGAGCCTGCTTCGACTCCTCTGTCCCCCTCTCTCTCTCCTCCTCCCCTGTTCAATCTCTCTCTTTCTCTCTCTCTCTCAAAAATAAAATAAAGATTTAAAAAAGAGAGAAATTACCTTTCGAGCTACACTGGTTGCTCCTGGAAGAGAAAGAGCGAGCGCAAGGTCATTCACAGTCCTCAGGGAGGTCAAACCCACCAGGCTGCAAGGTGCCATGGATGAGGAGGTAGATGTGAATGGCAGGGTCCCCTCCACTGACACAGAGGCATGCTATGGGTGACTGTAGGCTGTACCCACGAGCTTAGCTGATGTGGAGGGGAGCTCATCCAGCGGCTGCCCTCAAGGCCCCTCCCCAGCTGCTGGGCACACTCAGATGACTAGCTAACAATCAATGGCTGTGACTAAAGTCAGGCAAAACCAGGGCAAGTGGCTAGCATGCCATTTGCAGCCCAGGCTCCCCTTGGGGCTGCGCTGGTGGCCAGGTATGACCCTGCGTGGGCTCTGCCCCACTTTGGAGAGTGGAAGTTTCCATGTGTTTCTGCCCTTTGGGGCCTCCCTGCTGCATGCCCTGTGGGCCTGAGCAGCTCTGAGTATGTCTCCAGAGAGGGTTTCGCGTCAGCCATCTCCAATTTTGGGAAGAATTAGGAACAAGACGTGGCAGGTACTACTTCCTGGACTAAAACACACACAAATTGATCATAACTCCCAAACGAAGATGTTGATTCTTATTTCAAGTAAAAATGCCCGCCTTGCCTGGAAATGCTGCACAAAGAACTGAGGGAAACCCTGCCTTACCAAAGAGCTAGTGATCCCGGAGAACGGGCGAGGGGCGCACATGAAACGCGAGCATCAAAACGAGGTGTTCTTTCCCCCCAAACATCTTACTTTTAATAGTTATTTAGCAGAAATCTGCATTTTTTTAATTTTTTAATTTTTTTTTTTTACTCAGAATGTGCTGTGCCTTTGTTGGCCAGCTATGTGTACCAGTCTGCCTGCCTGTTTCCACCGGCTTGTCATGCTCACTAATTAGAGAGCTGCCGCCTGATTCACCTTGTTAATTAGAGGGACTTGCACACGGAGCCCTTGGGGCAGTGCGCGCGAGAGCCTCGCACCAGTGCCCCGAGAATGAGGCGTCTGTGAAGTCATTCTTCTCATCTACCTTCTATTTTTCATTTGAAATGAATAAATCATTGAGATTTTCCTTGTGGAGTGAGAATACGAGAACTCACATCTTCGTAAGATGTAAATTACATGTGATCAATAGGAAGGCATGACTCGTGTATTGTACGTACATGATTTCCTAATTTACTTCCTGTCGGTGTATGAAAAACGGATTGGCATGTGTGTCTCCTCCATGAATCAGTGTCCTTCATCTGGCGAAAGAGGGTGTTGAGTGAGGAGCACAGCTGCTCCATGCGAGTACTCGGAGCCGTCTGGAGGCTAGCTCGCACGGAGGGAGGGAAGCCTCTGAAATCCAGGCCCCCACGGAGGCTGTTTGACCAGAAACTTCTTCCCAGCCTCCCCGTGGGCCCCGCCTGCTCAGGAAGAAACAGAGCACACCAGGTCATTCTGACGGAGACATTCCTGTGTAATAGAGACCCCGCTTAGTGCATCCAGGGGATTTAGATGTGTTTGTGTGCCTTGAAAAAAGACTTAAAATTCTTAAATAATATTTTGGCTTGCTCAGCCTGTGGACCCGACCCCAGAAACAGTAGTATCTTTAAACAGCATGTTGCCTTCTTTCCCTACCTGCATACAGCGCTTCAAGAAGTAGTTTCAGCAGCTTCCTCTCCAACTACTTGGTTAAAATTAAGTATTCTAGGTATAGAATAGGAAGAGGCAGTGAGCTCTCATTGGTTGAAAGGCAGGTGGGTAAAGAAAGAAAGGAAGGGGCTCAGCTCCACCAAATCTGGGCATCTCTGCTGCGGAGCCTGATTAAAGAACCCCATTATCAGTCTTTGTGGTTAATTAATATCTTAAACACGGTTAACCTTTTCGCTCATCCATTGCGTTTGCAGTAATTGTATGTGCTCACTTGCAGGGGTTTAGGCAAAAGATTTTCAAATATTTCTTAGGAAATAGAATTGTATACCTGCTTCTCCCGGGAAGGGCACAGACCGTGGTAGTTGTTTTCTAGAGTGCTTTCAAAAAAAAAATTTTTTTTTTTTACTAATAGCTTATTGTCAAATTAGTTTCCACATAACACCCGGTGCTCATCCCCACGAGTGCCCTCCTCCATGCCCATCCTTCCCTCCCCCCCACATCCATCAGTCCTCAGTTTTTGTCAGCATTCAAGAGTCTCTCATGGTTCAAGAAGATGTGGTTTATCTATACGATGGAACACTACATGGCAATGAGAAACAATGAAATCTGGCCATGTGTAGCAACATGGATGGACCTTGAGGGTGTTATGCTGAGCGAAATAAGTCAGGCAGAGAAGGACAAATTTCATATGTTTGCACGTATAGGAGGATTAGGAGGAACTTAACTGCGGAACAAGGGGGAGAAGAAAGGGGGAAATGGTGGGGGAAAGGGAGAGAGGCAAACCATGAGAGACTCTTGAATGCTGAAAAAAAATTTTTTTTAATGTTTTATTTATTTCTGAGAGAGAGAGAGGCAGCATGATCAGGGGAGGGTCAGAGAGAGAGGGAGTCACAGAATCCAAAGCAGGCTCCAGGCTCTGAGCTAGCTGCCCTCACAGAGCTGGATGTGGGGCTCAAACCCACGAACCGTGAGATCATGACCTGAGCTGAAGTAGGACGCTTAACCAACTGAGCCACCCAGGCGCCCCTAAAGTACTTTTTCCACCATCACGAACATCCCTTTTTGTGCCCGCAAGCACACATTGAGCACTTGCTGAATGCAAAACACCACCCCAGCCCCGAGGGAAGCCCCAGCATGCAGAGACCATCCCTGTCCTTGGGACACCATGTGCAGATGGAGGAAAGAACCAGAGAGGCAGCAAATCGTACTGCACAGAGTGGCGGGTGATCCGGAGCCTGCATAGACAAAGGGACTTGGGACTGAGGTCACAGAGGGAAGAACGTCTGCTAGGGCTGCTGGGGAGCAAGAGAGCTTGCCACATGGAGATGGCCTTGAAGGCAGGGAACACTGCACCCACGACGGTGTGGAATGCACAGCCCAGCTCGTTGCAGGGGTGTGTGGGGCCGCTGGGGCTGGAGCATCAGTGAGTGAAAGGAGAGACAGCTGCAGGGGCAGGGGGCAGTAGTCAGGTCCCGAAGGCCAGCCTTCTACCCTGGATGTCACCAAGGCTGCTTCTCACCACGCCTTTACTGTTCACAGCATTCACACTGATGTGTGGCTGCCCCAGGCTGACCCGCAGGAGCCACGCAGGTCTGTAGGACTCTAGGGGAGGGTGCAGACATGGGCTTGGCTTCTGTGACATTTACCCTCCGCACAGCTTCGGCCCTGGGTGCGGCAACCATCAGATGTAGGGAGCGGGGACGGGCCGGTGATGGATACTCGTCTGCCAGGAACGCCCCAGGCAAAAGCAGCCACCTCTCTGACAGCTCTACCTGTTTGACCTTGAGAATCGTACTGAAGATTCTGCGTGGCAGTGTGGCACGCAGCAGCTCCCAAGCACTCCATTCAGTTCCACAAATGGGATTTGAGCACCTGCCTTTTGCTAGGGTCCATGCAAATAACCGGGGATGCAAAGAGGAAAAGGACACCATCTCCTGCCTTTACGAAGCTTACATGAGACAGGCAAAGTGGTGCATGTTTGCAGAGATATAGGGAACACACTGCTAAGTATCAAAGCAGCAGCCGGGAGAGGGTGGCATCGCGGGGGAGGTGATACTGGCACCGAGTCTTACGGGATGGATGGGCTGAAGATGAATGGGGCTGAAGATGGACCAGGAGCAGCAGGTGCACAGCAAGGAGATGCGAGCGTCCACAGTGCATTTAGGGGCTGCAAGAACTCATCCAGGTTCCGATTCAGGGAAGATTCTGGAGGGTTTGCAGCAGGGTGAAAAGGATGGAAGGATTTAGGGCAGGTTGGAATAAATAAAGGAGGCTTTTGCCACCCAGCTGTACGTGAGGGGGTGCCTGTCACAACACTTGCCAAGGTATCCTGTGATCCGATGGCAGCGGCTCTTTTACCGTCAAGGCAAGAGCCAGCCAGGGTCTGAACCGGTACAGACTGGGAGGAGATTCCGAGGTTCAATGATCAGGTCTTGGGGGATGGGAGGGCGAAGGCTGTCGGGAGGAGGCTGCCAGCCTAGGGACTAAGCATCAGAGTGAATTAATGCTTTCTATTCGTGGATCCAACAGTTACGGCTTGTAGCTATGTGAGACTTCCTCCTTCACAGCTTACAGGGTTCTAGCCACGGAATGGAAAATCCAGCCACGTTCACACCCGCCGTCCAGGTGGTGTTGGACATGACTATGAATTCATCACCACCAGAATCCACTGCTGCTTCTAAATTGGTTATACAATGATAATTGCAAGCTGTGCCATCCCTAATGTGGTATGTCCCCCCCCCTTTCTTTTTAACAAAGTTCCTCTTCCATCTGGTGGGTGGTCAGGCTTGCACCAGGCAGGAGGCAGAGCCAGGGGACTGAAATCTGGACCCCTTTCTAACTTAGGAATCTCTGGGCCCCAGCTCATCTCCGTGGGTGAAAGCACCTTCTTTTTCTCAGATAAGTCTTGTGCATGGAGTGAGCATTTCAGATCATAGCATGAGGCTCAAGTTCACAATGACGTCTCAATATTGATTTAGAGGAGTCCAGCAGCCCCCAAATTTGTCTAGTCCTCCCTTCCTGGGAAAAGTCAGGACGCACAACTCCACTGTCTCCAGGATGCTCACACTACCATCAGGCTTTGCCATTTCCAGGGTTAGAGAAGATGTGTGGATTAATCTGTAACCCATCAAGATCTAATCGGCATCACGTACATATGCGGGGCACTCACTGAAACGGTCCCTCAGAGAGCCGGTGCACCGGGGAGATGTTTCTCCAGGGATCGGTGCGCCTGGGGCCTCTCGCAAACACATCACTGCTCCGACCGAAACCTGGGTGTCCGTGAATGTGGAGAACGCTTTCGGTGCCGGACTTTGTTCCTTTAGCAAGTCATTTGCTTCAGTAACATGAGTGACAAGAAAAGGAAGATGCGGAACACACACACACACAGAGTGAAATGAAAGCAGTATTAAAATAGCATCAGAAAGCCCCATCGAGTTTTCTCCTGGGACAGGAGACCCACTCAGCCCACGCCACCCCCACTGGGAGCCCAGCAACCGTGGCCCCCACTGTGGGCTGAGTGCCACAGTGGTGCTCATGTTAGCCAAGTGTGTGACACGTCCGTGAAGGACAAAGCCTTGTCCCCCTCCCATTGCCTTCCCACTCCCGAGTCCAGCCACACTGGGGGCTCTTGGGAAGCCTCTGCTAGTTGAGTTAACAGTTTCTCCACACACTTTAAATTTTCATCTTTTTGCTGGATTCTAAGGGTAATGTGTGCTGATGGCAGACAATTTGGAAAGCACAGAGCCACTCGATTCTGTTTCAGGAATGGCCGTTCTCAGCTCATTCAGGCTAAATATATGCTGCCCACCCCTCCCTGAAACCCACCTAGATGATGCTCCAGTTGATTTCACAATCTAAGGTCTGGACCTTGGCTTCATTACTTTGTATTGGTTATTGTGAGAGAAACATTCTATGTTTTGTGGTGTTCCTTTACAGTAACAATTCATACAAGAGTGTTAACTCCCAGCAGCTCGATTTTCCTAACGTGGTGACACCTTACCTCCTTCCTGGTAGGGGATTTGGGATGCTCCAATGCCAACTGAGGTCAAGTTGGTCTACACAAGACAGTGAAGTGATTGCCATTCGTGCACATGAGAATGACCAGGGGTGCTCGTGGCAGTGTTGGTGTGTTGGTTAAAGAGGTGTGCGGGCGGGAGCAGGGATCCCACTTGCTGAACCACTGGGTGACCTGCCGAGTGCTCCCAGCAAGCCACATACAAATCAGTGTGTGGATCTGCCCAGAAACGGCAGGCAGCTGCGATTTTGTTCCAGTCTGCCCTTGGCCGGAGTAGACCACACGATCACAATCCTGAAGTCTAAATTTAAGAGCTCGTTTTGGAACAACTTTAACCCATATTTATACTTCCAAATTTGGTGATCCCGTGGCTGTATTCTGAAAATAAAATGCTGGAAGTTCTCTTCAGGGCGAAGATGTCGTCATAATATGACAGATGTCTGTTGAGCGCCCCCTATGGCCCAGATTCTCCACTACTGGGGGATTTGTCTTCGTCTTTGAGGTAGGTGGTCAGGGTCTTGAGGGAGACAGAGACCGTGGGCAGGCACCACTCTTGCAGGGGGGGTGTTAGCTGGGGCGAGAGTCAGGCCACCAGAGGCATCAACTAGAACAAAGAAGAGCAGGGATTAGTCAGGCAGGGAGCACAGTGAGGCTGGGCCGGGATGGGCAGGGGAGCATTCCCAGCGAAGGGGGGAGAACTGGCAAAGGCCTCGGGGCTGGAAAGAAGCACGCGGTGCAGCTGCTGGGCAGAGAGTTTGCCAAAGGGCGGCCTGTAGACTGCTTGGCGTGGCCTATCCCGTTACATCTTCTTCTTAAATAAGCTGCCAGCATTTAAACCCGGAGAGGCTTTACATTCAAAACCAAACCAAACCAAACCTGGATTTTTGGGTTCTCTTTTTTTTTTTTTTTTAAACTTTTTTAATGTTTTATTTATTTCTAGGAGAGAGAGAGAGAGCGTGAGGAGGGGAGGGTCAGAGAGAGGGGAGTCACAGACTCTGAAACAGGCTCCAGGCTCTGAGCTGGCAGTCAGCACAGAGCCCGACGCAGGGCTCGAACCCGCAAACCGCGAGATCATGACCTAAGCGAAAGTCGGACGCTTGACCGACTAAGCCACCCAGGTGCCCCTGGATTTTTGGGTTCTCTTGAACATCTTGCATCTGCATTCCTGCCTGACTGCAGGGCCGTGGGGCCGGGCCTTTCCGTGTATGCAGGGGGCTCCAGAGCCTCCCCGGCCCCCGGAGCATCTGGGGAGAGTGAGGGGCAGTGCAGCGGGCTGTGGCCTTGGCTAGGTCCTCAGCACCGTGTCTGCAGGCAGCAGGAAGTCTTCCAGTGTCTGTGACCGTGGGGCTACCTGAAGACACCTTCCAGAAGGGCGTCTCTGGTGACAGCCTGGAGAATGGGTTTGATGGGGTCGGAAAGGAGGCTTTTTGCAATAGTCCTGAGAGGGGTCATGGTAAGATTGTGGTGGTTGAATAATGGCTCTTCAAAGGTAACAGATTCTAGGGACACCTGCATGACTCAGTCCGTTAAGCGTCTGACGTTGGCTCAGGTCATGACCTCACGGTCTGTGAATTGGAGCCCCTCATTGGGCTCTGTGCTGTCAGCCCAGAGCCCGCTTCGGATCCTCTGTCCCCCTCCTTCTCAGGGTAGGCAAGTAGCCTACCCTGCTTGCGTGCTCTCTCTGTCTCAAAACAAACAAACAAACAAACAAACAAACATAAAAAAAGATATCAGATGTGACCTTATAACGGCAAAAAAGGGCTTTATGACCAGGATTCAGTTAAGGATTCTGAGATGGGGAGATTATCCAGGATTAAACAGCCCTAAATGCTATCACATGTATCCTTGTAAGAGGGAGGCAGGGGGAGATTTAATACACAGAAGAGGAGGAGGCAACGTGACCATGGAAGCGAGGGCAGGAGCCATGTGGCCACAGACACGGAAAGAGCCACGGACCGATTGTCCCCTCGAGTCTCTGGAAGGGGGGTGGGCCTGCTGACTCCTTCATTTCAGCCCCGGGACACAGATTCGTAATTTCTGGCCTCCAGGACCGTGGGAGAATGAATACCTTTCTGTTGTTTCAGTCCGCCGAGCCACAGGAAATCAGCACAGACAGCGTCAGACAGACCTGCGGGTGGAATCCGCCGGACCAGGGGCCTAGTGCGTGTGTCTTTTGGTGGAATTGGCAGCACCTAGGATGTGTCCAGGGTGGGCCTTGCCGCAAGCCAGCCTGGGACTCAGCTGTGGTGCAGGAGTGAATCCAGAGTAAGCACGGAGGGAGCAGAGCAGGGAAGAGAGAGCCTCCCATTCAGATGCATG
Source organism: Proteles cristata cristata (assembly GCA_017311185.1). Classification (NCBI taxonomy): domain Eukaryota; kingdom Metazoa; phylum Chordata; class Mammalia; order Carnivora; family Hyaenidae; genus Proteles; species Proteles cristata. The sequence goes on from JAESUZ010002059.1 coordinate 440,670, forward strand.
ACTGGGCTAGAGACTGGGGTGGCCAGAGAATCTCCTCAGAAGGACAGGAAGCTGAGGCATTTAACCGCTGGCTCCCTTTTCCCACTGGTTGGTGGTGGCCTGTATTAGTCGGATTCTCCAGAGAAACAGAACCAATATGATGGATATATAAATATATAAAGAAATTTATGATAATGAGCTGGCACACCTGAATATGGAGATCAGCTCTGTGAAGTTCCAAAATCCGTGGCCGGCAAGCTAGAGGCCCAGAGAAAAACCAATATTTCAGCTCAATTCCAAAGGCAGGAAAAAACTGATGTCCCAGCTCAAATAGGCAGACAGAGGGAGTTCCTTCTTACTCATGAGAGGATCAGTCTTTTTGTTCTATTCAGACCTTCACCTGATTAGATGAGGCCCACCTGGACGAGGGAGCACAGACTTCTTTACACAGTCTACCAACTGCACATGTTAATCTCATCTGAAAAGACACTCACAGATACCTTCAGAAGTAGTATGACCAAACATCTGGGCACCCCATCAGGTTGACACATAGAATTAACCATCACATTGCCCCAGGGGAATTATCCCTCCACGTCCTGCTAATGGCCTCCTGAGCAAGTGAAAAGTCTGGTGGGCCCTGAGGCATTTGAGAGGGGACCCAGGCCGTGTGCATGAGACCGTTCATGGTTGTTCTGCTGAGTCACGTGTGCCCAGGGGAGGCAGCTAAGACACAGTGAGCACTTGCCCTCCACCTCCTGAGTTTCTGACTTGGGCACCAGCTGGAATGGGGAACCCAGCAAGAGGAGCAGGGGCAGGAGATGGTGCCGAGGCCAGTCAGCACTGGGCGGGGCTTGCATATCCAGGCAGGTTGACCCGGGGCATGGCTGAGGCTCTGGAAGCCACTAGCACGGGTGACGCTCGTGGCCTCGGTGGAGGCAGTGGCAGTGGAGTGGAGGGGAGAGGACAGATGTGGTGAGGAGACAACTCCTCCAAGGAGGGGAACCGTAAGACAGAGGCTGAGGGGAACTTGGAGTAAAAAGAAGATAGAGAAATGGATAAGGAAAATGTGGACGGAATATTACGCAGCCATAAAAAAGGATGAGTTGGTGCCATATGTGACAACACAGATGGACCTGAGGGTGTTGTGCTAAGTGAAATGAGTCAGACAGAGAAAGACAAGTACCACATGATTTCACTCACACGTGGAATGTTAAAAAAAATCAAATTAATGGATAAATAAAAAGCAGAATCAGAGCTATAAATATGGAGCACAAATTGATGGCTGCCAGAGGGAAGGGGAGTGGGGGATGGGAGACACAGGCTTCCAGTTGTGGAATGAATAAGTCACGGGGATAAAAGGCACAGCCCAGGGAACGCAGCCAATGACATTGTCACAGGGATGTGTGGTGACAGACGGTAGCTGTACTTGTGGTGAGCACAGCATCCTGAACAGAGGTGCAGAATTGCTATGTTGTACACCTAAAACTAAGGTAATGTTGTGTATCGACTATACTCAATAAAACAATATTTTTTATGTTTATTTCTTATGGAGATAGAGAGAAACAGAACAAGAGTTGGGGAGGGGAGGGGGGGGGGACACAGAATCGGAAGCAGGCTCCAGTCTCTGAGCTGTCAGCACAGAGCCCAACGTGGGGCTCGAACCCACAAACCGTGACATCATGACCTGAGCCGAAGTCGGACGCTTAACCGACTGAGCCACCCAGGCGTCCCTAAAAAAATGCTTTCAAAAGGGACTTTTTAAAACAAGATTATTCCATCAGTCAGTCAACAAACATTGTTGAGTGCCTAAGGTGTGACAGTCTCTGAGGACCTAGCAGTTATCAACACAAACTAGGCTTCTGATCTTGGAGAGTAAACGTCTAATGAAAAATAAATAATTTTAGATACGGGTAAGACACGTGAAGAAATACCTCAGGACGATGTGATCGAGAGTGACAGGGCTACTTTAGCCGGACTGGTCAGGGAAAGTCTCCCTAAGGAGGGGACAGCAGCACTGACTGGGTGGGTGATGAGAAAGACCCAGCTGGGCGGAGAACCGGAGGAGGATGTGGCAGTGCAAAGGCCCCGGGGCAGGTGCTGAGGGAGAGGGAAGATGCCATGTGCCTGGGGGGGCCAGTGGGGAGGATGAGACGGGGACACCGTTGGGGCACAGCCCGCAGGGTGTGGAAGCCGTGGAGGCTTTGAGATGAGTTGAGCTGCCACGTGAAGCTGTTGGAGCTTTTGAAGCCGGGAATGACGTGATCTGAGTTACCTTTTTTAATGGTCACTCTGGTTTTCGTGGAGAGAATGGGCCCGCGGAGGGCAAGCGTGAAGGCAGGGAGTCCAGTGAGGGGGCCCTGTGGTTGCTCAAGCTGGGGATAGTGAGAGGCGGCTGAGCAAAGCCACGTTCGCCGGGCCGGGCCTGTCGGTTATAATCACGTTAGGGCTGACGTGGTAACGCGGAAGGACGGGCGCGCCGCAGCAGTGATGTGGTGTGTTGTGTTCGAGTAGGAACTCGCTAACTGCCGGTTCACGGGCGACGCGTTCTACCGGATGTGTGTTGTTAGCAGGTGGGACACCTGTGTAAGAGGGCTCTATCAATTAATGAGCTGTTGTGAGTGGGTCGTGGAAAACATGCCGTTAACAGAGGTCGACTTTTCACGGATTCGCCGGTGACTGCAGTGGAGTTCCCGGAGTGGGAGCGCGTCCCCCGGAAGGAGTACAAAATCCAGGGTTGGAGGGGGCCCAATAGTCCTGGCTGTCCTGACCACGTGGCCCGGAGGACTGATCTGCAAGGAGAGTATAAGCTGGCCTGGAGGGCTAGGTTGTCCACTCGCCTCCTGCCCATGGGCAGGGGCACAGGGGGGAAGGTGGGGAGGCCAGGGCACCAGAGAAGTGCTTTGGGAAGGCGCTAGCTGGAGACCAGCTCCCCAGAAGGATGGGAGTAGTGTGCAAGACACTGGCGACCGGAGGGAAGCTTCTGGAATGTAGTCTCTGGATTTGGGGGTTGTGCATTCATGCAAGTTCGGCATGAGATAAGTCGGTGGGAAGAGGCCAGACCACTGCCCCTTGCCTGACTCTGGACCACTCACTTCCTGCCGCCCGCCGCGAGCAATGGACTCAGTCGAACCGAAGAAAAGTCTCCGCTCTACCTTCGTGAGCCTCAGTTTCTTCAGCTGCCAAATGGGAACAACCACTGATCTGCAGTTCAAAGAGGACTCAGTGGAGGAAAGAGCGGGGTGGGTGCACCAATTTGGATGAAGTTTGAAGATGGGTTGGGCTAAATGAAGGCGGCCAGGCGCAGAAGGACAAACATAGGCTTCCACGTACATGACATTCCTAGAACAGGCCCATCCACAGACACAGAAAGTAGACTAGAGCACAGAGTTTCTGTCTGGGATGATGGAAAGTGAGATGGTAGTAGTGATGTTTGCACAACAATGTGAATGTCTATGCTTCGTGCCACTGAACTGTACACTTCGAAATGGCTAAAACGATACATTTTATGTTACGTGTATTTCACCACAACAATTAAACAGAATAGCACCTGCTGATGAAACGGAATAGGGCTCTTGGGCTGCTGTGGGCGTGGGGAGGAGGAAAACTTCCGTGTGGATAATTCTGAGAAAGGACATAGATGAAAGCAGAACGATATCCCCCATACTCCTAAATTATCTGTGAATATTTTCTTTATAAGGTTTTATATGATTTTATACCTGGGTTTTATGATTGCGGCTGCTTAGCGTTATTCCATGAACATTTTCTCCTATCTCTAGACTCTTTTTAAATTTTTTTAATGTTTTTTTTTTTTTTTTTTTTGAGAGAGAGAGAGAGAGACAGAGCATGAGTGGGGGAGGGGCACTCAGAGAGAAGGAGAAGGAGACACAGAATTTGAAGCAGGCTCTAGGCTCTGAGCTGTCAGCACAGAGCCGGATGCGGGGCTCGAACTCACAAACCATGAGATCATGACCTGAGCTGAAGTCGCACACTTAACCAACTGAGTCACCCAGCCGCTCCCTCTAGAAACTCTTTATATAAAGCACTGTGATTAGCCATTACTATTCTATCCAATGCCATAAAACACTTGACCCACCCCAATGCTGGATATTTAAGTCCTTCACAATTTTTTGCATTATCAACAACACTGTGGTTGACATCTTTGTGCATTAAATCTGTCTACACCCTGATCATTTCCCTGGTGTAAATTTGTGGAAGTAAGTACACTCCGGCGTCACATTGAGCCCTCTCAGAGGCTGTCCCCATGGCAGCAGGTGGATTCCCAGAAAAGGCTGCACCTTTGACACCTCCCTCAGTGCCCAGCCCACTTCCGGCGTCCCAGCACTGCTGGCTCCACGTGGGGAAATGAGTTATCCTGACTTTATATGCATTGCTCCGGAGGGAGGGGCTGCCGGTCCCAAGAGTGGCCGTCATTGATCTCCGGGGACACTGAGCTCAGTAAGTAGTGACCGGGAAGGTGGGACTGAGGAGAGGGGACAGATGTGAGGCCACAGTCCAGCCCTCCAGCCCTGCTTCCCATGAGCTGGGCGGAGGGAATGTCTGCCATCCAGCAAGTGTCATTTGTAAAATGTTTTATTTATGTTTAGGAGAGTGAAAGTGGGGGAGGGGTAGAGAGAGGGGAACAGAGGATCCCAAGCAGGCTGTGTGCTGTCAGCGCAGAGCCCAATGTGGGGCTCGAACTCATGAACGTGAGATCATGACCCGAGTGGGATGCTCAACCAGCTGAGCCACCCAGCTGCCCCACCAAATGTCATCTTTGCCGAGTGCCTTGTGGTTCCTAAGGACACAAAAGGGGAACAGATCCTACAGGGGTGCGGAAGAGGGGCAGACGCAGGTTTGGAGAGTGGGCATCACCACCACTGCCCTCAGCTCTTTCAGAGGTGCTGGTGCGACCCCACCTGGGATGGGAGGAGGCTCCCGGTCTCCACCTCCAGCTGGCTCTGGGCCCCGCTCTGCCGCTGGCCTCCATGTGGCCTCAGCCACCTGTCTGAACCTCAGTGTGCCCGTTTCCCCATCAGTAATATGGGGCTAATAACACTTATTTCTGGGGGTTGCGGTGAAGGTTAAGCTCAAGGATGTCAAAGCTCCTGGTGTAACTGGCCCTTCCTCTGTCACTCACAGGACAAGCAGACCTTCCTTCTCCAGCGGGGCTGGGGAGGCCCTCTGTCCCCAGTCATCAGCAGGGGGGGCACAGAGACGGTGTCTGCAGTGCCCACTCGGGGAGGGCGTCTTGGAAGCCCCTTTCCAAGATGGTCCAGAGAGGTCTGCTTCCACCCTCTTCCCTGTCCCTCGGCGGTGGCCCCTGCCACCCACCCAGTCCCCAGATGTCAGCTCTGCAGAGTCCCCACCGCGTTTGAGGCCTTTGCTTTCTTGGTGATCATTTTTAGCAAGGAGACCCTCATCCTTAATATATTCAGCAGACATCTGATAATTGTGATAACCCCGATGGGTGGTGAGCAGGGCAAATTAGCTAAAAGATGATTGATTTTTTTTTATGCGCAATTTTATCTTCAACCTTTCCTAGCAACGTGCAATACCAGAGTAATAATTTCTTCTCCCAGGTACTTGCCAGTATCGAGATTGCACATCTATTTACGGTTGCCTGGAAGCCCAATAATTACAATACAGTCCAAGTGCCCATTTTCTTTCCTTGACTACAAATAGGGATCAATCGAATTTTAAATGACTGCTCCGGGGCTCGCTCCCGATCGTGACCTTTGTAAATGATTAGAGCTCACCACTGTTGCTGTCTGCCCAGAAAGAGCGAGTGGGCAGAGCTCTCTAACTGGCATTTAACATGGATGTGGGCCAAAGACATTCCAGGTGAAATCTGGCCAGGAGCTGCCTGTAGAGAAAGGTCGTGTGGACTTTCTGCCCCCGGGGACACTTCCTGTGTGTCCCCTCACACCCGCTCCCCTTTGTCTTAGTCCTGGCTTCTGCGGATGTCCATCTGCTTCGGAGCCTGCTGACAGAAGGCCCCCAGCACAGCCTCCTGGGCTGAATTCAGCACATCCCCGGAAGTTTTGGAGCCGTAGATAGACAAAAATTGTTATTTGCCAGAAAAAAGTTTCCTTCCTTCCTTCCTTCCTTCCTTCCTTCCTTCCTTCCTTCCTTCCTTCCTACCTTCCTTCCTTTCTTTTTCTCTTTTTTTTGTCACTGAGTTTGATCTTAAATGCTAAGCTTTCCGTCATGAAGTCCAAGAAAACCACAGGGTAAAGCGTTCTTCCTGAGGAGGCCAGACGGACCTTGCCTGGAGCTCCCATTTAATGCCCCACGTCATCCTCAAAGTCCGGGGCCACTGAATCAGAAGTCAGCTGTGGTGTGTTTAAGCCACCCAAGGCCCCTGGAGCTGCTTGGGGACAGATGGCTGAAGGGCAGCCATAACGCCCCCCAGGACCTCAGGGCTGAGCGGTCCATTCAGAAGGCTGTTCCCACCCACCCCCTTGATGACAATGAAAGGCGTCTGGGGACGGTGAGAAGGTGTCATCCTGTTTGGGTATCCGCCCATCTCCGTTTCTTGAACTGTTGCTGTTAAGAATGACCTTTGTCTCTGGTTAGGGTGCTGACCATGTCACTGAGGTTACTCTTGTCTGCCTTTCCAGGGTCTTTTTCAAGGCAGTAGCGACATGTTTTCTTCTGGGCAGTGGCCTTCAGGCTGTCTGCCACTAACACTCTCTTGGGTTTCTTGGGGAATCCCTTAGCCAGGGCGTGGTGCTCGCTGGTTCTCTCTTACACCCTCCTTCCCTTCTCCAGCCAGGCCGACCTCACTGGGGCCGCCCCCCTGCTGGGCACCGGTGCATCAGTTGCTGCCATGGATGCCCGATGCCCTGGAACACCCCACCCCACCCCCACTTCTCCCTTGTCCACGTCCATCCAGCCCCACCTCTGTGCCGGCTCCCCTGAGCCCTCCTGGCGGCAGGGAAGGCACCTTTCAGAGCTCAGCACCTCGCCTGTCCCCACCTGCTGAGCCCCCGGCTGTCCCTTTCCAGACACTGCGGCTCCTCCTTGTCCACTGCCCTGCTGACTACGAGCCTCCTCCTCGGCTCCTAGACACCTGCCGTCCAGCAGAGGAAACCTGGTGAGGGGACAAGCCGATCTGCTCTGGCAAATCGAGCTTGTTCCCACGGCTGCCTGCTGGTGTCTCCCTGCGGCTCAACTGCTAACAGAACTCTTAACGAAAGCACCAACGTTCCCAGAAGTGAAAGCCATTGTCAAGAGCTTCCGACTTAAATCATGTGAAAAGTGTGATGCAAGCCACTGTTTTGGCCTGCCGTGGAAGTCTCTGGAAGGTGCGTGCCGAGGCCGTGTGCCCCGGCCACGGGTCATGGGTGCACGCGTGTTGGGAGCCGCACAGCAACGTGGGAAGGGAACTTGGAGGACAACTTCGTCTTCGCCACCAGCTGCAGCACAGGAGCCAGCTCCGCTGGAGCAAAGACGAACGACCGGACGGCATGGTCCGCCCTGGAAAAGCAACGAAGAGCTGAAGTCACCTGAGCCTTTTGTCCAGGGGGAGAGCTGCGTGCACACGCGTGAGCACATGCTTTCTTCCAGGCCCGGTGCCCGAGCATCATGCTGGGCCTCTGAAACACAGTGAACACGCAGTGTTTCCTCTGTCCACTCCCTTTATTTATAGAACAAGAGGCTGTGATCTCAGAGGTCAGGCCTCTCCGGTTGTCATAATTGGCTTTAAAGGATAAATTCCAGCAGGCCCCCAGAACGGGAGCACGACGTCTTTCAAGATCTTTCTATTATGGTACATTCAAGGATTACAGTTCGAAGCAATTGAGTTCATTCCCAAACACCGCGTCAAGCTGGAGTCATCCTATCCGTGTTGTGTGACTCTGGGCTCTCACATGTGTCCCCGCAGCAGATCGGAACCTAGAGCCAGAACCCAAGGCACCGGCGTCCCCGAGTCCCTGACATCAGTGGCACGCACGAGTCCCACGCACATCGTGAAATGGGAAATCTTGGTGGGGAGGACGCCTCTTCCGCGTCTTTTTTGCAGTTACCTTTCTGTTTGCTCCCTGAAGTGCAACGACTTCCCTGATGTCAGTGTAGTTAACTTTCCCACCATTAACTGTGTACAGAGAGGTGTTTCCGAAGATGCTTACATTAGTGTCATGTTTTGCGGATGGTATGTAACAGTAGGATGGAGGTGAGAACCTCTGGTGTAAGATCTCCTGCCCCCGGGAGTGAGGCAGTGCACGGCAGTCGCAGCGAGGGATGGTAATTGATCCCACCACAGGCAAATTGTATCTCTTGCATTTCACATTTGTCTTGGCACCGACGGTATTAGTAATTATTCTGATTAGAATGATGGCCCGCGTTTTGAAAGTGTGGCATCTGCACTTTTTAAAGTTGCTGTTGAGCCTCCGTGGTAACGTCATGTTTGCAGAGTTCTGCTGACCCTACAGACACCCAGAAAAAGCAAGTGAAGAGACAGGAGTCTGCTCCTGGGCAGAAAGAGTTATCCCCACTTCCGGCATCTTCTGGAACAGTCAGGAACCTGTGTCTATAAATGATGAATGCTTGATTGGGAACTGGTTCCTTTTCTCAATCCTTTTCTGTCTCTTTATGTTAAGAGAGGGGAAAAGCAGAGCCTAAGTGTCTCCCAAGATTCCAGAACAATTGATTGTTGTAGCCAAGTCAATATAATATAGTCTCACGTCCAGACTGCCTGGTATGGTCAAAACCAGCAAGGCAGGGGCCTCTTGTAAATGAGAATTTAGCCACAACGGGAGAAGCGAACGGGCTCATTTCCCCCTGTGTGTTCCATGAAACGCGGGAGTCGGCGAAGGGGAGTTCCAGGATAAAAGGGGTTCATCCTCAGGGGAGTTTGGGAAGCACTGGGCCAAATTGCGTAAAACCGTGTTCTTTACTACCTTGCATGGTGCATCTCCAAGAGAGGGGTGTGCTCTGCCCTGTCCTTGTTCACACCTCCACCCCCTCTCACCCGGACAAATGCACGAGGCTCCAGCTGGCACCCTGCTGCTGTTTTGTTCCCCAGAACCCATTCCTTATACACAGCCCTGAGGGGCTCTGTAGGAGATGCTGTGGCACGCCCCCCCTCACCCCCAATGCTTCCTATTGCATTCAGAGCAGACGCCTCCTGCCTGCCCTGGCCCTCCCTCTCTTGTCCCATGTTCCTCCTTCCCAAAGGCTTCAGCCATCCTGGCCCCTTCCAGTCCTTGAAACACCCCAAGCCCTTCTCTGCCTCAGGGCCTTTGCACTTGCTATGTTTCTGGCCTGAAAACTTCTTGCCTCTGACCTCACACCTGTCTTCTCCTTGTCATTTTGGCCACAGCTTAAAACCGCCTTGTGAGACGTGCTTTTCCCTAATCACAGACTCTGTCCTGGCCCCCAGCCCCTAGCCCTTTGTATACCATTAATGTTTATTCATTTCTTAATAGTATTCGTTGTCCTCTGAAATCATCTTGTTTATTTATTGCTTTATTATTTCTCCCAGCCTGGAGGTGACTCTCTCAAGGACGGATCGGTGGCCTGGTCTGTCTCATTCACACTGGCCCCATATGTTTAGAGCCATGCCCGTGACTTGGAAGACTCTACAAATACTTGAGGAACAGTGTGGACAGTGGGCACATGTTTATAGGAACCATGAGGTGCAGGCCACAGGCACTTACTGATGTGTGCCGTGCACCTAGGCCGTGGGTGGCCCCTGGCCCAGGTGAACACTGCACCATTTGAAAGTGTTCAGTGTTTAGAAGATGGATTAGAATCAAAGGATTCAGGATGCCTGGGTGGCTCAGTCGGTTGAGAGTCCAACTTTTGATTTCAGCTCAGGTCATGATCTCATGGTCGTGGGATTGAGCCCCACGTTGGGCTCTGTGCTGAGTGTGGTCCCTGCTTATGATTTTCTCTTGCTCTCCTCTGTCTCTCTCTCCCTGGCTCATGTGCATGCTCTCTCAATCTCTCTCTCTCTCCAAAAAAAAAAAAAAAAAAAAAAAAAAAAATCAGTGGGTTCACAGCTATAAGGTGTTCTGAAAGTCTCACCCCACAGCACCAAGTCTGGGATCTCAGGGGTGCATATGCGTGTCAGGTGTCCCTTGGGGCACCTGGTCCCGATCACAGATGTCCTGTCCTGTTGTTTGTGCTGCAGGCAGAGTCCTTTCTGGGTGACAGGGTCTCATGCGGCTCCTGTCTCTGGGATTTTGCGCCCCTTCCCCCTACTGTTCCCGCGCCCATAGGCATGAGCCCTCACCTCACCTACGTGGCCCAAGGGGGTTAGGAACATGTGTCCTTGACAGGATGTATTGGTTGAGGGGAGCAGGCACAGGGACCCCGGTTTGGCTGCTTCTGCTCCACCACAAGTCACCGGCTTTTCCAATCTGCTGTATCACCAAGCCTAGAAGCGTCTTCCGGTCTGAGGCCTCCCCTTTGGCCAATGTGCTGTGTCAGCGGGGTTGATAGGGATGGCGACGGTGGTGTCGGAGTCCTAGGCTTCTGCATCGTGGAAGGGGCGGCAAGTGATGGCAACCTTCCGGCCAGAGCCAGGACCCTAGCTCTGTCGGATAATGGGGTTGGCCTCATCCAGACGGTGCCAGCCTGCCTCCTGCCCTCCCCACCCCCCCAGCCTGCAACCAGCCGGGGATGGCCGCTTCTGTTCTTTCTCCTCGTTTCTTACCTTCCAAGCCAAGTTCCAAAGCTCCTGGGGGTCATTCCCTCACCCATCTCTCTGTCATCTGTCCTGCTTTGCCAAGGCCGGCTTGGTACCCAGAGAAGGTGGGGCAAGTTAGGACTAAAGTCAGGCTCTCCCGTTCATCTAGAGAAGGGATGTTTTTCTTCAGCCGCACTCTCCAGAAACGTGTCGGGGTTTTGTTTGTTTGTTTGTTTGTTGTTTTTTAAATGTTTACAATCACCAGGCTGTAAAACAGGACCACGGACAGGGCCAACACATCCCTGAAGGAGACCCTACTTGTCGGCACGGTGTGGGAGCTGGTTCTTTAGCTTGTGAGGAATATCAGTTGATGGATGTGTTGATTGGCTGAAAGCCCAGCAGGAGGAAGCAAAAGATGTGAAATGTGAATGTCCTTATTCAAGCAGAGAAGCATCTTTCAGGATGGTCACCGGAACCGGGTGCAGTGGAAATGACTTCAAAAACGCACGTGGTCATCTGTGGTGTTGGCTCTTTCTCTATGGGTGTGCGCATCTCTTGGGGATTGATCTCTGATGTAGATGTCGATATATGGAGTCTTTGATGGACTCCGAGAGTGGCTCTGTTGGTCAGAAATGAGACCTGGGCTTCCGGAGATCTTGGGTGGCAGTGTCACACCACTAGCAGAATCTCCCATTAGGCCCCGTTTGTACCTCAGGGCACAGCGAGACTCCCCGGCAAAGGAACCCCTACCGAAGTTAAAATCATGATCATAAATTGCAAAGCACCATGGGGGAGAGTCTCCTGCAGCAAACAGAAGAAATGGCATTCCAAGAACTGGAAATAGTGGGACAATAAGAAAGAGATTCTAAAATATGTCAAAAACAGAGACAGTTGAGGATGGATCACTATTTTTTGGTCTGCTTGAAACCAATTGGAAAATTTAAGAAAGAGAATTGAAGAAGGAAGACAGTCAACAGTTTAAATGAAATAGTGACAAGAATTTTAATTAGAAATTCCAGCCTACATCTACCAACACTCACCCCTTTCGGTCTGTCCCCTGTTCCTCTTGGTGATCCATGCTATATGAAGCCAGTTTTGTAATCCAGGTCAGTGATCAGAGTGGTGTGGTATAGCCTTTATTCAAAACTCCCGAAATGGTGTGGGGCATATGTCTTGTCAGACAGAAAGATAAGAATTTATTTCTCGTGGATCAATAGAACAGGTCTGAGTTTCCTGTTTGCTCAATCAGAGCAAAGTAGATGGATAAGTATGTCTTCACCTTCACTTCTTCTCTGTAGCAGCCAGACCCTTCATTTCCCTGGGATGCTATCCATAAACAGAACTTGCTGGTTGCCATGGATTTCTGCTCTCAAGTTGTTGTTTTTTTTTCCTTGCCTTTTCCAAGACTTGACCAAAGCCAGTGTAGCTGAGAACTAAGTGAGTTATTTTTAGTCCTTTGAATGGTTTTTCATGAACCTTTCTTTCCTTTGGTTCAAGGCCCACTGGGCCATCAAAGAAATTTTAATACTAAGGTTGGAAAAGGAGAAGAGTCTTTGCTGGGCCACTTACCTGCATGTCTAGCCCTTACCAGAGAGAACCCTGGGCATTCCCAGGAAATAGGAAGCCCTTCCTGTTATTTACTGGGTCCTTGCAAGGAACCCATTGCTTTCCAGACACCCCAAAGGTACTTCAGACTTAGCCTCACTTAAACGGAGACTTCTGGGTTCTTCTCTTCACTGGGGAGGGAGGGCCACCAGAGCCAGGAGCCCCGGCACCCCTCTCCCAACCATCCTTCCCCTCCAGCCACTCCCCTACCATTTCATTTCTATTTGTCAGTATGTTCCAGATGGAAAAGATATGGAGGAACCTTAAATGCATACTTCTAAGTGAAAGAAGACTATCTAAAAAGGTTACATACCAATGTTTCCAACTATATCGCATTTTGGAAAGGGCAGAGGTACAGAGTGAGAAGATCAGTGATTTTTCAGGGGTTCAGGGACTCAGGGGGGATGAGTAAGTGGAGGACATGGGTTTTGAGGGCACTGAGACTATTTTGCATGATGCAGTCATGCTGGATACATGTGACAACCCATAGAGTAATGTATAGCACAGAGAGTGAAACCTAATGTATATTATGTAGCTGTTAATTAACAATAATGTATCGACATTGGCTCATCAGTTGTACAAATGCATCAGAATAATGCAAGATGTCAGTAATAGGGGAATCAGTATTTTCTACTTAATTTTTCTGCAAAGCAATTATTGCTCTAAAAATGAAGTTTGTTACTTTAAAAAGAAGACTTAAAATTGTTTTCTAATGCTTATTTATTTTGGAGAGACAGAGAGAGACAGAGTGCAAGCAGGGGAGGGGCAGAGAGAGAGGGGCATACAGAATTGGAAGCAGGCTCCAGGCTCTGAGCTGTCAGCACAGAGCCTGAAGCAGGGCTCAAACCCTCAGACCATAAGATCATGACCTGAGCCAAAGTCAGATACTCAACCGGCCACCCAGGCGCCCCTTAAAAAGAAGACTCTTAAGGACCCAGGGCCTCCCAGAGTTTGCCTTCTAGCTGAAGTCTAAGGCAGTTTTGGAACATTCCATGGGGACTGCTAGCATCAACCCAGAACAAGAGTTTAGTAGTATTCTGGCATTTGCCAAATCAACTTTAAACTCTAACGATAGAGAATATACGTTTCCTATCAATTCACCCATCCTGAAGGCCATCTGTAGGTTTAACCCGATGCCTAGAGTGGAGGCAGCTCTCACCCTGTCCCTGACCTACTCAGCAAGGATCCTGAGGTGTGCATGTTGTTGGAAGCCTCACCAGGTAGCCCCTCTTCTCCCAAGCTGATGTGGGGTCAAGGCAGCCCCGGCCTGTTGCGGAGATGACAAATGGAGAGCTCCTGGTCCCCTGAAGACGAACTGGTCATCTGCCCTCCTGGACTCAGCTGGCCCCTCTGTAAAGAGAGGGTGACATCAGCCACGGCAAGCTCCCAGGACTATTGCTGTGATAGTAAGATGACTTTTCTGAGTGACCGAAAATGCATGCAAGCTCACTCCCAGAGCTACGGGGTGGCCTCCCACATCTCCCAATAGGTACACCCCGGAGGTTTTGCTTTGCTTAGTCTCCACCAGATGACTGGCCTTTTTTTTTTTTTTTTTATTCTAGGAGAGAGAGAGAGACAGCGTGAGCAGGGGAGGGTCAGAGAGAGAGGGAGTCACAGACTGAAACAGGCTCCAGGCTCTGAGCTGGCAGTCAGCACAGAGCCCGATACGGGGCTCGAACCCACGAACCGCGAGATCATGACCTAAGCGAAAGTCGGTCGCTTAACCGACTAAGCCACCCAGGCGCCCCAAGATGACTGGCCTTTTGAAGAGGATCAGAGGACAGGAGCCTTTGCTTTTTACTTGTCTTATTTTGACCTCGTGCTTTCACCAATGACAATCCGTAGTACCCAAGCCAGTCTGGGACCACACAGGAGCTCAGGTCCAAGACAGGGGTGGGGCCGTGGTCTGCCTTGCTCTGCCTTTCCTCTAGGAAAACATAGGTGGATGGGGCACCTGGGTGGCTCAGTGTTTTAAGCATCCAGCTTTGGCTCAGGTAATGATCCCACAGTTCATGGGTTGGAGCCCTGCGTTGGGTCTGTGCTGACAGCTCAGAGCCTGGAGATTGCTTCTGATTCTGTGTCTCCCTCTTTCTCTGCCCCTCCCCAACTTGTTCTCTCTCTCTCTCTCTCTCTCTCTCTCTCTCTCTGAAGCATAAATAAACATTTAAAAAAGTCTCACACCGGGGTGCCTGGGTGGCTCAGTCGGTTAAGCTTCCGACTTTAGCATAGGTCATGATCTCAGGGCAAGTGAGGTCGAGCCCCGCATCAGGCTCTGGGCTGATAGCTCAGAGCCTGGAGCCTGCTTCAGATTCTGTCTCTGTCTCTCTGTCTCTCCCACAAATATAAATATAAATATAAATATAAATATAAATATAAATATAAATAAAATGTTAAATTTAAGAAAAAGAACACTTGACCACTTCATTTTATCTATTTTGTAGTTCAGAGATTATTTGATTACTTTAAATGCAATGACACTGATCTATTGCCACGTGTCCTCATCTAAGGTTTCAAGGACATTTTCAGGGATGATTATGCGAAGCAAGAAGCATGTGCAAGAGGATCAGGGAAGCACACAGCAAGGGGAGCATTGGGAAGGCCAGTCTCCGAAGCTCTCAGAAGCACGCCTGCAGGACTGCCCGGGCCTGGGACCGATTCAGGGCATCGGCATCTCAGGAAACACTCATCCCTACATCCAGGGACAAAGGACCAGACAAACCTGAGCCTTAGCCAAGCACAGGGAAGAAGGGTGCCCTAGCGATGGGAGGGCAGCCGTACCAGCAGCACTGGCCTGACTAGTACAGCTTCCCACATGGAGCCCACACTTCTGGGCAGCCTCTGTCCAGCAAGGGCCTCTCCCAGCGCTGCAGCCGAGCAGTAGAGTGCCCATAAGCAATGAGTGTTTCTCTAGCATCATATCAAACTTCAAAAAATTCTAAAAGTAATTTTTAAATGGAGGTTTTATTTTCATTAGTTTGAGATTAAAAAAAATTTTAACGTTTACTTATTTTTGAAAGACAGGACATGAGCACAGGAAGGGTAGAGAGAGGGAGACACAGCATACGAAACAGGATCCGGGCTCTGAGCTGTCAGCACAGAGCCCGATGCAGGGCTTGAACCCATGAACTGTGAGATCATGACCTGAGCCAAAGTTGGATGCTTAACTGACTGAGCCACCCAGGTGTCCCAGTCCGAGACTTTTAAAAAAATGTTTATTTATTCTTGAGAGGGAGAAGGGAGGGAGGGAGGGGGAGAGAGAGAGAGAGACAGATAGAGAGAGAGAGAGAGGGAGAGAGAGGGAGACACAGACAGACCCCTATGTGGGACTCCAACCAATAAACAGCGAGATCATAACCTGAGCCAAAATCAGATGCTTAACCGACTGAGCCACCCAGGAGCCCCTCAGTGAGTTTGAGACTTACAGGAAAGTGGGGAAAGTAGGACAGAGAGTTCCACACCCGGTTTGCCCTGTTACTGACATCTTGCCTCAGTGTGCTACATTTGTCACAATTAATGAGCCACTGTTAAGCAAAGTCCATACTTTATTCACTTGTCCTCATTTTTTACCTAATGTCCCATTTTGTTTTGTTTTGTTTTCTGTTCCAGGATCCCAGTCAGGACACCACGTGACATTCAGTTGTCCTATCTCCGTGGGCTCCACCTGCCTGTGCCAGTTTCTCTGACTTGCCTTGTTCCTGATGACCTGAGCAGGTCAGGTATTCTGGAGAATACCTTCATTGGAATTTGTTGGGTGTTTTTCTCATGGTCAGACTTGTGGGTTTTGGAGAGAGGACCACAGAGGTGAAGTGCCTGCTCATTACACCCTACCAGGGGTACAGGCCATTTCCCTGACCTTGATCACCTGATAGAGGGGGTGTTTGTCGGGCTTCCTCCCATAAAGTTAGTCCCCCGACCTCTCCTTACTGTACTTTGTGGAAGGAAGTTACGATGCTTAAGCGGTGGGTGGCTATGCTCCACCTCGCTAGGGCAGACTACATACATAAGTTATTTGGAATTCTTCTGCATAGACATGTGTTGATTCTACTCCATTTATTTAATCAATAATTTGCTTGTATTATATGGACTCATATGGGCTCATATATTATATGGACTCACACTATATGAGTATTTTTTTAATGTTCTATTTATTTCTGAGAGAGAGAAAGAGAGAGAGACAGCGTGAGCAGGGGAGGGTCAGAGAGAGAGGGAGACACAGAATGTGAAGCAGGCTCCAGGCCCTGAGCTGGCTGTCAGCACAGAGCCCAACATGGGGCTCGAACCCACAAACCATGAGATCATGACCTGAGCCGAAGTCAGACGCCCGAGTCGACCGAGCCACCCAGGCGCCCCACATTATATGAATATTTTATTATACTCTGACTTTTAACCCAATACTATGCTATTTATTTTGTTGGTCGGATGGTGCCGGCTTCACCACCTTTTTGATGGGTTCTTAGCTTCACCACTGTGCCTTTCTGGAGCTCCTCCTTACTCTCAGCGCCGTAGAATGCTCCAAGCTCATTTTGTATTTCTCGGTCCTAGGATCAGCCATTCCTCCAAAGAACCCTAGTTCCTTTTTGTTGGAGAATGATATTCCAAACTAAGATCTGGGCAATAGGTCCATTCATTGCTACTGGGTCCATCCCTTCTGGGCCCTCTCAGACGGCAAAGCAAGGAAATATATGTGTGTATACAACTTGTGCATCGACACACATCTGTAGATACTTCGGTAGGTAGCCAGATGGGTCTATATTAAGCTAAACACGGGACGTGCTGATGTCTCCACCTCGAATGTGTTACACATGGGCATTCTGGCTCCCTCTCCTTGCGTGTCTGTGAACTCCTACTACAGAGGTGAGATGCCAGGTTCCAACCATCCACTTTCCCTTTATTTCATTGTTCCATTCATATACAGTGGCTTTACAATTGCTAAGCCCTCCCCCACGGGAAATGCCTTATCAGCTAGAGTTCTGTGCTTAAGCCTGGCTCCCTTTGCCTTCTGTCTTCAGGCTTCACTCATTTCCAGAGTGATGTAGGTCAGCAACCCCTTCCATTCTTTCATACGTTCGTAATACAATTAAATCCATTTATCATTATCTGCATTCCATCCTGAGAGTCTCCAAACTCCTAAGGGATTAAAAAAAAAATAGGGGCGCCTGGGTGGCTTAGTCGGTTAAGCGTCCGACTTTCGCTTAGGTCGTGATCTCGCGGTTCGTGGGTTCGAGCCCCGCGTCGGGCTCTGTGCTGAATGCCAGCTCAGAGCCTGGAGCCTGTTTCAGTCTGTGACTCCCTGTCTCTTTGACCCTCCCCTGTTCACGCTGTCTCTCTCTCTCCTAGAAATAAATAAAACATTAAAAAAAAAATTTAAAAAAAACCAAAAAACAACTTTACACGAACCATGGTTCATTCTGTGAGCCATACAGAAGAATTTCACCTCCTCAAAATATGCCACCTGCGTTTCACCTGCTGCGCCTCCTTCCTTCCCAACCTGGCAACTGTGTCTTGACTGTGTCTGTGGTTTTGCCTTTTTCAACGTGTCCTATGGGTGGAGTCATGTAATATGCGGCCTTTTCAGACTAGCTTCTTTCATTTAGTCATACGTATTTAATATTCATTCCCATGTTTGCATGTCTGATTTCTATCACTCAATAATATTCCACTGACTAGGTCTACTACTGTTTGGCCCTTCCTATACATATGTATATATATATGATATATATATATGACTTATATATATATAAGTTATATTACTTATATATTTTATAAGTATATTACTTATCTATTTTGAGAGAGAGAGAAAGAACCAGCAGAAGAGGGGCAGAAAGAGAAGGGGACAGAGGATCTGAAGAAGGCCCTATGCTGACAGCAAAAAGCCCGATGCAGGACTCGAACCCATGAACTGTGAGATCACGACCTGAGCCAAAGTCAGACGCTTAACCTATAGAGCCACCCAGATGCTCCTGTCCCTTCACTGATTGAAGAACATCTTGGTTGCTCCCAGTATGAAGGAACTATGAATTAATCTACTATAAATATTCACATACAGACTTTTTTGGTGGACTTAAGTTTTCGATTTGTCTCTCTCTCTCCTGGCCCTCCCCTACTTTCTCTCTCTCTCTCTCTTTCTCTGTCTTTCAAAATGCATCAAAGTGTGGGTAGTGAGGCAGAGGTTATTTTCCAAAAGTGACTGCAACAACATCTTCCTCCCACCTGCTCTTGTACAGCCGTGGTCAGTGAGGGAAACTAAGGCCACTCCCCTGTGTAGACAGGGAATCTGATTGTCCTCTCCTGGAATCCAGTGAGCCTGTCACTGCCGAACAACCGAGTTCCATGGGAATGAAGGACACTGTATGAATTCCCAGGCTGGTCCGGAAAGTTGTTGACTCTACCACTTTGTCCACAGGAATACTTGGGGGTGGAGACCTGAGCCATCGGTGAGAAGTTTGACTACAGGGAGGCCACCACGCTGCAAAGCAGCCAACTCAACGACAGGCCACAGGTAGTCCTTCTGTCACCTCAGTCTACAAGTCACTCCAGCCTAGTTACATGTGAGTACAAGGCCCTCCGTGAATTCCAGCTCTTACCCATCACATCGCCTCAACCTAAGGAGATTTCCAACAGAACCCTGAACGGGTCGCCTGGCTTTTCAGCTGTGCCTGATGAGGTATGGCTAGAAATGAACTAAAGAAGGAACTACTCCATTTCAAGGATTCAATTCAGAAGAATTTAGAAGTCAGGAGTAGCTGGATTCAGAAACAATTTCACATTCCAAGCGTCTCCCTGTGGAAGATTCTCAAAGTGAGAGAGAGTTTTAGAGAAAAGAATAAATCCAATAAAGAACAAATCCAGGCATAAATCCAAGACATCGCAGGGTAAAGATGAGCGTGAGCGCCCATCTGCAAAACTCTTCATTAAGACCCCAGGAAGGTTTCAGGGGGTGCCTGGTAGATCTTTCCAACCAGACAGAAGGTCTTTTAAAGAAACTAACGGCATACCTGCAGACTATCTGTGTTAAACAATACAACGCCCACAATCGTGAGGGGACTGTCCCACCGAGACCTCGTGGGAAACCCAAAAGAGAGCAGGGCTTATTTTGAAGAGATTTGTAAATATGGATTTTGGTTAATGGACTGGATTTACAGATTGATACAGAATAAACCCACAGAGGTTTTTGTTTTTAAATTTTTTTAATGTTTATTTATTTTTGAGAGAGAGAGAAAGAGAGAGAGAGAGAGAGCATGAGCGGGGAGGGACAGAGAGAGGGGGAGACCCAGAATCCAAAGCAGGGTCCAGGCTCTGAGCTGTCAGCACAGAAGCCCGATGCGGGGCTCTCACAAGCACGAACTCACAAAGCACGATCATGACCTGAGCCAAAGTCGGACGCTTAACTGACTGAGCCACCCAGGTGCCCCTACACAGAGGTTTTAAAGGAGGCGAATTAGATTGAACTGAAAGGGAAAGAGACAATTCAAAATGAAAACAGGCCTTTATACTCCCATGCAGGGAGCAGGTTAAGAAGACTTAGTTGCGAACACAGGCTGTTTCTTATGGAAAAAGAAGCATGACTCAGAGGGCAGAGCCCAGAGCCATATAAGCAACTCTCAAGGAATTGGCAAGCAGTTAGATTTCAGAATTGTTTTGGTCCAATGTCACCTATATGTCTCCCATTTTCTCCCTCTTTGAATAGGAGTATGTGTGGTGATTATCCTATTTCTGTTCTGCTCATCTATGTAAAGGGGCAGGTGGATAACATGTCCATTCAATTCACAGGTCTTCAAATAGAGTACCCAAGGCACCAGACTTGAGGGGCCTTATTGCATACCTGACCCTGATTTATGAAAAGAAATCTTGGACTTTGAGCCTGAGCCTCACAGCTTTAACAGAAAGAGACTTTGAGGAGCTCTTAGGACAGGCATTTTGCCCAAGAATTGTTATGACCAAGGAGCAAATATGGCATCTCCAAAGATGGTGGCAACCAGAGCTCCCATCCTCTCATGGGATCTTCTGCAAAGTGACCTTGCCACTTCACTGTCGAGAGGGGGACTCTACTTCTCCTCTGTTTGAATCTATGACTACTTCGACCAGTAGGAAGTGATGCTACATAACTTCGAAGCCATGTTACAGAGGCAACTCAACTTGGGCCTTGTTTGCCAGAACTCACACTCGCCCCGAGCTGTCATGAAAGAGATTTGGCTACCTCGAGTCTACCATCCTGGCAGGAAGTCCAGACTCCATGGAGAGACCACACACAGGCACTCCGCGGGCACCCCCAGACATGTGTGTGAAGGTGCTTCCAGATGATTCTAGCCCCCAGGCATCAAGTCTTCCCAGCCGAGGCCCCAAACACTATAGAGCAATAACAAGCCAACCCCACCATGCCCTGCCTGAATTCCTAACTCATGGAATCCATGAGCAGAGCAAAATAGCTGTTGGTTTAAGTCACTATCTTTTGGGAAGTTGGGTCCGTGGTAGTAACCAGAACAGATGGATTGCTAAATGGATAGAGGGCTGGACTGAGAGACAGATGTGTGATCAAGCAAACA
The DNA here is from genome assembly GCA_017311185.1 of Proteles cristata cristata. Classification (NCBI taxonomy): domain Eukaryota; kingdom Metazoa; phylum Chordata; class Mammalia; order Carnivora; family Hyaenidae; genus Proteles; species Proteles cristata. The sequence goes on from JAESUZ010002059.1 coordinate 461,430, forward strand.
GAGTAAAATATTAATTGTAGAATCTAGGTGAAACGTGCACAAGTGTTCACTCTACAACTATTTCCATTCTTTTGTGTTTATTTGAAAATGTTTACAGTAGAATGCTGGAGGAAAGAAGAGAAAACACTGTGAATAATAGAAAAAGCACTAGCTAGCATTTATCTCGTATTGCAGCGTGCCAGGTCCCGTGCCAAGCGCTTTTATATTCATTATCTCATTCAATCTTCTCAACAGCCCCATAGCTTGGCGCTCTTAGTTTTTCCATTTCACAGATGAGAAAACTGAGGCTCAGAGAGGTTAAGTCACTTTCGTATGGTAACAATGCTTGTAAATAACAGAAGCGGGACTCAGTGTGGGATTCCATGATGGACAGTAACTCCCACAGAGCTAGCGCACCCCACACATCTGTGCCCCCCACTCTTTTCTTGGACAGGAAGTTGACACCCAGCAAATGGCTTCTAACGACTCCTTGATTTGTACACTTCTCCAGTATTGGCTTGTCTAGAAGGGAAAATAGTGTACTTCAGTTTTCTTCCTTCAGGGATGGGATTGTCTCCTTCCCAGAAAACTTGAGATTATATCTTCTTCTCCAGGCACTGAGAAAACCCGCCTGGTGTATGGGGCTCCGAAAGTGACAGTGAGTTACATTTATTCCCCCTCACCCCCCACCCAGCCCCTTGTTTTGACGGTGCTCCGAAGGTAGGGCAGAGTGAGAACACTGTGAGGCCCAGAGATTTTAAATAAATTGGCCAGTGTCGCATCGGCTTCAGGGACGGGACAAACTCGCCCTCACCTCTTCCGATGCGGAGTCCAGCGCTCTGGGCTTGCGTTTGGTTCTCGTAACTGGTCCCCAGGCTGGTTTCCGACAAAACCTAGCCTGGCAATAAAGATACCTGTGGCTCTCAGTTACCCGTGAGTGTCTTTCCAGACAATAATACTTCCCCATCAGTGTTCCTCTCTAGGCACAATCCCAAAGAGCTTTTGAGCAGGTGAGCAGAGATTTGGGCCATCTGCGCGCGGTCGCGGAAAGGGCTGTTTGCCATCCAGGTTTTCCTTTTCACGGAGGGCCTGCGGGATGCCTGGCTGTCCATCATGTGTCGTGGTGGCCCCAGGGAGGCCGTGGGCAGAGACCTGGGGCGTGGCCATCAGGAAAGGGCTCCTATTCTGCGGAGACAGACAGTGGTGCCTCGTCCACGCGGTCAGCGGGCTGCAGCCGGGACAGGGGCTGGCCTCCCCGGTGCCCTGACATCCACCGGGGCAGAGCCGGGGACCCTGCGCGTGACGGCTGACAGAGGGCTCGTGCAAGCCCCTAGACCGCCGGGTGCGCGGCCCCCACCCCAGCTGGCCAGCCCTGCGCGGAGGCCTGGGTCCCGCCGCCTTACAGCTCCGCACGAGCGCAGGGTTTGCAGGCTGCGGCCACCGGAGGAGGGGGTGGGGGGCGAGGCCGACCAGCTGGCGGGGTCACGGCCGCGACCCAATCCCCGGCCCCATCCCGGGGCCCAGAGGCGCGGCGGATCGGGTGGTGGCCTTCCGGCTTGCCCGCGAGGCTTTCACCCACGGAACCGCCGTCCAAGGTTCTTTCTTGTCTCTGCCTGGGGTCGTCTGAGCGCCGCAGCTCCAGAAGCCTTTCTGCACGTGAAGGGGACGGGGACGGCGGGGGGAGAGGAGGCAGCTGCGCCAGGCTGCCGTCGGACCCCGAGGCGGGGGTCCCGTTTCTTGGCAACGGGTCCCATGCTCGGGTCGGGCTCTGCCCGCTGGGCCGGCCTCCCGCCCCTCCCCCTCTGAGGCTCCGGGAGTCCCCGCCCCGGCACCCGAGGCGGAGCCCAGGTGTGGCCTGGAGGGGGCGGGGGGCGCGGCCTGGGGGCGGGGCCGGCGTGGGAGGGGGTGACCCGCGCGGCCTCAGCTGCCGGCCGCCGAGTCCCCGGCCCCCGCGGGCCCGCGCGGGAGGGGGCGGGGCGGGCACCGGGAGGGCCCGCGGCGGGACGACAAGTCTGTTTCCGCCCGGCCTCCGCCCGCTCCGGCTGGAACGAGTCTTTCCGGTGGGGCTGCCCAGCCGGGGCCGCCGCGCCCAGCCTCCCGGAACCCGCCCCGAGTCGTGCGCGACCCCGCCCCGGCCGGGGCCCAGACCAGGCCGAAAGGTGGAGCCGCTGAAGGGAGAGGCCGGAGAGCCCGGGTCCTGGGTCCCAGCAGGGGCCTCTTCATCCCCCGGCCCGCCGTCGGATCCCGTGTGTCTCCAGCAGCACCCTAACAGAGGGCTTTGGAAACGCTTCCTCAGTGAGTCTGCAAATCAAAGCTCCGCTCCAACCTGGGGAGACTGAGGCACAAATAGGTTGTACCAAGGCCGCTTTATGAGTTAGCAAGCCACAAGGGAGCCTATGGAAAGCCCAGGAGGGGCGACCGGGACAGAGGTCGGGATCTTCCCAGGGCCTGAGTCCTAGGGTGTCTGGGGTAGACAAGAGGGGCAGGGACCCAGGAGGGCCAGGATGCCCGCTGCCGGGACAGCTCAGCGAGGGTCCCGGCCTCACGAAGTTAATGAGAATGATGCCTTTCTTTCCTCAACCGAAGAATAGAGCTTCCCTTTAACCTCTGCAGACAGCAAGCCAGGAACCACTCTCTCCCAGCCTGGCGCCAGCATGGACCCCAGGGCATGTTAACAGGAGCCAGGAATTGGAGGGGAAACATCCTTCATTTCCTCAGCGGGGGAACCAGTGAGGCCTCTGATTGCCAGGGTCTGGGTTTTCAAAACAACATCATGCTAAGACCCAGGAGGTGGGAGTGCCCTGGAGGATTCTTTTATCTGTTCAACCTTGAGTCAGACTTGCCATGAGCATTCGATCAAGAAACTTGGTCAGTTTCTCAAAATGCAAAATCAATCGCCGATTTTCCTTTTTTACTTGGCATTTCCTTGGGATATTCCCAGTTCTGGGAATGAAAGATTACAAGCTATTGTCTTATAGTCTGTCCCGATTAGCATCCTTCCTCAACTCAGGATTTCCCTGGAGCCAGATCTCGGCAGCCGGCTTTAGGATTATGACTTTAAAAAAATACAATTCTGATGAATTTGTATCTGTCCCCCAAATTAGAAACTCCTTTAATTATAGGAGAAAACATTTTCAAAGAAAAAGGGTAGACCTTTAGAGCACACCCTGGAGCAGTACTTCTAAAGAGAATCTCAGGGCAGGCAGGTCTTCAGCTAACCGGTGAGGGAAGAAGCAAGACTGTCTTTTTTGCAGCTGTCGGGCCTACCATCTTCCAGTTAATTCTTGGCTAGAAAGTAAAGAATAAATGAAAGCGTGCTTCAAATTGTTCATGCTCCTGCTTAGGATTCTAGCTTGAGAGAAAGCGTGGGTTTGGTTAAATAGTTTTGAATTTGGTCTTGGGCGGCAGATGAGGGGGATTTTCTCTTTATGAAAGTGTTTCCAGCTCATAAGCGAAGAGAAAGAATGGTAGCTAGAACCTCGCCAATGAACAGATGTAGGCATGATAAGCTATGGCTGTTAACAACATGAAGACAGAACCTGAGAGGCGCCTGGGTGGCTCAGTCAGCTGAGCATCTGACTCTTGATTTTGGCTCAGGTCATGATCCTACGGTTGGGGGATGGAGCCCCAAGCCGGGCTCTGTGCCGAGGGTGGAGCCTGCTTAGGATTCTCTCTCTTTCTCCCTCTGCCCCTCTTCCTTACGTGGACTCTCTCTTCCTAAAATTAAAGAGAGAGAGAGAGAGAGAGAGAGAACTTGACATGGTGTGCCTTCTAATGGAAAAACTCAGCAGCAATTGTGAAGTAGTCTTCATACTCCACATGCTCTTGCCCCCACACACAAATCAAGCCTGAATCTGATCAGCCTCATCTAGATCAACTACCAGCTTATGTGAAACACCAAGTACAGGGATCATGTTAAATGACACTATGGGAACAGAATCAAAGCTATCCAGATGTTGTGATACTACAGGACAACTGACCCACTTCTTCAATAATTAATTGTAAGGAAAATAATCACATTTAGATTCTAAATCAAACAAATGGCAAAAAGAAAAACAAGTGCCATTCATAGATTGTAAATTTGAACACTGATGGGATGTTCGATACTTTAAAAGTATTATTACGTTATTTCAGTGTGATATTATGGTTACATATTAGGTATTTTTAAAGTATTTTAATATCTTTTTCATGTATTTTGGAAACACCTGCTAAAATATTTACAGGTGAAATAATATGATATCTGGAATTTGTTCCTAAATCATTTTATGAGGTGGTAAGGAAAGTGGGTGGAGGTATAGTTGGAAACAAGATTGGTCATCAGTCATGGGCATATGATCGTTCATTATGTTATTATCTTTATTTTTTATTAGGTTTGAATTGTTAATCTCCTACTTATTGCACGGGGTATTCAAACTTGAGAACTGGCATTGAAACCTAACTGAACTGTCTGGCCTGGAGCTCAGGAGAACTGGCCCCATGTCTTGCTCTGTGACTTTGCATACATTGATTCTCACTTGTCCGTTTAAGAAACATGGAGGGCCTTCCTCTGAAACTGGAGCTCACATGCTAGGTTAGAAAATGACAAGGAAGGAAGCCACCAGATGGAGGTGTGGAGGCCTTTGCAGAAGAACTGATGTTTGAGATGGGTCTTGACAGATGGAAAGGAGTTCCCTGGGTGGTGTCAGTTCATCTTCTGTACGATAAGATGGTTAGACCGGATCTACAAGGATCTATTTAGTCCTAATAGATTCTGTGATTATAACCTGCCTATAATCATTTTTTTTTTCCTGTGTGTGTCCCTCCAGGGAGTCAAGAGACCCCCCCTCCCCCACGGACTTCCTGCCATCATCCTTTATATTGTTAGCAGAAGCATTCCAACTTGAGCTGTTGGCCTTGAATCTCTCAGTTGTGTTTGGAGACCCAAGCATTATCACATTAGCCAGTCTATAACCTTCTTAGGGAGTGGTCTCTTGGGCTCGCAGATTTATTTCCATTCATCTAGTTCCCAAGGCATTTCACTTAAGTAACCTTCGATTTTCATTTGCTGATAGTTATGCCCCGCGTTGGTAATAAAAATCATTTGCTTATCAAAGTGTGAGTGCCTGCAGTTGATACTCTGAGCTTTCCCAACCACTCTTACTGTCCCTCTGTCCCTGTAAAACACGGAGTTCAAGATACAGTAGGCTGCCTGGCCTTCTGGTTAACTAGTTCATCTTGATACTCTGTCATAACAGGTTGAACTTTGTGCTTTGATGGCCGTTTTTACCCATGTGACTTGAACTGTCTGCTAGGGCAGGGCTTGAAATGGCATTGGTCAACAGACAAGTAGTTGGCTGTATCGCATCTCTATTATGGAAAGTTATGTTTGCTTTTCTCTATATTCTTTTTATCATCTCGTGTTAATGGTTATTTATACTTTAAAAGAACAAGATCTGAACCCTTTGGAGAAGATAAGAATCTCTAAATTTGGTTGTTATATGTTTGTTGAAAGAGTTTTCCTGGGTTCCATTGCGGTCAAACAACATTGTCTTCCTATGGACTGAACAAGCATCTTTCAGTGTGATTCTAAGCCTGGTAGAAGGCTGGGAATGTTAGGAGTGCCTCTAATTTTTGCTGCTCTAAACCAAAGGTACACTTCACTGCAGGGAAAAATATTGGGAAGTTAGCTGTGATATATTTCATGTTTCCAGGGACTGTTCAAAAGCTTCTCATGCCAATTTAATTAGAATAATTTACCTTAATAGAAAACTATAATTTTCTACTTTTTCCAATCAGTTGAACCAATTTGTACTTTTTTTCAACCCGCCCAGATGGAATTTATTACTCCAGAGCCAATACCCTAAACCTTAATTTTTGCTCTAACCGTGATTGTAACTGGAGAATTATGGGAAAGGAATAACTGGAGAATTATGGGAAAGGAATAGTGGAGGCTTCAGCTTCTGGCTCTGGAACACAAGCCTGGTGCAAACCAAGCCTCCTACCTCAGACAAGGAGAGCAGCTAGTTTCAAGTTCTGTCCTAGGGGGCATTTGGGTGGCTCAGTCATTTAAGCGTCCGACTTCAGCCTAGGTCATGATCTCATGGTTTGCGGGTTCAAGCCCCTTGTCAGGCTCTGTGCTGACAGCTCAGAGCCTGGAGTCTGCTTCAGATTCTGTGTCTCCCTCTCTCTCTGTCCCTCCCCCACTCATGCTCTGTCTCTGTCTCTCTTTCTCAAAAAATGAATAAACATAAAAAAATTAAAGGTCTGTCCTAAAACATCAGAGATCTACTTATGCAGTAAGTATTTCAGAAGACAAGAACCTGGAGAGAAAGGAAGCATAGAAAGGTGAGCCTGACATTTGACACTTGGCTCTGTAAGTCTGGGCTGCTATACAGAATACCACAGATTGGGTGGCTTCAACAACAGATATTTATTTCCCTCAGTAATAAAGGCTGGAAGTCCAAGATCAAGGTGTTGGAAGATTTGATGAGGGCTCTTTTCCTGGCTAACAGATACGTCTTTACATGGAAGAATCAGGAAGCTCTGTTGTATCTTCCTTTTCTTACAGGAGCTGGGATTCTTACAATCCCATCATGGAGGCTCCCCACTTGTGACTTCATCTGAACCTAATTACTTCCCAAAGGTTTCACTTCCTTATTATACTGGGGGTTAAGGCTTCAACATATGAATTGGAGGATGGAGAGGCACAAACATTTAGTTTCTAAGAGCATCATTATTCCCTTCAAGGAATTTATTTCTAAGAGCAGCAACTTAAAGGTGAAAAAGATGAGCAAACCTTTGGCAATCTCAGAGAGTGCCCCATAATATCCTAGGCTTTTGGTTAGGAACTCTGAAGATTATACCAGTACTAAGGGCATATCAGAAAAGGACCAATTCTCACAAAGACACAACTTAAAAATTTTTTTTAGGTTTATTTATTTATTTTAAGAGAGAGAGAGAGAGAGAGAGAGACCAGGGACGGACAGAGAGACAGGGAGAGAGAATCCCGAGCAGACCCTGCACTATCATTGTGAAGCCTAATGCAAGGTTTAATAAACCCATGAAAGGTGAGATCATGACCTGAACTAAAACCAAGAATCCAACAACTAACTGAGCCACCTAGGCACCCCCTAAATTTTTTAAAAACCATTAAAAAAAAATGTTTATTTACTTATTTTGAGAAAGAGAGAGAGAGTACGTGCACATGACATGGGGGCAGAGAGAGAGAGTGCGAATCCCAAGCAGACTCCATGCTTAGCATGGAGCCTGATGCAGGGCCCCATCCTATGACTATGAGCTCATGACCTGAGCTGAAGGGTTGGATGCTTAACTGACTGAGCCACCCAGGTACCACACAAGGATACAACTTTGACTGAAATCAGATTAAGATAGTCTGTCTCCATACTAACTGCTTTACAAAAAGAAAAGAAATCTCTGAAGAAAGATAGCATATCCCCAGTATCATACTGATTCTATGATTTTCATATACAACATGTAGCATTTGATCGGAATTTAGTAGGGATACCAGGAGACAAGACCAAATGACTCAAAACCAAGAAAAGAAATAGATAATAGGAACTGACCCACAGGAGATTCAGTTATTAGAGTTATCAGATAGACTTTGGGATAACTGCTGATTGATATATTCAAGGAGATAAAAAGACAAAATGGAAAATTTCACAAAAGAATAGAAATTTATTTTAAAAATCAATGGGAAATTTATAACTGAAAAAAATAATTAAAATTAAGAACATATTAGATGAAAAGCACATCAGACACAGATGAAGAGAGGATTAGTGAATTGGAAGATATATCGGAAGAAAATATCTGGATTGAAGCACAAAGAGAAAAGAATGGAAAATACAGAAAGAGTATGTTGTATTTTGGACAAAGTGAAAAGGTTTAGCATAATTGTAATTGAAGTTCTAAAAGTGGGCAGGGAGAGAAATAATAAAACAGAAGCAATATTTGAATAGATAGTGGCCAGGAATTTTCCAAAATTGATGAGAGTTGTACATCCACAGATTCAAGAAGCCTTGTAGAACCCTAAGCAGTACAAATACAAGGAGAGTCACACCAACACATATTATAGTGTAACCACCAGAAACCAAAGAGTAAGAGATAATCTTAAAAGTAGCCAAGTAAAGGGGTGCCTGGGTGGCTCAGTTGGTTAAGTATCCAACTCTCAATTTCAGCTCAGGTCATGATCTTGTAGTTCATGGGATTGAGCTGGGCTTGGTGCTGACATCATGGAGCCTGGTTGGGATTCTCTCTCTCCCTCTTTCTCTGCCTCTCCCCCATTCTCTCTCTCTCTCTCTCTTTCTCTCTCTCTGTCAAGATAAGTAAATAAACATTTAAAAAACAAGTCACCCATAAAATGACAAATTACCTTCATTAGAGCTACCATAGGACTTATAGCTAACTTTTCAACGAACCAGGAAAGCAAGAAGAAAATGAAATAACATCTTTGAAGCATTGAAAAGTCAATCTAAAATTCTATGACCAATAAAATACTCATCATCATTTTATTTTATTATTATTATTTTTAATTGTTTATTTGAGAGAGAAAGAACCCATGCACATGAAAGGGGGAGGGGCAGAGGGAGAAGGAGGGAGGGAGGGAAAGGGAGAGACAGAGACAGAGAGAGAGACAGAAAGAGAGAGAGAATCTCAAGCAGGTTGTCAGCACTGAGGCTGATGAGGGGCTCAATCCCACAAAATGTAAGATCATGACCTTACATTGAGAGTCAGTTGCTTAACTGACTGAGCTACCCAGGTACCCCAGGATATTTTTAAATCGAGGGGGGGAAATGAGAATATTGGTCACCAGCAAATATGCACTAAAATAAATACTAAAGGAAATTCTTTGAGGAAAAAGGGAAATAAATGATCACAAATGGAAATTTAGATTTGCAGAAAAAGAGAGAGAGAACTCTCTGGGGTCTTTTCTTATAAGGACACTAAGCATATCAGATTAGGATCCTACCCTATGACTTTAGTTACTTCTAAAGACACTATCTTCAAATATAGTCACATTTGGACTTTAGGGCTTCAACATATGAATTTGTTGTGAAGACACAATTCAATCCATCACATAATTTCTAGGGTATAGTCACTAAAAGAATGGTAAAAAGATATAACTACCACGCTAATAATTGTGGGGGAAATGATATGAAAATAATTACTCCAAAAGAAGGTAAAGAAGGTGAGGCAATCAGAAAAAGAAATCGAAACATTGTAGATTTAAACCCAAGTATATAAGTAATTAAATTAAATGTCAATGAACTAAATACTGCCATCCAACTACAAAACCTGTTAGGATAAATAATCCAAACCCAATTACATGCTGATACATATGTTAGGTATAAGGGTAAGGCAGGTACAAATCACAAAGATGAAAAAGGTATGTAAGAGGCAGAAAGGTAAATATTTCTGATGTGACCACACAAATTTGCCACTTTCAATAGCAGTTAGTGGAGAATGTGCTTTTTTGACTTTTACTGCATCAAATCAGCTGTTCCCAGATGTCTTTGAGGCCAGTCATTTTCTCAAAGTGGGGTCCTACTCCGTCTTACCCACATACCATCCACACTCCCATGGTCAGGTGCCCAGAGCCCGGCAAACCATGCTATTGGGTCTGGCAATCTGTGTGTAAGGAAGGTACTCTAGGAACTAGACAGCTTCCTTTCTGTCCCCCCATGTTTGCTGAGCTTTGCCAGAGCTCAGGCTCCATGTTGGGCAGTGCCTGACCTAGCAGAGCCCACAACCCCCAAGAGGTCTCGACATGTGCGGAGAGGGCCCCCAAATCTAGTGTGCCCTGTAGGAAAGGTACAGGAGCCTGACAAGAAAGTGATCCACTCTCCCTGGAGAACTCTTTGTTCCCTCCTTTCCCCCGTCTTCAGATGTTTATTGAATACTTACTAAGTGCCAGCCTAGTCAACATTTTCTTTCTAAGACCCATATTCTTTCTAAAATACTATGACATGTTAGAAAAAAAAAGTGGGGAAGATCCTTCTCTCTGGTCAGTGAACTTTGTGAAATACTGGTAAAATTAAGAGCAGATGGGGGCATCTGGGTGGCTCAGTTGATTGTGTCTGACCCTGATCTCAGCTCAGGTCCTGATCTCAAGGTCATGAATTCAAGCCCTGAGTTGAGCTCCACGCTGAGTGTGGAGCCTATTTAAAACAAATAAATGAATAACAAATACATACATACATTAATTAACTAATTAATTTTAAAAAGCAAATGGGCAAATACAGAGGCCAAGTTAGGAAAAGGGAGAAAGGAAACCAGCCTCTACAGAGTCCCTGTTATTTGTTATCTCACTGATGCCATAGTAACCTGATGTTGAGGCTGTGGGTACACTTTACAGATAGGAAATTAAGGCAAAGAAAGGTTAAGTGACTTGCCCCAAGGTCCCAGTTTACAAATTAAGGAGCTGGTCTATAAACATCAAATCTTTTGGGACACCTCGGTGGCTCAGTAGGTTGAGTGTCCAACTTCAGCTCAGATCATAATCTTGTGGTTTGTGAGTTCAAGCCCCACATCAGGCTTGCGCCTGTCAATGCAGAGCCTGCTTTGGATCCTCTGTTCCCCTCCTCCTGCCCCTCCCCTGCTTACGCTCTCTCAAAAATAAACATTAAAAAAAAACAAAAACCCAAACATCAAGTGTTTTGAAAACTCTTGGTCCAGTGTTCTTCCTGGCACGCCAGGCAGCCAACAAGTAGGTGTCCTGGAGATATTTCTCCACAATTGTGGAGACCCTGGGCTTAGGGGTAGCATTTGTGAAGCGGCATAAGGAGCCCAGGGGACATACTTCCGACTCTGCATCTGCCATACTGATGGGCTGAAAAGCCCAGATGTCCCACGGGAGGTGGAGCCTAGGGCCGCCTCCACACCTTGCTTACCCCGCAGCCTCCCTATCTTTGGGACTTGGTGTGAGCCCGTCATCTGCTGTTAAGTGATGAGATAGAGCATAGGGAGACTGGTGAATACCTTGGTTCTTGTGAGTGATCCTCTCGTCATCAGGGTCCTAGCATTTCCTTGACAGTTTCCAGGAGGTTCCATAGCCATTAAGAACTCTGTGCAAGGTTCTCACCTAGTCCTTTGGGCTTGCAGTGTGGCTTCAGAGCCACAAACACAGCAGAAAGAAGAGAACCCCATGCTAAGGGTGTCTTAGCTCAGGCTCTCGTAACAAAATACCAGTGGACTGCATGGCTTCAGCAATGAACATTTATGGTCTCAAAGTTCTGGAGGCTGGATGTCTAAGATCAGGGTTCTGGAATAGTTGGGTTCTGGTGAGAGCTCCCCTTATGGGTTACAGAGGGCTGGCTTCTCCTGGTGTCACCACCTGGCAGAGAGAGAGAGAAAGAGAGAGAGCGCGCAAGATGGGGCTCTCTGATATCTCACAAAGCCTCTAATCCCATCGTGAAAATCCCACCTCCAAATACTATCATGCTGGAGGTTAGGGCTTCAACATATGAATTTGGTGGGACACAATTCAGTCCATAGCTGTTGTTTTTTTGCCTTTGGGCAAATCTCTTAGTCACTTACCAGTGTAATGGGCATATTGTGATTCCAAAGGGGTAGCAAGTATGGGCTGCAGCCCTGTGGGCTACCTTTTCCCCTTGTCTTTTCAGAGGTCCTTTGGCAAGTTCAAGGCCAGAATCAGGAAGGGCCTCAAGCAGCTGCCCACTTTCTCCAAGTGAGTTGGGGGGTGGGGGGCACATATGTCCCGGGTAGTGTAGAGCCTGTGTTCAGACACCTGGAAACCTAGAGGAGTTGGCTACAACTCCTGCCTGAAGGTCAAGTCACTGATGAAGTGGCCTTTGTATCTTTTATCGCTTTCCAACTTAACTTTTTCTCAAACCTCCGAAGTTGGAAGCTTGTGGGCTCAGCAGCTGAAAACAGAGATGCTGTCCGAGGCTGCTGCCCCATTTTTCTCTCAGATGAACTTAGTTCAGTCTCCTTGACCCAGTGCCCTTCCCTTCTGCCCTCAGCAGACTCCAGCTACTAGATCTTTCTTCCTGGGTCTCTGACAGGATCTCCCCCTGTGGACTTGAGGGTCCCAGATGGCCCAGCCATGCCCTGCCTTGGGTGCTGGGCCCGCACCATGTTTGGAGTGGGGATGCCCACACCTCAGTGCTTCTGACCCGTTGAGGATTCCCGGGGCTCGGCTTGGGACTGCTTCTGACCAGGCTGGACCTCAGCTTCCCCCTCGACTGAACACCACGTCTGATGTCTGCTTGGTGATGCTTCTGCCCCGCTTCCTGGTGCTCCCGAGCCACTGCCAACTCTTCGCTGCCTTCCTAGCTGCACCTCTGCACAGCCCCGCCCCTCCCCAGGACGGGAGCAACTGTCCCAGGCCTTCCTGGGGCCCGAGTCTTCCCTTGCCACCCTGCGGGGGTGTCTCTGTGACCACACCTGCCAGGTGGCTCGTGGGGAGGCCCGGGAGGGCAACCAGGCGGGGCACTTGAACAGAGCTGCCAGGGTGTGCATTGCTCTGCTGTGGCCTAGAAACAAGGTGTGAGAAATCTGCCCTGCACTGCACGTTCTCCCGGCCCCTGGAGCTTCCCAGCGGGATGCTTGGCTCACACACAGCATAGTAAGGAAAATCAGCACTTGTATTTTGACTACTAGGCTTTGACAAAGTGGCACCGAAACAGCTGGATCAAGGAGGTACTCTGGGGCAAAAACAAGGGTTTCATGCATGCTCTTCTACATAACCTTCACAGCCACCCTGTGGGGCACACAGCACTGTTTTTCTGAAACCAAGGCTCAGAGAGGTTAGGTGGTTTGGCCGTTGTCACACAGCACATCCATGACAGGGCTGAGGATGAGGCTTACAGGGCACTCAGGCTGGCATCTGCCTCATCTGTTCTCCTCACTGCGAAGGCCTTCAGTCGGAGCGCCCTGGCAGGTAAACAGACCAGCAATGTTGGCAGGCAATGGGTCTCACCCTGCCTGGGTGCCAGGAGCTGCCCAAACCCCACCCCGAATGTCGAGACTCTGCCTTGACGCCCACCAGAGCTGTGCCCACCCTCAAGCCTAGGCAGCTGGCAGGTTAACCTTCACCTTTGCCAAAGTGGCCGTGTATCCCAAGGGGTACATTTGCTCTAAACAGCACTTTCTGAGACCCCGTGCCCCCTCCTGAAGGGATGACACTGAGTTTCAGAGAATCTGGAGGAGGCTTTCTGGTCAGGCCCCTCCTGGGACAGAGCAGAAATCTGTGCTCGGTAGCCTCTGGACATGACTCAGCCCCCCTCCCTTGATTGTTCAAACGCTCTCCCCCTGGCCCCCCAAAAGGGCCTTAAATCTCAGGCCCTCTGACTGCTGGCAGCCACATCTAGCCACCACTCCCAGCTTCCTGGCCGCCCCCGCATCGGGCGCGGGGCCAGGCTCTCTGACAGTGGCTGGCCTGATGAGGCAGAGGCCTGGGGATGGTGGCTGCGGCTGATTGAAGTCCCCGTTTCCCCTGTACAAAGGCAGCATAATTAATCGGGTAGTAATGAATTCAGGTACCACCGGCTTGTCACCTCGAGAGATAGCCTCTCTGAGAGGGCTGGAATTCAAAAGAGGGAATCAGGTCACCATTAGTACTTTTCAGTATTTAATGTTAATATTGAGTGGAAGATTTATTAGAATTTGACCAAAATTTGGTCTGTTGGCCTTCATGAACCGTGCCCATCCTCTCTCTGTCTTGAGATCTTGGGACGGGGGCACCCGCCGTGACTCTGGCCTTCCACCAAAGGCCTTCTCAGCTCAGGGATGTCTCTCCCTTGTGCACCTGTTACTCAGCATCCTCTGAGGTGGTGAAGAGCCTAAGTGACGTCATTTTGAGATTAAGGCCTCCGTTCGGAGCAACCTCGGGCTTCATGTAGCCCCGGTTCCAGAAAAACACCTTCCCTGGAGGGCCTACTGGCGTCCTTCAGACGTGTGCCCACCCTGCAACCCAGCACTTTCCCTTCTGCCCTAACTCCCCTCAAGAAATATATACCTGTATAGAGGGTCACTGCAGGAGACTTAGGCAGCAGAAACCTGCATGCCCATCAATATTGGAGTGCCTAAGTAGACTGAATCACCTTCACAGCATGGAGTTTTAGCAATTTTTGAGATGGATCTATAGGCACGCAAATCGATTTCACAGATGTACCGTTGAGTAAAAAACAAAACAAAACCCCCAAAACCCAACATTCTGCACAACGATATATGTAAAGTCATCAATAACAACGAATACTACGTAGTTTTAATAGAGTCCCATGCGTGCTGTAAAAGCATTGAAAATTTCAGAAAGAACATACAGTTGACCCTTGAACAACAGAGGTTAGGGACACCGACATCCCTGAGCAGTAGATTATCCACGTGTAACTTCTGACTCCCCCAAGACCTTCACTACCAATAGCCTACTGTTGACTGATGGCATAAACAGTCACTTAACCTATGTTTTGGAAGGGATCTGTATTATATATAGTATGGTATACAATAAAATAAGCTAGAGAAAAGAAAATGTTAAGAGGGACACCTGGGTGGCTCAGTCAGTTAAGCATCCGACTTTGGCTCAGGTCATGATCTCGCTGTTTCTGAGTTTGAGCCCAGTGTCAGGCTCTGTGCTGACGGCTCAGAGCCTGGAGCTTGCTTCAAATTCTGTCTCCCTCTCTCTCTGCCCCTCCCTGACTTGCACATGCGCTCTGTCTCTCTCAAAAATAAACATAAAAAAACCAAAAGAAAAGAAAAAGAAAATGTTAAGAAAATCATAAGGAAGAAGAGCATCTGGATGGCTCAGTTGGTTGCATGGCCGGCTCTTGGTTTAAGCTTAGGTCATGATCTCATGGTTCATGAGTTCGAGCCCTGTGCTGACAGAGTGGAGCTTGCTTGGGATTCTCTCTCTCCCTCTCTCTCTCCCCCTCCCTGCTCATGGTCTGTCTCTCTCTCAAAATAAATAAATAAAAAGAAAGTCATAAGGAAGAGAAAATACATTTACAGCACCGTACTGAATTATTCGAGAAAAAAATCCATGCATAAGCGGGCCCGCACAGTTCAAACCCGTGGCATTCAAGGGTGACTGTACACAGACTGAGAGCTTACCTTTGAGAAGGTTGAGAAGCAGTCATGGATTTTAGGACTCCAGGGGTCCTGGAGCCTTCTGTGCAATGCAGTAGGTTTTTTGAGGCACGTGGGTTATTGTACACCATGTAGGATGGAGGTTAATTTTTTTTTAATTTTTAAATGTTTTTTTTTATTTATTTCTGAGAGAGAGAGAGAGAGAGAGAGAAAGAGAGAGAGAGCAGAGGAGGGTCAGAGAGAGAGACACACACACAGAATCTGAAACAGGCTCCAGGCTCTGAGCTGGCTGTCAGCACAGAGCCCGACATGGGGCTTGAACCCACAAACCGTGAGATCATGACCTGAGCCGAAGTCGGACACCTAACCAACTGAGCCACCCAGGCGCCCCGGATGGAGGTTAATTTTAAAGAGACTTTGTTGGGGGAGGTCCGACAGTGCAGGTAGGGCTCTTGGCAGAATACAAGGTGAAAAGCTGAGAGAATGGCCAAGAAGGAATGGAAGGGCACTGGGAGCACATTACCCTGTGGGGCTCACCTAAGGGAGAAAAGGACGGGGAGCCTGACCACCCAGACAGGACTCCCAGGGAGGAGGGAAGGTGAAGAGCCCACATTGGTGACCGTTTCCATGTTAGCCCCACTGAATTTTTGGCAGGCTGGAAGCTTGACAGAAATGCATTTCTTGGGGCGCCTGGGTGGCTTAGTCGGTTGAGCGTCCGACTTTCGCTTGGGTCATGGTCTCGCGGTTCGTGGGTTCGAGCCCCGCGTCGGGCTCTGTGCTGACTGCCAGCTCAGAGCCTGGAGCCTGTTTCAGTCTGTGACTCCCTCTCTCTCTGACCCTCCCCTGCTCACGCTGTCTCTCTCTCTCTCTCTCTGCTAGAAATAAATAAAACATTAAAAAAATTTAAAAAGAATGCATTTCTTGATGCTTAAGTTTCTAGTTTCAACAGCCAATGTTCTTTCCCACACCCCTCCTATCCTCTTAAGCTGGAGATCTGTTTATCTTACTCCTTAGTTTTGATTATTATTGCACAAGGTTCCAGAAGTAAAAATCAGTGCTCCTGAAGCATCATCCAGTGGAAGTAGACTCCAGTCTTGGGCCTTTGCCGTCCAGGGCTGCCCAGCGGGGCAGAAGAGCCGGCCTCCGCCCACGGCCCTGTGGATGGGGAAACAGCCTCTGCTGGGTGATGCTCAGGGCCCCTCAGCTGCGGAGCCCCAGGCTTACAGGGTGGTGGCAGTGGCATTGGTAGTGGAGAGCCTCAATTGCAGACACCTGGCCAACCTTCAGCCCTGGCTCAGAGTGAGGCCAGTGAAATGTGCCATGAGATCGTGACTGGAGCTGAACCACCGAGGCACCCCTTCCACCCTGGATTTCTTAAAGTTGAAATTTCATTGTTTCAGAAATCTTTATGAGGGGCTAAGGCCTAAGAAGAGAGAGTGCAGTTGGCCTGGATTGAGAAGGGCCAGTAGGGAAACTGCTTCCAGCCTGTTAGGGAGACAGAAATGGCCACTCCTCCACCATTTTGGCTGGTCCAGGCAGGGTTCTGCTCAGCTAGTGTAAGGCTAGGATCAGAGAGAGGTGGACGAGGCACTTGCTGCTGGAAAAAAATTAAGAAAATGCCAAATACTCAGTAATCGAGATAAATATTTTAATGCATATTTTTTTAATGTTTTTTTTTTTTCTAGGAGAGAGAGAGAGGGACAGCGTGAGCAGGGGAGGGTCAGAGAGAGAGGGAGTCACAGACTGAAACAGGCTCCAGGCTCTGAGCTGGCAGTCAGCACAGAGCCCGACACGAGGCTCGAACCCACGAACCGCGAGATCATGACCTAAGCGAAAGTCGGACGCTTAACCGACTAAGCCACCCAGGCGCTCCAATGCACATTTTTAAAATAAGAATTAATGACAAAATTCTATGATGAACAAAATGTAGCACCGTACAGCTGACCCCTAGCCCCATCTTACTGACCAATCAGCGGCTCTCAAGCTCCTAACATCCTCCTTCCCGGGCTTTCTGGGGCCAGCTCTAGGCCCCAGTCCAGGGGAAGGGAGCTGGGAGCTGGGCTCTGAATCTGGTCTCCATCAGCCTGGGTAAGAGCCCCGCACCCTTTCTGGATAAGTATCTTTTGACTGTGTATGTATGATTAATTTTTTAAATTTTTTGTTTTTTGGTGACCCTATTGAGGAAATGAGAGATTTATACAAAACAAAGCATGGG
Organism: Proteles cristata cristata; assembly: GCA_017311185.1. Lineage (NCBI taxonomy): Eukaryota > Metazoa > Chordata > Mammalia > Carnivora > Hyaenidae > Proteles > Proteles cristata. The sequence continues at coordinate 478,663 of JAESUZ010002059.1, forward strand.
AGCAAGGGAGAGGAACATCAGAGTCTGCAGTAGAAAAGGCAGATTTGCAAAACTGTTCTAGGGAAGCCTTCTAGTTTCTGTCTGATCTTTCCCAGAAAATACCCAAGGGTTTGCAGAACCACGAGCGGTTTTTCAGTTTTAAGTGCCTTCCCGCCCACCACCCCAACAATGCTGTTACAATAAATAAGGACAGGTTCAAGTGTATATCATGTCTGCCCCTGTAGGATCTGAGCATTCTGTATACTCGGCTTGAGAGTTCAGTTGCTTGGCTCTCAGACACACAGCATTTTCAATCGGAGGCACGTCTCTCCATCCCTGACCGATGGGGCTGTATGTCCGGATGGCCAGCATATTTCCCCCCAAGAAGAGACAGGAAACACAGCAATCTAGATGTTCGTTTGATGAGACACTCCATTCGTTGGCTAAACCCCTCCCCAAAGGAATGGAATTAGGGGGAGAAAAATACCCCACAAAACTTTCTGCAAGTTAGACAAAAACCGTTTCTGTGGCGACAAAATATATTTTACCCAAACGAAATGAAGGATGACCATATACTGTATGCATTTCTCCCTGCATATTTTTTTAAAACTAAGTTGAGAATACTTAGAAATGAGGTAAGCTGTTTGTGGCCAATTATCTGTGGTATGTGTCTAACTGCACTGCCGAGGGGCCTCCGGTACTGTCAACAAGGACATGGGGGTGCTGGGTCGGGGCGGGGGTGGAGGAATCTGGGGAGAAGGACCCCACTTCCAAAAGAAAAGTTACTGTAGGCTGGGAGGTGGGTTTTTTGTTTCAAGCTTTCAGGAGAACACTACTTTTTCGACAAATGGATTCTATAATTTGTTACATTAATGGTATTCTTTAAATTATTACTAAAAACACCATATAAGTGAACGACAAGGTAGAATCCCTTTTGTCCTTTCCTTTAGCTGTTAGACTTCACTGTAGACCCCTCTATTTTCAGCACCTTGGTTTTGTTGTTTTGCCAGAAAGTAACTTTTCTGTTCGACAGTATATTAATGCAGAATAGAAATAAAGATGCTTTAAAAAATTCTTTCAAGCACAAAAGGAGATGGTTTTCAACAGATAATTTTACATATTTACATATTTTACCTTAAGCATTTTGTAGTCTCTGCCTACTGGTGAATGGATCAGATTTTTACACTCTTTCAAAATGAACGAGTTTGGCTTCTGAGTCATTGCAAAGGACAGAAATGAATTCTAACTTTTTTTTTTCCAGTTCATTTTCACATCTTCACATTTCCTTATTTCACATGGTTTAAACTAAAGCGCCTCCAGCATTATTTTTCCTTTCTCAAGAGCAAAGCGAATGTGACTTTTCGGAGGGGTCACAGGATGCCCGGGAGGCCTGTGGGTGTTGGTGAACCGCTTTCTGCTTTCAGCTTGACTGAAGGGCTTGTCAGGGTTTTCATCTCCTAAGAAACGAGCCCCCGGCACTGGCCAGAAGCAGGAGAAGGCAGCAGTATGAGACCCACGCTGGTTCTTTCCCACTGACATCAAATCCTGAGGTTTTAAAATTAATCCCACACAAAGACAGCCCTTCATTGTGGTGCCTCTGTGAAATCAGACCAGCGATAATGACCTTTCTAAGATGTCTTGTTGTTAAGATAGCCCCCTGTTGAAGCTGAAAGGCCGCCGGGGGAGCCCCCCCCCAGAGTGGGGGAGACGCCCCAATGGCCCGGTCAAGGTGACCGCCTGGCCTGGGGTGCTGCCGGGCGGCAGGAAGTGGCCGCTAGCCCAGATGGCTGGGCTGCCTCGGGCCCCTGTGACCCAGAGCCACCGATGCTTCCTAGGTCTGAGCCGGTGGCTGTCCCCAGCTGAGAACCCCTCTTCGCCTCCAGGTCAAACAGATTCCTTGAGTTCTAACCAGGATTTTCGTTAAAGGGGACTGGAGACGTAAAGGGACAAAAACCAAACAGGAAGTAGAAAAGGTAAAGAAAGTAGTCATCCCTCCAAGGATGAGAAGTCCCCGAGGGACACAGAAGGGGAACCGGGTGGTCCTCTGCAGAACCCCCATCCAGTCCCCCTTGTGCTCATTTTGCACGGTGAGTTTTCTTCCCCACAGCAAACTGCCTGGCCAGGAGCGTGGCTGAGGTTGGGTGTAGCCAAGTGGCCCAGCCCGGATTCCGGCAGCTGACTGTCCCCTCTGAACTGGGGGGCAGCGCGGCCGCCCTTCGGCTGGGCACTGGGCGTGCATCCGTGGTCTCTGCAGTACCCGTGGGCTGGCTCTTCACACGGCGACTAAGAAAACATTTCCCAGGGAGAACAAACATTAACAGCAACGTCTCCGCACATTAAGAGTAACTGAGGAGTATTTAGAGCTTATGTGGTTTGAATGTGACCTTCTTACCAGACTGGACCGGAATAACAATTTAGTTATTCTCTATTACTGCCATGCTACTAAATAACTAGATACTGTAATCACTTCCATCAGTGACTCCGTCCGAAGCCCTGTCTCAGTTAAAATGGTCATTGTGCCACCGTGGCCTGCATGTGGGTCGTGGTCTTTAGAAACAGAAAGTGCCTGGTTCGGCGATCTAGTGTCTGTGCCACACACCGTGAGCGGCTGCTCTAATTTTCTCTGCGTGCTTATTTGGATGGTTCTGTGGTGTTGGATTTTGAGATTCCAAGGGTAGCTCCTCTGCGAAGATTTCATCTCTTGCTTCTTTTAACCCCTGGCTGCGGTTTTGAAGAGAAGAGGCATGCGAAAAACCGTCTGAGTATTTTGTAAACAGCAAGAGCTGATGTTTTTCAAGGGAGCACTTTTTACAGCCCAGTGGTCTCCGTCAAACTCCTTCCTCTCTTCCGGGCGCAAGAGAATGTGCTGGGTCTGGTCCTCGCATTGGGACAGTTAGAATGACGCCTCCTTCTCCGTTTTAATATATTTCACCTCTCTGAGGCAGACGGATCAGAAGCTCACAAGGAAAACCGATGCCCTTTCCCGCAGTGAAATTAACCAGAATCACGTGGAAAACAATCCAAGCCTTGTAGGAAAGAGGAGCCATTAAAATGTGCCCTGAGCGATGGGCTGCACCCAATCTTGCAGCCTCGCTTGGCGGCGGCAGACAGGAGGCTGCTCCCCGGGATGGAGGGAGCCTTGTTGTAGTGCCACAATTAAAATCGGCTCCTCTGCCAAAAAATAAAAGGGAGGAGGGAAGAAGGAGAACATCAAAGACAGATTGAAATGTGTAGTTAGTAATAAGAGTGGTCTCCTCTTGAACCAAAGCCTGCAGCGATTCACGGCCCCCTTGTTAATGAGAAATTTTGACCTCTGGTTTGTAAGTTAAACTTGTAATCCCGGCTAATGAAGTAAATCACTTCCAACTTGAGTCTGTTGTTCCTCGTCTGCTTTGCACACTGGGTCTGAGAGTGAGGATCCGGGTCCGCACACACGCATGGAGGGGAAATATAATTATTCGGTGGCTGCGTGGTTCCTCGCGTGGTGAGGATGTGCTTGCGGTGACCCTTGCAGGCACGTATTGGGGACCTGTGTGTTATTTTATTGTAGGCTGTGTATTGATAAGGGAGCCCGATTGACCCTGGGTTGAGCGGCGGGACTGAATGGCACTGTGCGGGGAGGTAAGCTGGGGACCCTTCGCACTGCATTTCTTCAGTTCTTTAGCAAACAGAAGCTCGTCTTCCTCGGCTCCATGCATCTGAGCACCAGTCCAGTGCTTGCATATGGTAGAACTCAATGTGTATTTGCTGACGGAATCCTGCCGAATGAAGGAAAGGCTCTTTGGGCGATTTGGGGCTTGTGAGGGGAAGAAATCACCGATTAGGACTGTGAGTCCAAGAAAAGCAGGGCTGCGGAGTCTGTGAGCTCCTGGCTTCCGGCTGCACTGAGAATTGGTAGGAGAAGAAAAGCCATTGTGTGAAACTGGATACAGCTGGGACGCTAAGGGCCTTTCTTCGTATAGTGACAGATTATAGCTGAGAGAAACAGGCTAAAAAATTACCCTGTTTTAATTGCGGGAGGGCAAAAGTAGGCATTAGGCTATTGTTTCGTCTGAAAGAGATTTCATTCAGATAGCTGTTGACATTCTGGTTAACACTCGGAGGGACCTATTTTTATTAGATTCCATGACAGATCACGTTCCGTTCCTCCCGGCTGGTCTAAATTCTCTCAAAAATGTCCAGATTATTTTGTAAATTATCTTAGATTCTGATTGGGCAACAATGTTTGTAATTCTCTGCCGGGACAGACAACTCAGCCACACAGCACGGCACCTTCCTTGGGGGCAGTTAGCTTGGGGCATGGGCCGTTTAGGGGTGAATCTCCTGGTCTCTGGGGAATATTATCCCTCCCCCCACACAGAGGATGCCTTTTCTGGAGCTCAGGCCGCCGGCCTCCAACCCAGGCCGGCTTTACCTGTGGTGGGGAGGTGGCAGCCCTTGGAGTCGGCTGGGACCATGAAGAATCGGTGGGTGTCTGCCCACCCTTTCCACATACGGGACCTTTGTGGCAAAATCCCCCGGTGGAAAATGGCTCTTGTTCAGAAAATATGGGGAAGCTGACCCTATTTCTCCTTCTCTCCTATGTTGGACACCCTTGTCCCTGTCATATTCCTTGACAGCTACAAGCCCAAAAGTTTCTGGAATCTTCTTCAAGCTGTCTAGGCATAAGGAGAGAGTTTGGGAGAGATTTTTTTTTTTAATATTTTTTTATTTATTTCTAGGAGAGAGACAGAGAGACAGCGTGAGCAGGGGAGGGTCAGAGAGAGAGGGAGACACAGACTCTGAAACAGGCTCCAGGCTCTGAGCTGGCAGTCAGCACAGAGCCCGACGCGGGGCTCGAACCCACGAACCGCGAGACCATGACCCAAGCGAAAATCAGACACTTAACCGACTAAGCCACCCAGGCGCCCCATTTTTTTTTTTTTTTTAAACCAGCGACTTCTGTTATTTCTGTTGGAGGACATTGAGCCCTGGTGCCCCTGTGTGTCTCTGGTTTTCCATTAGCCGAAGCAAAGCATTTGGGCATTTGTCCTGTTTGTATGACCCTGCAGAAAGCTCTGGAGTGACTCCCCAGGTAGGAAAAAAAGTCACTGGCCAGTGTCTGAAATCTGAGGACGTCTGGGGCCCGAGGCTGGGCATTTAGATGTACTACAAACAACAGCACATTATACATAAAGTGATTTGAATAATCTAATTTCTCCTCTAAATTCGAGCATGAATAAAATGTTCATTTCGTCAACAAGTGGAGAAAATGCCACAGCGAATCTGTTCTCAGACGGCATACCTGGTGTGTGGAGAAGCCTGTCGAGAGGGGCCCCGAACATAATCACGGTTTATTAGCTGCACTGGCTTTTTCCTTTGTTTCTTTTCATTTAATTCAAAGTGAAACAACTCAGCATGCAAAACTAAAATTAGCTGGAAAAAAAGGTGTAAGTGAATACACAGGCAGATCCATTAGAGTCGATGGGTTATCGGATCCCTTTGCCGCTCCTCAGATAGAGGCCTATTAAAAGTGGTAATGTCCGCTGCTGGCGATGCCCCCGGCAAAGAAAGAAGATCGAGGCAGGCCCTATTTCACATGCATCAGACACAAGAATTAAATAGACCAATGTTCCCTAAAAGACTGAAGTACATCTCTTTCTGACGTTCATCTCAGGCAAAAATTCATTGATCTCAGTATGTCCCTTGGCAATTATAAAATATTAAATCCAAGTCACACTTTTTCTAGTTGGCTTAATTTTTCTCTTTTCACAGCCTTCTATTTGATCAATTTTAACAAGTTAGGCATAGCATCTAATAATAAAAAGTGCAGAGTTTAAAAGTTTGTTCTTTTGACATTCTTTCCTCTTTATTTTGTTTTGGATTTGCATTAACTTTGTGTGACATACAATGGCATGAATGGATGTTAACAAACAGAAAGAACACGAGCGAGCCAGAAGGTTTTTTATTGAGAATGATATTCATTAGTAGGCACCCAATGATAAGGACAGCCTGATTTAAAGATTTTTTTTTTTTTTTTTAGCACATGCCCAAACAGCCTTCTTATTGTTTTGTACTCATTAACAGAACGCTCCTTATTCCAAAATTACCATGTGGTTTGAGCTGGGAGTATCTGGTAGGGCTAGAGGTTTGAGTCTGTTCCACTGAGATTTACAAAAGATGCATATCCCTTTCCCCATTTTTATGCATATGTAATTTTTTAGCGTTTGATGTTTGTTAACTCAGAATATACCATAAATGCTAGCACAGACACACATGATAAAAATGCAGAATTTGGGGAGCCCATTTTCATTTGAATATTAATACAGGAATTATTTGGGGGAAAGCCTTGCATAATAGTGATTCTACTCTCCAGTTCTCCTTGCCATAAACTAGGAGAACATTCTCCCAAATTTCTAAATTCCTTTTTATAATACATAGAATCATTTTTTAAGTTTCTTTATTTTGAGACAGAGAGAGCAGGGGAGGGACAGAGAGAGAGAGAGAGAGAGAGAGGGAGAGAGAGAATCTCAAGAAGGCTTCGCACTGTCAGTGCAGGGCCTGACACAGTGGCCCGATCTCACACACTGTGAGATCATGACCTGAGCTGAAATCAAGAGTCAGACGCTTAACTGACTGAGCCACTCAGGTGCCCCGATATGAAGAATCGTTTTATATGAAATAATGAACACTTTCTTTCATTTTAATTTTTTAAAATGTTTATTTCTGAGAGAGAGAGAGAGCATGAGCAGGGAAGGAGCAGAGAGAGAGGGAGACAGAAGATCTGAAGAAGGCTCTCTGCTGACATCAGAGAACCTGATATGGGGCTCGATCTCCCAAACCATGAGATTGTGACCTGAGCCAAAGTCAAGAGTTGGACACTCAACTGGCTGAGCCACCCAGGCACCCCATGAACACTTTTGAAATAATAAAACCTGTAATAATTTTCTTCCTATGTTTAGCTTTTCATATATGAAAATGCCCACCATGTACCAATTCTATCATAAAATATTTTGTTTATATTATTTCATTTAATTCTTACCACAAACCCCTGAGGTCATGGCCTTATCCCTGCTTTTCAGATGAGGGGCTCAAGGGGCCCATGATCATCCAGCAACTTCTCTCTCTGGCCAGACAGTCCTTTGGAGTTTTATACAGCAGGATCAAAAAGAAAGGAAAAGAGAGAGAAAGTCACAGTCAAGAGGGAGAAGCCTAGGGGAGAGCACTGAGGACTGTTGAAAAGTATGTCAGAGAAGAAGCAGTAGAGAAGGGACAGGTTTCAGAAGCAGTGCTGTGGTCTATGTATCTCCTTCCGATCGTTGGAGAAATGTCAAGACTGAAGCTGGCTTAGTTTGAAATGACAGCTGACCCTTGAACAATTCAAACAATTGCACTGCACAGATTCAGTTATACACAGATTTCTTTTCGGTAAATACAGTACAGTGCTGTAAATGTTATTTCCACTTCCTTATGATTTTTTAAAATAACATTTTCTTTTCTCTAGCTTACTTTATTGCAAGGACATGGTATATAATGCAAATAGCATACAAAATATATGTTATGTTATGCTTATGTTATTGTTAAGGCTTCCAGTCAACAGTAGACCTTTAGTAGTTCAGTTTGGGGGGAGTCAAAAGTGAGACTGGGATTTTTGACTGTGTCGGGGGGTCAGCGCCCCTATAACCTGATATTATTCAAAGCTCAACTCTACATTTCAGTTGGTGGATTGTGTTTCTTTGTCTGAGACACTACTCTGATCTTGGACCCCATGGGTGATGGCTTTATAAGTACAAGGTTGTTTTGAACAGCCAATTACAAATAACATTTCAAAGAGAATTCAGAATAGGGGTGGAGCACGGAACAAGACAGCTCCAAACCTGGTGCCTTCTGTGCTCCTAATAGGCCTTGCCTGGGTCTCTAACTGGCCTCTGATGAAGAATTTTCTGTGGTCTCATTGTGGCTGTCATTATCACTGTCTTCTTATCCTTGTTTTTCCTACATGCCTTTCCTACACTGCCTTCTCTCTCTTACCATGCAATGATTACGAATTGCATTTTCCTCTCTGAGAGGAGAGGTGATTTGACTCCTTGAGGAGATGATTAATGCTCAAGAGGCCCAAATTGTGTTGTGAGCCAGCTCTCATAGTGGTCCAAGCAACATGGGGGCCATCAGGGTGTACAACCATGGTGGCTCACCCACCTCTGAGTCTCTCATAGTCTCTCATAGTCCACTTTCTGAGTCTCCAGCCAAGCCAAAGTTCTTCCCTCATATGCATGCTGGGACCTCTGATCACTCCAGTACCTAGAACCTGGCCTGACACAGAGTAGCTGTCTGGGAAGGATCTGTTGACCAGAAGGATGGATGGATGGATGGATGGGTGGGTGGGTGGATGAATAGATGGGTGGATGGATGGAAGAGCAGATAGAGGGGAGAATGGTTGAGAGTATCTCACAAACTCACATAAGAAACTGCATCAGAAGCAGTTCAAAGAGCATCAGCATTTTTGGAAGACCTATGAAGGATGCCACACACAAAGAAATGTGACCTAAAATTGAGGTTTCTCAAGGGGTGCTCCTCTGACCACTTGATGCTGATCTACTGGAGGTAGTGTGGAAACCCTTACCTGTCTCTGTACCACCTGCTGTTAGCTGGGCTAACACAGTCCCAGGATCTGTCCTAGCCTCCTGGGCATGAGATGCCCTTTCTGCCACCTGGACCCATCTCTCTCAGCAGCAGGCTTCCTTACCCTGGGATCAGGGTGGATCTCTCAGCTTTGCCCCGCCTCCCTTACTGCCCACATTAAGATCCTCAGGTCCAGGGACCTTGTATGGTGAGAGGCTCCCATAGGTTAACTATAAGCTTGTCCAATTCCCTCAAAGGAGGGAGGCTAGACCTTCCTTCTGAGATTTCATCCACTCCGGAAGGGGTTCCTGGAATATAGCAGCTGTTTTTGTGGACTAGCAAAGCTGTTTCTTCTTGGGTGGAACCTTAGTTATGTCATCTGTAAAATGGGAGTAAAAATAACCTCCTTGTCTCACTCAGAGGCTGCTTCACACCTCATCAATGCGAGAGCCCTTTGCACGTATTAAAATGTGCAAACCTGAAGCTGCTATGCACATTGTAACCTGAGCTTGAAGTTTATTTTGGGTGATTTCCTTCCTCCATTAGTGGAGCTGGGGCAAGGCTCTCTTCCTCCCTGTGTGCCATGGTGGGGAGGGGGTGGGGGGAGTGTCTGTTGGAGATAAGTGTGCAGGGAAATTTTGCAAAGGCTTTGCAAGCAGCAGGATCTCCCCACCTTCCTACTCCCTAGTATTTCAATGTTTGAGTCTCTTGTTATACTAGGAATTTGATCTGGTTTGTAGTCACTGCACTCAAGTACCTGTGAAAGCAGTTGCCAGTACGGATGAACTGGTGGCTGTTTTGGGTGTGCATCCGTGCCTCTGTGTGTGTGTGTGTGTGTACGTGTGCGTATAATGTATATTCGAGGTAGGCAAATGGTTTACATATTCCCAGCCCATGTTAACATGATGTTCTTTCCTGAACATAACATGTGTCTGAAAATCCCCAAATCCTTCACTCAGAAACACAACAGCATTGTTATTAAAATGGTTCTGTTTATAAAGAACACTTGGGTGAACTTTATCTCCTTTTAACGATAGACTCATTTTAAAGGTCATGGTGTTGAGCTGCCAGAGCAGTGACCCAGGAATAACCCCTGTCTGCTACCTGCGTGGCTGATCCGTGGTCTTAGCATTCGGAAATGCTCTTTCCCTTCCAGTTTCAGCAGCTAAATAAGTTGCAGCCCCTTCAGCTATACTCATAAAAATTTGCTTCCAGACAACAGGGTCTGTTTATTGTGTAATAATCGAAATGGCACTAAATTGCAGTGATTGCCGAACACTTAGGAATTGTATTAACCTCTTAAGTGCTAAGTGGCTTTCTGTCGTCTCCGGCTCAGACGTGCAGCCGGACGCATTTCTATCACTTGGCTTCCCCCTCGGTCAGTGTCACGGGGGAACTAAGCGCCCTTAAGCCCAAGTCCTGCCCAGCTCCCTCGCAGGCCGGCCCCTCGCTGGGCACCGTGCTACCCGAAGAGTGTCCTGCCCGGGGCCTGTGGCAGAGGCGGGAAGCTGTCCCTCCCCAGGGGATCCTGAGGCTGGATTTGCAGATCTCGGCACACCAGGCCCCGCTTCTGTCCCCTGACTTTGGCGGTGTTGTGTGTTTTATGATAGCTGCTTTCTAGCTTGGTTTGAGAAAAAATTCTTTAAAGCACACAGTGGATAGCTGGCCTTCCTGGGGAAGCCGCCACCTTGAAGAAGCCGCTCCCCGCCGGGCTGCGGTGGCCTGGGCGTCCCCGGGGCGGCCAGCCCTGTCCGCACGGCTCCCGCGCGAGGCGGGCCCCGGAAAGGAAGAGTTAACCAGAAATGGAGCGGCGCCGCTCCGGGGCAGGCAGCCTCGCTGCAGAACAGAGCTGCGTTCGTGCAAAGGCAAGTCATTTCCCGAAACACTGCAGACACACGGCCTCGGGCAGCCTAAAACCTTTGGAGACCAAAATGGCTCGCAGGGGTTGGAAGTAATAAGGTGTTTTTCCCTTCTTTCTCCTTCACTGAAATTCTGCGAGGTCGCTCTGCCTTGCTGGGGAACAATGGTGCTGTTTTTGTGTTTTCTGTGGGTCTTAAGATCCATTACGCGGTGACATTTTTAAGATTGGTTATCCTGTAGTTTGGTGTTAAATTGAAGTTGTTTGTTTTGAATTTAATTCTTTCATTTTTCAAATGGAAAAAGGCAGCTCTGGGGGTGCGGTGAGGCTGGCTCGCTGAAGTGTGCCTGTACTGGTTCTGCAGCCGACCTGGCCGCCGATCCCGGACCTCAGCAGAATTCGCCATGGAAGAACATGACCTATTTCTCCACCGGAAAGTCTGTACGGATCCTTGGGGACGACTTTCCAAAGTAGGAACCAGGGGTCGTCTCCACTGTATCTCCAGAGAAACAGGGCACGAGCTGGGTTTTAACAGAACGTTCCAGCATCCAATCTGTTATGCCTAATGCAGCGCGCATGTAATTATTACTACTCTCCGTTGACAGCAGCAACAAAATCAGCTTCCATCCCACAAATGACCCAGCAGCAGTGGGCCAGCAGCCTCCGAGATGACATCTGTTAACTCTTTGTCAAATGTCCTCTCGTTGTCCCCTTCTCTGAAACAGCTCTGTGGTTAATTACGACCTGGGCATATGACACAGTCTTTCGAGGGGAAGAGAACAGCTTAGGGCAGGGAGGAATCTAGCTCCAAGAAGGAAGGGGGGAAAAAAAAGCCATAGCAAATTGTTTTAAAATAAACATTCATTTGTAGCACCAGAATGAGTTGTTGGAATATATTTTGATTAAGTCCCAAGATTACAGGGTTACCGTATAGCATTGTGTCCAGAGGCCCAGCCCCTCGTGGAAAAAAAGAATCACATCAAATTCTTGTCAAACCATAAAAAAGTTTCCATCAGAGGCACATGGGCAGCCTTGGTGACTGTGAGCCGGGGACCTGGTCACACGTTTGTGCTGTAGTGATCAACTTTGTTAATGGTGAAAGGCAGTTTCATCTTAATTGGTCACTGGAACTTGGAAAGATCAATCTGATAAACCAAAATTTAGGCCCAGCCCCAACTAAGAGGTAAAGTGACATCTAAGACCTGCTGCCTGGGGCACTTGGGTGGCTCACTCGACCAAGCGTCTGACTCTTGATTTTGGCTCAGGTTGTGGTCTCACAGTTCACGAGATCAAGCCCCATGTTGGGCCCCATGCTGACAGTATGGAGCCCCCTTAGGATCCTTTCTCTCCCCCCTCTCTGCCCCTTACCTCCTCATGCTCTCTCTCTCTCAAAATAAGTAAATGAAATTAAAAAAAAAAAAAAAGTGCAGGGTCCTAGGCCTTCCCTTGTGTATGTTGGTGCAGGGCTGAACTTGTGCAGATCCAGTGTTCTAGATCTCTGTGTTCTCTGCCTGCTCATGGCCTTGAGTTCTTGCTGTGTCTCTGCTGTGATAGCTCACCAGCTTCTCTGCATGGGGTTCATCAAAGGATTGGCCAGGAAATGGGCTGAGCCCCACACGTACACACACACACACACACACACACACACACACACACACACACACGTGCGCATGCACGCACGCACGCACAGAACCAGAGCAGCTTGAGCCTGGCGCAGACACCAGTCCTTGCAAAATCCAGAACGGCCTCCCTACTTTGCTCATCTGTGAAGGGCCCCAGTGGAGTGTCGCTGTGTCTCCGGTGGGTTTCCCAGACCCGTCCAGCCTTGAGGAAGTTCCTGGTAGCTCCATTCTGGCCACAGCTGAACCTCTACCTTAAGACGGAGAAGAGTAGCTGGTAGCCTGGGAGAGTCCAAAGCTTCCAGGGTAGGACCCCAGAGAGTCCTGCTGTGCCTTGGGCGGAGGGGACCCTAGGAAGATTGTCCAGTCACAGACATGAGCAAGGTCCACCAGTCACAGTCTTGAACAAGAGCTGGTCTCCAGTCTGTGGACAGGAAATGCAAACCCATTCCATGCTGACTTTCTGAGATATCGCTTCCATTTCTTTGGTTGTTTCTGATAGAAATACATTTTCGTATAATTCAAAACCCCTGGGGCACCTGGGTGGTTCAGTCAGTTGAGTGTCTAACTTCAGGTCAGGTCACGATCTCACAGTTCACGAGTTTGAGCCCCATGTCAGGCTTGCTGCTGAGCCACTGAGCCTGCTGCGGATCCTCTGTGTTCCTCTCTCTCTGCCCCTCCCCCCACCCTCCACCGCCTCTATCTCACCGTATAATCTGCCCAATCCCTTCTTTTCAGTATCATCCTTCGAGATGCTACCCCAGGTGGGTTCTGAGGGTGCTCCTGGCACTTCCCAGGTCTGAGGCCTCAACTCTTGGAAGCCACATGGCTGGGAGGAGTCCCTGAGGGTCGTAGATGCAAGCTGTTTGTGTGAACCCTTGCTCCAGCACTGCCTCGGACATCAGTTTCCTCGCATGCCAGCATTTAAAAGTGCCTTTGCTCAGAAATCAAGGTCAGACCGAGTGGACGGCGAGTTTCGTTGTAGACAGAGCCACACTGGAGGTGGCAAGCTTGGGGAAGGTGGCTCAGCATCTCCTTGTGGGTCAGTTCACCAAGAGCCTGATTTGTAAACCATAAGAAGGTACCAGGTCCCGAATCAAAATGAAACACGTCAGCTCTGCCCTTCAGTGCCTCATCTTCAACCTGAGTTTCTGTGAGACCGGTTTTATTTTCTCAGTTTTGGTTATCAGTCCTTCCAAATAATATAATTACGTTCAAAATAAGTTATGGGACAGGAGCAGAATTTGTGGCGAGAATTGAAATGAGCGCACTGGCTCTGTTCCCTGCTGGCCTCTGCCAGCGAGGTGGGGCCGCAGGACAAGTTTCCGCAGCCGTGTCTATCATGCGCCAGACTTTCGGGCGAGATTGCATGTGGTCTTGAGGCCCGTCGCAGAGCCCTGGGCCTGGGTTCTCCCTGTTTCCGTCCCACCGACGGCGTCTCCCCTGGGTGATTGGATAAACCGCCTCATGTCACCTCTGCTTGCTTCAGAGTTTCCAGACCTTGATCCTGCAGAAGGGGACCGAAGGCCCCTCACACCCAGGCCCCTTCCCAACCCCATGCCTGCTGGCCTCCTCCTCTTTCCTTCCCGCCAGGGAAGTGGTCAGTGGGGCAGGGCCAGAACCCCCCTCCTGCCTGCTCAGGACACAGGTGGAGGGGGAACTCGCTTTAGGAGGGTCCCTGAGAGGGGGATCAGGGCCAGTCCTGAGGCCGGGGCCCTCCCCTGCCACATCCACGGGGCTGAGGACTCAGGACCTGAAGTTTCCTTTCAGACTCTGTCCTGGGGATGCACATTTGGGTTAAATTAGAGCAATGTGTTTTTCTAACAGCATCTTGGCTGAAAAGTCAAGCAGATAAATGGAAACAAACCCAGCTTTATGTGAATGAAAAGGGGATGTTGGGGGGCTGCTGCGCTTCTGCCTGAGGCACCCTAGCCTGCAGGGCTGTCCTCACCCCACCGTCCAGCCTCCCCCCTCCAGCCCTGACCTGTCAGCCTGACCCAGGAAGCCCTCCCCATGGGGCTTCCCCTGTCTCTCAACACCCCTCACCAGGCCCCTGCTCCAGCCTGCTGACTTCCTGCCTCTCCCCTGTGCAGTACCCCCACCCTGCGCCGGCCCTGGCTGTCACCGGTGCTGTGCCCCGCCTCTCCTGTCCGGCACCGTGGTGAAAGGACCCATTCAGGGTCACCGTGGGGAGGTCATTTACCCATTTCACCTTTGGTCTCCTCCCCTGTGAGTGGAGATGACCGTGACTCCCCTACAGGGCACAGGCAGGACCCAATGAGCTAACTGAGGTGGAGCCCTCTGCCCAGGTAGCACTCCTGCACCCCCGCGTCCTCACCCCCACCGCCACCTCTCCAAGTGCCACTCAGCCTCAGGGCCCAGCTCTGTCCCTGCGCCACTGACCACCCCCACTGGATGGGATCACCCCCTCCCTTTGCAATTCTTTCTGCACCTTCAGTGCTGGTTTCCCTGCTGGCTGCGGACAGGGAGCCCCCCGGGGAAGGTCCCTGGCAGGTGGCAGCAGGGGTGAAGAAGGCAGGGTATGTAGGGATACTTGCTTCGTGATTATGGGCTGTGTTGTTGTTTTTCATGGTGGGAAAGAGAGGACCAGGCTCCCCCATATAAGGCAGCTTGCATCTGCCACTCCTAGGCCTGCTGCCTCGGGAAACAGGTGGTGACTTCCTGGCAGTTGAATGCCTAGTCAGGAATGGATGCATCACGGGATGACCCAGGAATCCAGCGGAAGTGTGTCGTGTTTTTTTTCAAAATCATTTTCATGGACTTTCACTGAAGGAGCCCCTTCTGGTATAAGAAGAGCTTTATTGAAATCCCTCGTCTATGGCCTTCCCTCCTGCCCCTGAAAATTCCTCAGAAATCTTTCCCCCTCAGGGCGCCTGGGTGGCTCAGTCATTAAGCATCTGACTTCAGCTCAGGTCATGATCTCATGGTTCATGAGTTCAAGTCCCGCATTGGGTGAGCTCCAGCCCCACTTCATGAAACATGAGCCATGAGCCCCGCTTCAAGTGAGCCCTGCTTTTCTTTCTCTCTCTCATTCTCTTTCTGCCCCTTGCTCACTTTTGACCCCTCCCTTTTTCTCTCAAAAAAAAAAAAAAAGAAGAGTCCTTCCCCCCAGACGGCCCCCTTCACCAGACATCTCCCAATAGAAGCCAGTCTTCAGGAAGGCAGGGAAGGGGTTGTCGCCCACCTTGTGCACCTGTCCCCATGCAGTGGGGCTTCATGTGAGGCAAGTGCTCAGTGACTCTTGAGTGACTGGTATTCCTTACCCTGTGGTACAGAAAGACACAGAGGCCAGCTTTCAGGTGGTTGGGCGGTCAGAAATGCTCCTCTCCTGGCCCTCCCAGCTCTGCACCTTCACTTCTCTGCCCGACACACCACGTTCTCCTTGGAGGCAGGGCCCACGTCCAGGTCCTCACTGTCACCCTCCGCCTAGCACATCGTAGGTGCAGCATAAACCAATGCTGTGAGTGAACACGGAGAGGGAGAGAGATATAAAGAGTGAGGGAGTGGGGCGCCTGGGTGGCTTAGTCAGTTAAGCGTCCGACTTTCGCTTAGGTCATGATCTCGTGGTTCGTGGGTTCGAGCCCCGCCGGGCTCTGTGCTGACTGCCAGCTCAGAGCCTGGAGCCTGTTTCAGAGTCTGTGACTCCTCTCTCTGACCCTCCCTGCTCACGCTGTCTCTCTCTCTCCTAGAAATAAATAAAACATTAAAAAAATTAAAAAAAAAAAAGTGAGGGAGTAAAAGATACAAATTGGTCTCTGCCCTCTAGGTTCCTGGCACAAGACTCCCGAAAACCCTGGTAATATCCTGGATGATGGGGTGTCTTTTGTTCTAATGAGGCAACTGTGGATGAAGGCTGGTCATAGGAAAGGCCAAGCCGTGATTAGAAGCTTAGCATTTTCAGCCTTACCCCCCATTCTCTTGAAAATGGAGTTAGCGATTGACCATGTCTATGTGATGAAGCTTCCAGAAAAATCCCTGAAGTATAGCATTCACAGAGCTTCCAGGTTGGCGCCCCCAATTCCATGGGCACAGACGCTCTGTGCCAGGGGCCCTCCCAGGCCTCACCGCATGTATCTCTTCATCTGTGTCCTTTAGCATATCCTCCTTTTAAACACTGGTAATTGTAAGTGACTGTTTTCCTGAGTTCTGTGAGCTGCTCTAGTAAATTAATCGAACCCAGGGAGGGGGTCATGGGAACTTCTGATTTACAGCTGATGGGTCCAGAAGCATAGGTGGCTATAGGTGATTAGCACCTGAAGTGGGAGGGGGCAGCCTCGTGGGGCTGAGACCTTAACCTCTGGGGTCTGGAGCTCTTCCAGGTAGAAAGTGTAGGAATAGAGTTAAATTGTAGGACACACAGCGGGTGTCACAGGATTGCTTCTTGCCGGAACCACCCACCCCCACTGCCACCGCAGACACATTTGGTGACTGGAAGTGTCAGCAGTGAAATGTTCTGTGTGAAAGCACAGGAGAGAGACACGGGAGGGGGAAGGACTGAGGTTTTTTCCCTAAGACAGAGAAAGAGAGGGAGATATATTGCTAAGAAAATGGCAATGCAGGTTTATTTCACTTTTAGGATATTGTCACATGGGTCAAGTGTGAGTATGGAAGAAAACAAGGGTGTGTGATAGCCCCTCTGAGCAGTGACCTTCAATGAGGGTGGCCCCGTAGGGAATAAATGGCCTTCTCGTTCTCTCTCCTTCCTGTCTGGAGCAGAAGAATCCCAGGGGCGGGCCCCAACCAGACACCAGAGGCAAAGGAGCCCATCCCTGTGGTTCCCAGAGTCCATCCCAGAGGACAGCCAGCCAGGTGGAGGGGGGGCCGAAGTGGAGAGGAACACATTTAGCTCTTGGGAGAAGGCAGGGAAGTGGTTCCCACTTCGCCGTGTTCTCTAATTTGTACAAAAAAAAGCCTTCATTGGTTTTGTTGATCTGTGCAGCTCAGATACTAATGTTTTTTAAATTCCCCATAGAAGACAGACAAAGACAGACTCAGCAGGGCAGGGTCGTGGTCAGAGACAAACCTTAGACACAGCCACCCCCCACCTTCCCACATCCCAGCCTGTCTCCAGCAAGGGATCAGAAGTCACCAGCTTCACCCGCACACACACACTGGTTTGGGATTAAGGAGGTTGGAGCGCGTGGGAAAGAGGAAGTAGGGTTTGCTCTTCTCGGTTGGGAAAAAGGTGACAGTGTACAAATCACTCCTCCTACATGGATGTGCTTTTATGGAGGCAAAAGGCGGGTGGAAAATTAGGAAGTAGGGCTTGGGATTTTTTTTTTTTTTATATATATACAGATTTGATGCTGGTGTCTTAAGAATCTGAGTTTATATTAAAAATCTGAAAATGCCAAACCTCAAAGCAAGTCCATGGAGCCAAAGTGAGTGGAATGGCAGTGAAGAAAAACAAGGCAAGTTGAGATGCGGGGGGGTGGGGGGGACTGAAGGCCCTTTGGGTCTGCTCTTTTCGGATTCTGCCACGCGCGGGCTGTGGGATCACAACGCCTTCCATTGCTTTTTCATATCTTATTGCCAAGGGTGACACAGACGGGCAGCAGCATCCCACACATTCAAAAGACCTGTACTGCTGATAGAAAGCTTGTGCTGGGTCTCTGTTGGAAAGTCCTAGGGCCTGGGAGACGCCTTATGCTCCACAGGCGGTTGGCACCTGCTTACCCCAACCGCCCCCTTCTATGTCCATAAAGTGGGGATGCCCTTCTTAGCATCCTGCTAAACACCTCCCTTTCTGGGCAGCATATATCTTTTTGTAGCTTGCTTTTTCACTTTCTCTCCCTTTAAATATGCATGTTTAATATGAAGATATATATACTTTCCGGATCTTGTCACGTTGACATCTATAGATCTAGGTTATTTGTGTTAGTTACTGACTATTCCCTTATGGGACTATACTGCCTTTTATTTATCCATTGCTCAAGTAGTGGAAATTTATGACATTTCCACTTTGGGACTAATAAACAATGCTGGGCTCAGCACATTTTAACATCTCCTTATGCACCTAGACTTGAGGACTCTGGGGTAGACAGTGAACTGTGAGGTGATGGGAAGTGCATCTTGAACTTCCCTAGCTCTGGTCAAATTCCTCTCCAAATTGATACACCTCCCCTCCCCCCTGGGAACACAAAACTGTCCCCATTTCCCCATGTCTTTGCCAACAGTTGGTGCTATCAGACGATCACATTTTGCCATTCTCATTTATTATTTTCCTGTTTAATAGTGAACTTGAATATCTCTTCTTAGGGTTATGGACTATTCAATTTTTCCTCACCTATGATTTGCTCGATGATCTCCTGGCCATTTTCCTATGAGACTGTTAGTATTTTTCTTATTGATTTGTAACAGTTTGTGAAATATTCTCGATACTAATCTTTTTTTCAGTTATATGGGTTATAAATATCTTCTTGCAGTCTGTGGACTGTTTTTCTTTTTTCTTTCTTTTTTTTTTTTTAACATTGCTGGATTGCTGGTGGTGTCTTTTGATGTGGAGAGGTTTTGAATTTTAATGTAATAGAATTCTGCCTTTCCTTTGTGGTTTCTAATTTTTACATTTATTTAAAAAAACTTTCTCTACCCTCAACATAAAAATATTTTCCTATATTTTTCTTCTTCATTCAAATTGATTGAGGCATAATTTACACACAACAAAAGGCATGCATTCTAAATGTAGAATCTGACCATGTCCCCTCTCAGAATATATAGACAGCCCTGCCAAGGCAATCTGCCTTTCTACCCTTTGGCCCCAAGCAATGCCTCATCTGCTTTTTGTCACTATAGATGAACTTTACTTTTTCTAAATTTCATTAAAATGGACTAATATGTCATCTTTTGCTCAATATAATGCTTTTGAGATTCATCCACACTGTCCCATGTACTGGGTTCATCCCTTTTCTTGCTAACTAGTATTTAATTGTATGGATAAACCAGTGTGTGTGTGTGTGTGTGTGTGTGTGTGTGTGCGCGCGCGCGTGCGCTTCATTTATCTGTTTTTAGACACTTGGGTTATTTACAGTTTGGGGCTATTATAAATAAAGCTGCTATGAACATTTGTGTATAAGTCTTGGTCACATATATACATTTTTCTTTCTCTTGGTTGGATACCTGGGTATAGAATTTTCTGGATCATTTGTGAGTATATCTTGAACATTGTGAAAATTGCTAAACTGTTTGCAAAGTCGTTGAACCACCTTCCACTTCTGAGATGTTAGAAAAGCTGTTGCGTCACCAAGACTTAATATTGGCTGTCTTTTCAACGTGAACCCATTTTAAGTGAGTGTTAAGTGGTATCTTCCTTTTTTTAATGTCTATTTATTTTTGAGAGAGAGAATTGAGTGGGGAGGAGCAGAGAGAGAAGGAACAGAGGATCTAATGTGGGCTTCTGTGCTGACAGCAGCGAGCCCGGTGCGGGGCTTGAACTCACAAACCATGAGATCGTGACCTAAGCTGAAGTTGGACACTCAACTGACTGAGCCACCTATGAGCCCCAGGGGTGTCTTAACTTATGTTTTAATTTATCTTCCTCTAATGCCTGATAATGTCGAGCATTTATTCATGTGCTTCTTAGGGTGTGAAATGTCTGTTTAAATCTTTTGCCCATTTAAAAATTGGGTTGTTTATCTTATTATTGAGTCCTTCATAAGAAATTATACAAGTCCTTTGTAAGAAATGTGTATTAAGAGTATTTTCTCAGGGCATCTGGCTGGCTCAGTCAGTTAAGTGTCTGACTCTTGATTTTGACTCAGGTCATGATCTCACAGTTGTGAGTTCAAGCCCCGTGTTGGGGCTCTACACTTTGCTGACAGTGTAGAGACTGCTTGTGATCTCTCTTTCCCTCTCTCCCTGCCCCTTCCTCATTCTCTCTCTCTCTCAATAAAGAATAAACATTTTAAAAAAGGAGTGTTTTCTCCCAGTTTATGTCTTGGATTTTTAGTTTCTAACCAGTGCCTTTCAGAGAGCAGCAGTTTTTTCATTTTGATAGTCTAATTGATCAAATTTTTCTATTGTGAATACAAATGTGTCTTGTCTAACACATCTTTGCCGACCCCAAGTACACAAAGACTTCCTCTTATATTTACTCCAAGAAGTTTTTTAATTTAAAATTCTACATTTAGGTTCTGTTTCAAGTGAATTTTTCCATAGGCTGTGAGGTAAGGGTTAAAGCTCATTTTTGTCCCTATGGATGGCCAATTGTTCTGACACCATTTCCTGGAAAGGCTTTCATTTTCCCACTCAAAAAACTTCAGCATTTGTGTCACAAATCAAGTAACGCTGTAAGTGTGGGTCTGTTTCTGCACTTCTGTTCTGATCTGCATTTCAGAATCTATTATCTACTGATCCGTCCTGAGATCAGTACCGCATGGTCTTAATTACTATAGTTTTACTGAACACCTTGACATCAGGTAGTAAAGTCCTGCAACTTTTCTCGTCTTTTTTTTTTTTTTTTTTAAATTGTGTTGGCTGTTCTAAGCCTTTACACTTCCATAGACATTTCAGAGTCAGCTTCTCAATGTCAACCCAAACAAACAAACAAAGCTTACTGACATTTCTACTGGGATTGTGTTGAATCTCTAGGGATACCTGAAGAGCATTGACATTTTAGCAACCCTGTTTTTACTCCAAGGATGTGGAGTGTGTATCCACTCTCCACTTATGCAGGTCTTCTTTAATTGGTCTCAACAAAGTTTTGTAGTTTTAAGTAGAAGGTCTTGCAAATCTTTTGTTAATTTAGGCCTATAGAATTTCATGGTTTTAGAAGCTATTACAATTTTTTAAAAGTTCTTTTCATTTCTTTGCTGCTATTATGCAGAGAACTATTTAGTTTTGTTTGTTTTTTCACATTGAGGTTGAACTCTGAGACTTTACTAAATTTATTATTTCTAGAAGACTTTTGGACATTCCTTAGGATTTTTAAAATGTATACTATCATGTCATCTTAAAAACAAATTTTTTTAATGTTTATTTATTTGTGAGAGAGTGAGAGACAGAGTGCAAGTGGGGAAGGGGCAGAGAAAGAGGGAGACACAGAATCGGAAGCAGGCTCCAGGCTCCGAGCTGTCAGCATAGAGCCTGATGTGGGACTTGAACCCAGAATACACGAGATCATGACCTGAGCCAAAGTTGGCCGCTTAACTGACTGAGCCACCCAGGTGCCCCTATCATATAATCTTTAAAGAAAGAAAAGTGTTCTTCATGTACAAGTTGCCTATTTTTTAAATTTCATTTTCCAGAAGGGGAGGGCAATGGGCAAAATGGGTGAAGGGGAGTGGGCGATATAGGCTTCTAGTTATGGAGTACAGCATGGGGAATATAGTCAATATATCATGACAGCTAGCATTGCATGCAAGCTGATGGTAGCTACACTTGTGCTGAGCACAGCATAACATATAGAGGTGTGGAATCTCTATATTGTATGCCTGAAGCTAAGTAACATTATGTGTCAAGTATACTGAAATTTTAAAAAATAATACATTTCATTTTTTTGCCTTATTGCATTGGCTGAGATATTAAACACAATGTTGAAAAAAGGTGGTAAGAATGGACATCTTTTTATTCCTGATCTTAGGATGAAAGCATCCAATCTTTCATGATCAAGTGTGATGTTAGCTATAACTTCTTTGGATGGCCTTTACTGGGTTGAAGACGTTCCTTTCCAGTCCTAGTTTGCTGAGCATCTTCTTTTCATGGATAAATGATGAATTTTGTAAAGGCTTCTTTTTGCATCTATTATCATATGGATTTTTCTCTTTCTTCTGTCAATGCAATGAATTACATTGTTTTTATTTTTTATTTTTTATTTTTTTTAGTGTTTATTTTTGAGAGAGAGAGAGACAGAGTATGAGTAGGGAAGGGGTAGAGAGAGAGGGAGACGCAGAATCTGAAACAGGCTCCAGGCACTGAGCTGTCAGCACAGAGCCCGATGCAGGGCTCAAATTCACAGACTGCAAGATCATGACCTAAGCCCAAGTCAGAGACTCAGCCAAGTGGGGGCGCCTGGGTGGCTCAACTGGTTAAGTGCCCAACTTTGGCTCAGGTCATGATCTCATGGTTCGTGGGTTCAAGCCCCATGTTGGGCTCTGTGCTGTTTCAGATTCTGTGTCTCCCTCTCTCTCTGCCCCTCCCCAGCTTGTGCTCTGTCTCAAAAATAAATAAAGGTTAAAAAAAAGAGAGAGAGAAAAGAAAAGGAGGCTCAGCCAAGTGAGCCACCCAGGCATCCCACATTGTTTAATTTTAAAATGTTAGACCAGCATTGTATTTCTGGGGTAAACCTCATTTGTTGAAGACTTATACATGAAGTATAGCAGTCTGGAGTTTTTTGTAATGTCTTTTTCTGGTTTTGTTAACAGGCTAATATTGGCCGCATAAATGAGTTGTGGGAATACTCCTTCCTTCTCTATTTCTAAAAGAATTTATGTATACTTATGAATGATTTCTTAAGTGTTTGGTAGGGGTTCCCAGTGAAGCCACCTTGGTTTGGATTTGTTTTTTTGTTAGAAGCTTTAAAAGTTATAAATTAACAAAAATTTCAAAAGCAAATGGAGAACTATGCAGAATTTCTATCAAAGTTTTGATACTTTGTATTTTTCAAGGAGTTTGTTCAGTTCATCTACATTTTAAAATTTATTGACATTAAAGTTTTTATATTTCCTTATTCTTTTAATGTCTGTAGGATCTTTAATGATGACTCTTCTTTAAACCTAATGTTGGTAATTGTGTCTTCACTCTTTTTTTCTGATCAGTTTAACTATAAGTTTGTAGGTATTATTGGGGTTTTCAAAGAATCCAGTTTTGATTTCATTAATTTTCTTTATTATTTGTTCATTTTTAGTTTTATTGATTTCCATTCTTTTTTATACTATTTACTTCCTTCTACTTCCTTTCAGTTTAATTTGCTCTTCTTTTTCTAGCTTAAGGTTGTACAATGATCTCAAGATCATTGATTTTAGACTTTCTTTTTTTTCTAAATATATGCATTGAAAGCTCTTAGTTTTCCTCTAAGCACCATTAAGTGCACTCAACTCTACATTAGATGTGTGCCAATAATTTAGTGTGTTGCATTTCCATTATTATTCAGTTAAGATATTTTCTAATTTTTTGTGATTTCTTCTTTACTCACAGATTACTTAAAATTATTGTTTAATTTCCAAATATTTGTGAAAAAATATCTTCTTGTTATTAATTTTTAATTTAATATTTTGTGGTCAGTAAACATCTAGGATTTAAATCTTTTTAAATTTATTGAGACTTGCGTTGTATAACAGCAAGTAGTCTATTTTGGCAAATGATGCATGTACACTTAAAAGACTGTGTATTCTTATTAAATATAATGTTCTATGTCAGTTATGTCAAGATGGTTGATAATACTATTCAATTTTTCTATATACTTACTGATATTATATGTACTTATATTATTAATTATTGAGAGAGGAATATAGAAATCTTCAACCATGATTACAATTTTATATATTTCTCCTTTTAGTTAATTTTTGCTTTATGCATTTTGAGACGGTGTTATTAAGCATATATGATTTTTTATGTCTCCTTGATGGATTGATCCTTTCATTATTATGTAATGCTCTTGTTTATCTATGATAATATTTTCTCCTGGTGTCTACATTGTATGATATTAATGTAGCTACTTCAGGTTTCTTATGCATATTTGAAAGATATGTATTTTTCTTTTTTCTTTTTTTATGTTTAAACTATTTGTGTTTTTGTATTTAAAGTGTTTCTTAAATAGCATATAATTTTATGTTGCCTTTTTATACAGTTTGACAATCTCTGCCTTTCAGTGTTTCGATCATTTATATTTAAAGTAATTATTGATATAGTTGGTTTTAAGTCTACTGTCTTGCTGTTTGTTTTCTTCTTGTTCCATGTTCATTGTTCTTTTGTTCCTCTTTCCTGTCTTCTTTTGGATTAAGAATTTTTTTTATTATTCCATTCTATGTTGGCTAACTATGCTTCTTCATATAATTTTTAGTCATGCTCTAGGGTTTACTTTGTGCATCTTACCTATCATAGTCAGCCTCCAAGTATTATTATATACTACTTTATGTACAATGTAAGAACTATAGAATAGCATACTTCCTTTTTACCTCTTCATGTGCTTTGTACAATTGTTATCAGAGTTTACTTCTATATATGTTATAAATATCAAATTTGCTTTAAATTATCAAATATCTTTTAAAGAAATGTTTTTTAGTTTTTCAAATGTTTATTTATTTATTTTTGAGAGACAGAGCATGAGGGGGGAGAGGCAGAGAGACACAGAATTCAAAGCAGGCTCCAGACTCTGAGCTGTAGCATAGAACCTGATGCAGAGCTCAAACTCACAAACCATGGGATCATGACCTGGGCCAAAGTTAGACACTTAACCAACTGAGCCACCCAGGTGCCCCAAAGAAATTTTTTAAAAGACAAGAAAAGGGAGAGCTAATATTATCAATCTATTTACCATTTTCACTTCTCTTCCCTCTTTTGTGTTGATTAGATTTCCATTTAGTTAATTAGATTTCCATATTCCTTCAGATGTAGAACTTCTCTTACCTTTTCTTGAGACAAAGTCTGCTAAGTGACATATTCTCTGAAATGCTGAAAGAAAAAGACTCAACTCTTTTTTTAAAAATGCCTATTTAATTTTGAGAGAGAGAGAGAGAGAGAGGCAGAGTATAGCAGGGGAGGGGCAGAGAGAGACAGAGACAGAATCTGAAGCAAGCTCCAGGCTCTGAGCTGTCAGCACAGAGCCCAACGCAGGGCTCAAATCCACGAATGGTGAGATCATGACCTGAGCCAAAGTTGGACACTTAACTGACTGAGGCACCCGAAGAAAGGTCAATTCTACATCCAGTAAAAGTAACCTTCAAAATTGAAGTAAAATAAAGACAGATTCCAACAAACACCTTTGCAGATTATCTTGTTGGATGTAGAATTACAAAGTGACCCTTTTTTTCAGCATTTAAAGATGTTATTCAATTTTCTTCTTGATTGCTTTGTTTCTGACCAAAAGTCGGCATTAACTATTTTTTTTAGCATTAGCTATTATCTTTTTAATCTTTGTATTTAATATTGTAATGTACCTTTAAGTAAGTGAGCAAGTAAATAAAATTTCTTCTTCACTTGCTTTTACCTATTTAAGTATGATTTATGCTTATCCTATTTGGAGGTTTAGAGATTCTTCAATCTATGGGTGGACATTTTTCATCAGATATGGGATGTTTTGGATCATTATTTCCTGACAAAAAAGTCCCTCCTCCATTTTCTTCTTTGTTTCCTTTTATAGTTGTTTTAGACAGCTTGATTTTCTTCCACAGGTTGTTGAGACTCTATTCATTTTTTTAAGTCTCTTTTCTTTCTGCTTCTATTCTATGTATTAAAATCCTATGTCTTCATGTTTGCTGATTTTTATATTCTTGTGTGTTTATTTTCATATTAGTCCTATCTAGTGAAATTTTCATTTCAAATGTGAATTTTTCATTTTCAGAAGTTCTATTTGGCTCTTCTCTCTCTCTCTCTCTCTCTCTCTCTCTCTCTCTCTCATATGTGTGTGTGTGTGTGTATTCTCTTTATATATATATAAATATATATTCTCTTTATATATATATTCCATTAATTTCATTGTATTTCCATTTAATCCTTGAATTTTTAAAAATAAGTGTTTAAACTTTTGTCTAATAGTTTTGTCATCTTTGTTATTTCTGTTATATTGTATTGACTCATTTTCCTCATGGTTCTAGATCACATTTTCACATGTCTAGTAATTTTTTATTGGATGCTAGACATTGTTTAGTGCCTGGATTTTGTTGTCTTCCTTTAAAAAGAGTTATGTTTTGTTTTGGCAGCCAACTAAGTAACCCATGGATCATTTGAGGCATGTTTTTAAAAGTTGTTAGGGTGACTTTAGAGTTGTCTTTATGCTAGGGCTAGTTTAGCTTTAATATCACACTGTGTTCCTTCTGGAGTATCAACTGAATGGCTTCAGTGCTCAATAAATTTTTTCCACTCTGCCTATTAGAATTCCAAAGTCTCCCAGCTCTCTGTGAGCTCTGGGAATTGTTCCACTTATTACTCCTTAGTACTTGTTCTTTTCCCAGTAGTTGTTCCTTATCTAAACTCTTTGAGTCTCACTCTATATATGCACAGCTAAATACTGAAGAGGATACTTATGCATATTTCTGGAGATTTTTCTGAGCTTAGCTCCTTCTTCACTTTTAATGTGTCCTGAAAACTCCAGTCCCCTTGGCCTCTCTGAACTCTTTTGTCTTCTCAATTGAAAGGAATGCCATGCTCTGTTTGAATTCCTTCCCCTGTGGCACAGGCCAGAGGATGCCTCCAAGCAGAAAAGATGGTGGTTATGAGTCCACTTCATTTGTTTTCTTTATCTCAGACATTACACTCCCACACTGTTTGTGCAATGTCAGAAAACAGTTGATTCATATATTTTGTCCAGTTTTCTAATTGTTTATGATGTATGATGACCAGAAGTAGAAATTCACCTATGTTATCTTTTGAAAAGACTTTACATTTTGCTTTTTACATTTAGGACTTTACTCCTTCTGGAATTTATTTTTACATATAGTGTGAAGGTGGGAGGAGGTGATTTTATTTTTTTCTATACGTGTAGCCAGTAATTCCAATAGCATTTACTGAATAGTTTCTTTTCCCCACTCATTTTAAAGTCACCCTTGTGGCATGCCAAGTTTTTATATTTATCTTCGTCAGTTTATTCTGTTTTTCTTCCCCCCTTTGGCTCTTCTCTTCCACCCATGCTAGTACTTCATTGATTTAATTACCATAACTGTAATAAGCCCTTATTTCTGGTAGAACAAGTCCTACTTCTCTGTTTTTCTTTATGATTTTCTTGTCTATTTATTACCTTTACTTTTCCATATAACTTCTAAGATCAATGTTTCAAGTTTCACAGCAAAAAAGTTGGCATTTTAGTTGGAAATACATTGTATTGAATATTTATGTAGGAGAATTCAATGTTTTCATGATGCCATCTTTCCATCAATGAACACTGTATATATCTCTCCATTTATTTAAGTATTTTATTATGTCCTTCTGTAAAGTTTTTCTCCAAAATATCTTGCATGTATTTGGTTAAATTTGTCCCTACATACTTTATGATTTTCTTGTGGTTGTGAATGGGATTTTTTTAAAATTGTTTTTTCTAATATTTTGTTGCTGGCATCAGGTCATGCCATCTTTGCATACTGATTAGGTTTACAGCAAATTTGCTAAATACTCATTAGTTCTACCTGTTTCCAGCTTTTCCCCCCATGTAGGAAATTATGATGCCTCCAATCCTTTTACCACTACTACTTCTCCTTCACCTCCTCCTCCTCCTCCTCTTCCTTCTTCTTCTTCCTTACTGAGGTGGCTAGAACTTCCAGTGCAGGGTAAAATAGGATCAGTGATAGTAAGCACCCTCATAGTGTTTCTGCCTTTAAAGGGAAGATTTCTGGGATTTTTCCATTTGCTATTATATTTGCTGTAGGTTTAGCTGTAGTACTTTTATCCTAATTTTTATAATGAGTGCCTATAGAATTTTATCAAATGCTTCTGCATCTATTCGGGTGATTACGTGTTTCTTTTTTTCCTGTAATCTATTTTTAGTTAATTGTATCACAACTTTCTAATGATAAACCTTCCATATATTATTGGGTTAAACCCTACTTGGTTTTGATGGGCTTTAAATTGCTTTATTCAGTTTGTAACACTTTATTAGTTTTTTTGTGTGTATGTTCATGAATAAGATTGGCTTATAATTATGTTCTTTTTCAAACCTGACTGTTCTGTTCTCATGGATTTATAGAAAAAGCAATCTGTTTTTCATTTTCAAGAATATTTCTGTCTCCATGGGGCGCCTGGGTGGCTTAGTCGGTTAAGCGTCCGACTTTCGCTTGGGTCATGATCTCGCGGTTCGAGCCCCGCGTCGGGCACTGTGCTGACTGCCAGCTCAGAGCCTGGAGCCTGTTTCAGTCTGTGACTCCCTCTCTCTCTGACCCTCCCCTGTTCACGCTGTCTCTCTCTATCCTAGAAATTAATAAAACATTAAAAAAATTAAAAAAGTATATTTCTGTCTCCAGATTGTTCTATTTTCATGACTTCTTGTTTTTCCTTTTTAGGTGCAATCACTTCTCAAAGTTATGAATATTAACTGACTCTTTACCATTTTTCCTGTTTCTTACCTATCTCTCTTGGACCGCTGTGGGAGAAATCCTAAATCCTAGGGATTCTAGGGCTGAATACTTTCTTAGAAGTTTTAATAATTGCCTCAAACTTATCCTTGTCTTTAGCCTCTGAAATTCTGAGTTAACTGAATTAACTTTGTTCCACTCAGATCTGCTAACTCTCTACTCCTCAGATGAGATTTCCCTTTATAAGAAATTGAGAGCTAGTTTCACACCATTTCCTAGTTTATCACTATAATGGGGAGTTTTCCCTCTTATGTTAGGCAGTGATGTGATCCTAGAAATCCATATTTACATCATGTTTGGCTGGCTAAACTGGACCCATGACAATACTAGTGTAGATCATCCTTTTATCAGTCAGGACTCTATGTTGCAAGGCAACGAAAACCCAGTTCAAACTGCCTTAAGAGAGAAAAGGAAATCTGTTTGCTCAAATAACTGAAAAGCCCAGGGGCAGTGGAGCGGGCTGCTTCAGACAAGGCTGGAGGCAGGAGAGACCCTCCTCAGGTCTCAGACTCTTCCTCCAGCCCTCAGCTCTCTCTCCTGGGCATCTGTTTCCTTTGTAGGCTTTTCCAGAGGCAAGGAAGCTGCCAGCAGCTCCAGCAGAAGCAGGATCTGCCATACACATACTAGAATTCCTTTTTGGAGTCACTTGGGTAGCATTTCCATCTCTGAAGCAGCCACTGTGAGTGGGAAGGTAAGGATATGCTCCCTGTCACTGCCCCTGGCCAGAGACAGGCTCACAGTGGGTGCCAAGAACCGAGACAGAGGCAGAGGGGGCCCCAGAGCATGTCTGTATACAATTCAGGAGGTCCCGTGTGCTGAGCCCATGTGAAATGGCCACCCTCTACTCTCATCTCAGTAACTGCTTGCATTTGTTGCTGTGTGTGCACTAGAACTCTTGTTTTGTGACTACAAGAAGAGAAAGAAGGCGGTGTGTGCCGTGATGAGGAAGAAAGAAGATGGCGAAAATGCAAAAAAACCCGCCCCGCCTGCCCACAGATTGGGCATAGGCCCCTAGGTTTACGGGATGAGGACTGGAAGCCAGAAGTCTGCTCACCTGGAGATGTTGGCCACAGCCAGAAGCCTAAAAGGGCTGTGTGTGCCAGGGCTCCATCTTCTCTCAGGGCCGTGTGCCGGCTGACCGCATACCTCTCTGCCTCTTCTCCTGATGCCCTCGTGCCCACCATGACATTCTGTGTCTTTGGCCTCACCTGGTTTCCGATGCATTTCTCTAACAGCAGCCCCTCCTTCCCCCGGCTCGAGGAAAATGGGTGCACTCCTGGCACCCGCCTGCCTTTACTGAAAACGCCAAAGGAACAGACTCCTGTTTGGTGTTCTTTCCGTGTTTGCATCATTGGAGTCACATGAGCTCGTTCAGCAGATGTACACTGAGCACCTCATAGGCACTGTGCCAGGGGCATAGGATAAAATGGAGAGCTTCTTTCAGAGCAGGAAACAGAGCATGGACACTGGCCTCCCAGAGTCCGAGGAGAAACCCCACGGCATGCGGCATGAGCTCAAAGCCTCAGTTTTTGTTTTTATTTTTTAAATGCTTATTTTGAAATAATTACAGATTCACAGGAAGTTGCAAGAAATGTATAGGGAGGGGCCTACCTATGCTTTACCTAGTTTCCCCCGGTGGTGATATCTTACATAACTATATGCAATAGAACACTAGGAAACTGATGTTAGTATAATCCATAGAGTTTGTTCAGATTTCACCAGTTATACAAGCACTTATGTGTGTGTATGCAATTTTATCACATATATAGCTTCATGTAACCATCACCCCAGTCAAGATAATGAACTGTACCATCACACTGGAACTACCCATTTATAGACATTCCCACTCTTTCTTCCCCATTCCCCTCATCCCTGCTGGCAATCATTGATCTATTCTGTCTCTATAGTTACGTTACTTTAACAATGTTATATAAGTGGAATCATGCGGTATCATCTTTTTGAGATTAACTTTTTTTTTCAATTTCCTCAGGTTCATCCAAGCTATTTTGTGTTTCAACAGATTTTCTTTCTTTCTTTCTTTTTTTTTTTTGCTAAGTAATATTTCATGAGATGGATGTATCAAAGTTCATTGAACTATTTACCCACTGGATGACATGTGGTAGGTTCCAAGTTGGAGCCTTTATTATGAATAAAGCTTTTATGAACACTCATGTGTTTCACAACTTCTGCATGAAAATAAGTTTTCATGTCTCTGGGGAAAATACCCAGAAGTGCAATTGCTGTGTTGTATGGTAAGTCCACTTCTAGTTTTATTTTATTTTTTTAAAGTTTATTTATTTATTTTGAGAAAGAGAGAGGGAGGGAGAAAGAGACCCTAAGCAGGCTCCATGCTGTCAGTGCAAAGTTTGACGCGGGGCTCAATCTCATGAACTATGAAATCATGGCCTGAGCCAAAATCAAGAGTCGGACACAACTGTCTGAGCCACTCAGGAGCTCCCATTTCTAGTTTTAAAACGGACTGTCAAACTGATTTTCAGAGTGGCTGACCACTTTATATTTTCCCGCTGGCAATTGTGTGAGTGATTCAGTTTTGTCATATACTCAGCAGCAGCTTTATTTTAGTCATTTATACATTCAGGTGTACAGTAATATCTCAGTGGGGCTTGTATTTGCATTTCTCTAACAGCTAATGGTCTTTTTAGAGCACTTTTTTTTTAATTTTTTCTTTTTTATTTATTTCTAGGAGAGAGAGAGACAGCGTGAACAGGGGAGGGTCAGAGAGAGAGGGAGTCACAGACTGAAACAGGCTCCAGACTCTGAGCTGGCAGTCAGCACAGACCCCGACGCGGGGCTCGAACCCACGAACCGCGAGATCATGACCTAAGCGAAAGTCGGACGCTTAACCGACTAAGCCACCCAGGCGCCCCTAACAGCTAATGGTCTTGAGCATTCTTTTTTTTAGTTCCAGTATAGTTAACATGCAGCATTAGCTTAGTTTTAGGAGTACAACACTTCCATACACCGCCCAGTCCTGAGCATTCTTTCATATGCTCGTTTGCCATATGTATGTCCTCTTTAGTGAAATGTCTGTGTGTTTTTTTTTCCTCCATTTTTAAATTGAATTCTTTGAGTTTTTGAACGGTTGAATTTTGAGGGTTCTTTATATATTCTAGATACTAGTCCTTTGTATAAAGTGATTTCATAAGTAATTGATAAGTGATTTGCAAATATTTTCTTTCAGCCTGTAATTTGCCTTTTTCATCCTAAGTTTTATGCAGAGCGAAGGCTTTTTCATATTAATTTTTATGAGGTCTACTTTATCAAATTTTTCTTTCCTGGGTCAGGCTCTTAATGTCATTCTAAGAATTTTTTTTTGCTTCATCCTGGGTCCTGAACATTTCTTCCCATGTTTTTTCTAGATGTTTTGTGAGTTTACATTTAAGTCTAGAATCCATTTTGAGTTAATTTTTGTATAAGGAATGAAACTTAAGTCAAGATTTATTTATTTCTTTTTTTGCTTGGGAATGTCCAATCACTCCAGCAGCATTTATTGAAAAGGCAAGACCTCCACTGAATTGCTTTTACTCCTTTACCAAGTGTCAACTGGGCATATTTCTGTGGATCTATTTTTGTGTTCTCTACTTTGTTCTTCTATGTGTCTATCCCTCTGCCAATAGCCACACTATCTTAATTATTGTAACTATGTAGCAAACCTTAACATCAGGGAGAATGTTTTCTCCCGCTGTATTCTTTTTGAAATAGTTTTTTTAATCATTTCTTTTTTTTTTTTTAATGTTTTTATTTATTTCTAGGAGAGAGAGAGACAGCGTGAGCAGGGGGAGGGTCAGAGAGAGAGGGAGTCACAGACTCTGAAACAGGCTCCAGGCTCTGAGCTGGCAGTCAGCACAGAGCCCGACGCGGGGCTTGAACCCACGAACCGCGAGATCATGACCTAAGCGAAAGTCGGACGCTTAACCGACTGACAAGGGAGGGCCTGTGTTTCTCCATATAAGTTGTCAGATAACTTTGCCTATGTCTACATAAAAATCTTGCTAAGAATTTGATAAAAATTTCATTAAACCTATAATCATTTTAGGGAGATCTGGCATTTTATGATGTTGAGTCTTTCAATCAATGAACATGGTATCTCTCCACAAATTTATATCTTTTGATTTCTTTCATCAGCATTTTTAATTTTTATCACAGATTGTGTATGTCTTATTAGGTTTAGATCTCATTAATTTTTGAGCAATTTTAAATACTATTGCATATTTAAATTTTAATTTCCACTTATTCATTGTTAGTATATAGAAATGCAATTGATTTTTCTTTGATCTTATCTCCTGCAATCTACTGAACTCACTTATTAGTTCTAGAAGGTGTTTTTTTTTTTTTTGTCAGTTCCTTTGGATTTTACTCACAGACAACATGTCATCTTCAAATATAGGATATTTTATTTCTGCCACTCCAATTTGTATACTTTTAATTTCTTCTTCTAGGTTCTTGAGATGGGAACTTAGAGAATTGATTTGATGCTTTTCCTTTTTTTTAATGTAAGCATTTAACGCTCTAAATTTTCTTCTCATCACTTCTTTAGCTGCATCTCACAAGTTCTAAGATATTGTGTTTTCATTTTCACTCAGTGATATATGTATATTTTTAATTTCTTTTGAAAGTTTGTTTCTTGGCCCATGGATTATTCAGAAGTATATTGTTTAATTTCAAAGTGTTTGGAGACTTTCTTGCTGTCTTTCTGTTATTGATTTCTGGTTTGGTTCCATATGGTCGGAGAACATGCTCTGAATGGGTTCAATTCTTTTATTTATTTTTATTTTGATTTTTTAAATGTTTATTTATTTTTGAGAGAGAGAGAGAGAGACAGAGTATGAGCCAGAGATGGACAGAGAGAGAGGTACACAGAATCTGAAGCAGGCTCCATGCTCTGAGCTGCCAGCACAGAGCCAGAAATAGGACTGGAACTCATGAACTGTGATATCCAGACCTGAACTGAAGTCAGACGCTTGATCAACTGAGCCAGCCAGGTGCCCCTCAATTCTTTTGAAGTTGTTAAGCTTTGTTTTATGACCCAAGATATCATCTATCTTGGTGACTATTTTGTTGGTACTTAAAAATAATGTTTTCTGCTGTTATTGGGTGGAATATTCTATACATGGCAATTAAATCTTGCTGGTTCATAGCTTTGTTCAGTTCTTTTATATCTTCGCTGAATTTTCTGTCTAGTATATTCATTGTTTGCTGATAGTGGGCTGTTAAAGTCCCCAACTATAACTGTGCATTTGTCTATTTCTTCTTTTAGATCTGTCAGTTTTAGCTTCATGTATTTTGAGGTTCTGTTGTTTGATGCACATACATTAAGGATAACTAGATATTCTTAGTGGATTAAGTCATGTTGCTCTTTGTGCTTGGTGACTTTCTTTGATCTGAAGTCTACTTTATCTAATAGTAATATAGCCATTCCTGTTTTTTATTAATTAATTTTTACGTGATATATCTCTTCCATCATTTTATGTATTTCTTTTTATTGCGATATAATTGACATTTAATATTAGCCTCAGATATATGACATAAGAATTTGATATTTGTATATATTGCAAAATGTTCACCAGAGTAAGTCAAGTTAGCATCCATCATCACCCTCGGTCACAATTTTTTTTCTTGTGATGAGAACTTTTAAGATTCACTCTCTTAGCAACTTTCAAATATACAGTATAGTATTATTAACTATAGTCAGCATGCTGTGCATTACATCCTCAGGACTTATTTATTTTATAAATAGAAGAACCACTGCCACTCATTTTCCCCAGCCCAACCACTGCCTTTGACAACCACTAATCTATTTTTTGTATCTGTGGGTTTGGTGTATTTTCTTTGTTTGCTTGTTTAAATTTCACATATATAAGTGAGATCATATGGTATTTGTCTTTCTCTGTCTGACTAAATTTGCTTAGTGTAATGCCCTCAAGGTGTCATCCATGTTGTCACAAATGACAAGATTTCATTCTTTTTTTATGGTGGAATAGTATTCTATTATATAGCTATACCATATTTTCTTTAAAACATTTTTTTAATGTTGATTTATTCTTGAGAGAGAGACAGAGAGACAGAGCATGAGCAGGGGAGGGGCAGAGCAAGAAAAGGAGACACAGAATCTGAAGCACATTCCAGGCTCTGAGCTGTTAGTACAGAGCCCAATGTGGGGCTTGAACTCGAACTGTGAGATCCTGACCTGAGCTGAAGTCTGACGCTTAACCGAGTCAATGAATCACCCATGTGCCCCAACTATACCATATTTCCTTTATCTCTCTACCTATCAGCGTACACTTAGATTTGCTTCTGTGGCTTGGCTAGTGTAAGCAATGCTACAATGAACATGGGTGCATATATCATTTTGAGTTAGGTTTTCATTTTCTGCAGATAAATACCCAGAAGCAGAATTGTTGGACCATATGGTAGTTCTATTTTTACTTATTTGAAGCTTCCCCATACTGTTTTCCATAGTGACTGTATCAGTTTACTATCCCACCAACAAGGGGATTGTACAAGGGTTCCCTTTCCTCCACATCCTCACCAGCATTTGTTTTATTTTTGGATGATAGTCATTCTAACAGGCATGAGGGGGTATCTCATTGTGATTTGGATTTACTTTTCTATGATGATTAGTCATGATGGGCATTTTTTCATGTACTTGCTGGCCATCTCTATATTACATATCTTCTTTGGATCCTCTGATCCTTTTTAATTGTGTGCTTTTGTTATTGAGTTATATGATCTCTATATGTATTGTGGATATTAACTCATATAATTTGCAAATATTTTCTTCCAATTCTGTAGGTTACATTTTCATTTTTATCGATGGTTTCTTTTCCTGTGCAGAAGCTTTTTACTTTGATGCATTCCCACTTAGTTATTTAGCCTTTGCTTTTGGTGTTAAACCCAAAAAATCATTGCCAATCTTTCAAAAAAAATTAGTGTTTGCATGATGTCTCTTTTTCATCCTTTTATTTTTAACCTACCCATGTCATTATGTTTGAAGTAAGTTTCTTGTAGAGAGTATATCCTTGGGTTGTGGTTTTGCTTTGTTTTGTTTTACATGCTCTGTCAATCTCTGTCTTTTAATTTGTGAATTTAGAGCATTTATTTTTAAAGCATTTATTGATATGTTAGAGCATAAGTCTGTCATTTTGTTGTTTGTTTTCTGTTTTTTTTTTTTTTTTTGCCTCTGATTCTCATCCTTCTGTTCCTTTGCTCTTACCTTCCTGTGGGCTATTTGAGCATTTTAAGTTTCATTTTGATTTTTTTGATTTCTTTTTTTAGTATATTACTTTGTATAGTTTCCTTTGTGGTTGCTGTAGGAATGACTATACATATACAACATATCACAGTCTACTGGTGTCAGTGTTTGACCATTCGAAGTGAAGTGTAAAAACCATTTGTTTTACTATCTCTGGTTTTTAAATGTAATGGTCTCAAGCATTTCCTCTCTCTATATTGAACACCACGTCAGATAATATTATAACTTTTGCTTTAACCACGAAATATGATTAAAGAAACTCATGAGGTGTTGAAGAGTTTATTGTATTTACCTTTATTATTATTTTTTTACACATTCCATTGTTTTCCCTTCTCTTCTGAATGTCTCAGCTTTCTTTTGTTATCATTTTCTTTCTGTTTGCAGAGCTTCCTCCAAGGATAGATCTGCAAGCAACAAATTCTCTTAGCTTCCCTGTCTGAGCTGACTTTATTTTCTCTTCATTTCTAAAGGATGGATTCACTAGATAGAGAAATTTGCACTTGACAGTTCTTTTCTTTCGGTGCTTAAAAAATATTAGGGCCACTTACTTCTGGTTTCAGTTAAAAAAACCATACTCATACTAACTGATGTTCCTTAACAGGTAACATGTCATTTCTTTCTGACGTTTTAAAAGATGGTTTTCTTTGACTTTAGTTTTGAGAAGTTTGATTATAATACATTTTGGCAAAGGACTGATTTATTTTTATTAGTTTTTAATCTATTTTTTAAGTAAACTTCACACCCAGCACAGACCCCAATGTGGGGCTTGAACTCAAGACCCCAAGATTGAGCTGCTGAGCCACCCACATGTGCTTATTTTTATTTCTTTGTAGTATTTTTTCAAGTATTTTTCAGCCTCACACTCTTTCTCTTCTCTTCTGGAACTCTGATTGTATGAAGGTTATATCTTTTGTTATTACCCCACAGAACTCTGTGTCTCTGCCATTTTTTCAGTCTATTTTCCGTCTGTTGTTTCGATTAAATAAATTCTGTTGACCTGTTGTCAAGTTTATTGTTTATATCTTCTGTTATCTCCATTCTACTATTGAGTCCATCCAATAGGTTTTTCTTTTTGGTTGTATCTTCCAGTTCTCTTTAATTATGGCTACATTTTGCTCAGATTTTTTTTTCATTTGTTTCAATTGAATTTGTAAGCGTTTGGTGAAACACTTTTGTGCGAATGCTTTAAAACTCTTGTTAAGTAGTTCCAACACTGATTCATGTAGATGTGGGAGTCAGTTGTTTTGTATCATTCAAATTGTGATTCTTTGGAAAAATGAGTGATTTTCAATTGTATCCTGGACATTTTGGTTATTATGTGATGACATTCTTGACCTTCTGTATTAGTAGGCAGTTGCTCTGTTTAGAGTTAATGTATAGGTTTTGGTAAACATCTATTTGTGATGGTTTGGTTATCAGAAACCTTCCAAAGTGACTCCTGTCTTCTAGCGTTTTTCTTCTAGAACTGCTGGGGCTCAGTCTCTGTTGATGTTATCTGTTGGTGTCATTTACAGGGGCACCTGGTGTTGCTGGGTCATTCTCTCCAGTTGGAGGGCTGGGGGTGGGGGACAGAAGCTTCTGGGCCTGGGTCTTGGTATGCCGCTAGGAAAAGTAGACACAGGACTCAGCTGATGCTCCTCCTGCATTTGGACCAGCTCACCAGCCTGTAGTGATTGTACACCCGCAGGGGGATCAGACTGCCTGCAAGTGCCTCCGTCACAGGGCAGCCATTGAGGCTCCCCACTAGGTCTTCTTCGGACTCTTCCTTTTCTTGTCCTTGGTCCAGTGAAAGCCCGCTTTCCTCGTTTGCTTTTGTTTTTGCTTGTGCCTATTGGTGGTTCTGGGTTGTAGGAATCATCAGTGCCCAGTCCTTGGGAAACCAACTGATTGTTGTTCCTCAAGTCCTGAGGTCCCTGGCAAGGCCACCTTCCACTTTCCAGCTATCGGAGTCTTCATCACTGTCTGTTAAATCCTTTCCAGGATATTTAGTTGTAGTTAGAGGGCAATGTTTTGAACACCTCTTCTTTACCCCCTTGGTGAGGCAGGGTGTCCTGCCCTAGGGTTGTGGGGATGGTTGAATACACAACTGATGAAACCAGGCAAGTGAGATCAATAATCACATACACTCATAGCCTGGAGGACACCACATGCCACACAGGGGCACGTGAGGGTTGCACTTGGGAACAGAGTGAACAGGCAGGGGGTACAGGAGGCGGGCTACATAGTGCCAAGAGAGTGAGGGACCCCAGTTCTTGCAGGAGGGTATGATCAGCT
Source organism: Proteles cristata cristata (assembly GCA_017311185.1). Lineage (NCBI taxonomy): Eukaryota > Metazoa > Chordata > Mammalia > Carnivora > Hyaenidae > Proteles > Proteles cristata. The sequence continues at coordinate 516,502 of JAESUZ010002059.1, forward strand.
TGTTTGAATAATTCCACAGGCTGGTAGGGCACCGAAACCTGGCAATCAGGGATGACCAGGAATTGTGCCTGGTCACGTTGATAAGGAGAGCTGTCTGGCTGGACAACTTAATTTGAGTGCAAGGTGAGGTGGAAACTTCAGTTAAGCCACGAGGTCTTCCTGATGTCGAGGCCGCACATAATATTGAGCCCTCTGACATGGGGAGAAGCAGGGGAAAGTATCATTTTCCCCCAGAACTGGAACTCAGGTGTTGTTTTTAAAATCCATGAGAACTGGGGCGCCTGGGTGGTTCAGTTGGTTGAGTGTCCAAATTTGGCTCAGGTCGTAATCTCACAGCTTGTGAGTTCGAGCCCCATGTTGGGCTCTGTGCTGACAGCTCAGAGCCTGGAGCCTGTTTCAGATTCTGTTGTCTCCCTCCTTCTCTGCTTCTCCCCTGCTCACGCTCTCTCTCTCATAAATGGGTAAATATTTTTAAAAAATGAATTTGTATAAAATTCATGAGAACTTTGTATTCTGATCTAGGTTTGTTTTGATATAAAACTGTTCTCCAGATCTTCTATAAAATTGTGGGCATCTTCAATGCTGTGACCATCAGCATGAATCCTGAGCATGCTACATGCAGCTTGAGATGATTTAGAAAATGCAATTTAAATTATGTTTTCCTTGAAATATTTTAATTGAGGGACGCCCGGGTGGCTTAGTTGGTTGAGCGTCCGACTTTCACTCAGGTCATGATCTCGCGGTTTGTGGGTTCGAGCCCCGCGTCGGGCTCTGTGCTGACTGCCAGCTAAGAGCCTGGAGCCTGTTTCAGTCTGTGACTCCCTCTCTCTCTGACCCTCCCCTGCTCACGCTGTCTCTCTCTCTCTCTCTCTCTCCTATAAATAAATAAAAACATTAAAAAAAAAAGAAATATTTTAATTGAAAAGCAACGTAACCATATTACAGATAATTTGGGGAGTATGGAAAAGAAGAAAAAGCCTTCATAATTTTAACCCACAACCATACCAATGGTAATTTTAGGATGGTTTCTACAAGTTTTCTTTCCATGCAAAATTCAAAACTATAAATATAGAATGTATGAGGTCTGTTCATCTGCTTTTTCTGCTTGCTGTTTTATTACAGTTCTTCCTTTTTCTCTTTCTCTCGTGAACGGTTCAGGCCAAAATGTATTATGTGGAGCTGAGCAAGGGAGGAGGCTGCAGTGGTCCAAAGCTCAGCATTTGCACCCTCAATGGTGAGGACATCTGCACAAGGGAGGAGCTCAGCGCAGGGGTAGGGAGGCAGGGTGTGAACCCTCAGGGGATGAGGGGAGCATCTGTCCAGGGGTGTGACCTAGCACATGTGTCAGAGCCCAAGCAGGATGAGGAAGGCATCTGAGTGTTTGTGGGGAGGGCAGTGACTGTATATTTTAAAGCTATGGGAGCAATTTTTCTCACTGCTAGAAAAGAGAGTTTCAGATATGAACAGGGGAACACTGGACTGAGACATGTGGTGTTGGATTGGAACTGGAAGTATTGGTAAGAACTCACGATTTTCTATATATATAGAAATAATATGCGTAAAAGCATGAGTATATATGTGTACATGCACACATGTATTCCCTGGCATTGGCCACTCAGAAGCTCTGGGAAAACTGACACCTCAGTAATAATGAGTACACCTAGCCCTATATCTTGGCCTCTAAATACTATTTTCCATTAGTATTTATCCATTCGTATGCATCAGGATGAACCAGTGTTCTTCGCCAGAAGGACTGACTGCGGGTCTAGAGCAGGGAAAACACAAGATGAGCTTGTTGTGCCTGTAGGCAAGGAAGTACTAGCAAAGTGAGGAGAATGTGTCCAAAGAATATGAAAGCCAACCTAAGGGGGCTCCCACTGGCCAAATCTGGGGCAGGTGCAGCACCAAAATAAGTAATGAAAGTAGCAGATTATAACCCCCTGAATAGAATAGAAATGAATGACTAGAAGTCACTGACCTAAACAGATAAACGAATAGATGGAAAATTCTATGAGGAACAGGTATTGCACCATTTCAAAGTAGCCACCCACAGTGTGCTATTAATTACAAAGAGAAAAGAAGTGACTTATGGAAGAGAAACCTAGTAGACCCCATCTTAATCTAGTGATCAAAGCAAGCACCATCAGTAACGGGACAAATAGAAATCATGTGCCACCTCATAGGACCAATGAGAAGGACAGAAAGATCCTTCTTGGATATTCCTGCTGAGGATGCATGATCTGGATCTTTTTTAAAACTGAAGTGAAATTTATATAACATAAATGTATCCATTAAATTTTTTTTTAATTTTAGAGAGAGAGAGTATGTGTGAGTGTAAGCAGTGAAGAGGGCAGGAGGGTACACACACACACACACACACACACGCACACAGAGAGAGAGAGAAACTGAGCTCAAGTAGGGCAGAGAGGTAGAGAGAGAGAGAGAGAGAGAGAGAGAGAGAGAATCTTAAGCACGCTCCATGCTCAGCATGGGGCCAGACACGAAGCCCAATCCCACAACCCTGGGATCATGACCCAAGCCGAAATCAAGAGTCAGATGCTCAACAGACTGAGCCACCCAGGTATACCCTAAATGTAACCATCTTAAAGTGAACAATTTAATGCCATTCAGTATATAACAATGTTGTACAACTATCATCCCTATCTACTTCCAAAATATTTTCATTACTCCAAAATAAAACCTCCATACTCATTAAGCAGTCACACCTCATTACTCTTTTCCCCCACTCCCCGCCCCTAGTAACCACTAATCTGCTTTCTGTCTTTATGGATTTACTAATTCTGATATTTCATACAAATGGAATCATACAGTATGTGTGTCTTCTGTGACTGACTTCTTTTACTATACATACTGCTCTTGAAGTTTATCCATGTTGTATTTATCAATACCCATTTTATCAATACCCATTCCTTTTTGTGGCCGAATAATAGGACACTGTATGGATATACCACATTTTGTTTATCGTCTCAGCCGTTGGTAGATGTTTGGGTTGTTTCCACCTATTGGCTGTTGTGAGTAGTGCTATACAAGTCTCTGTTCTGTCACCTGTTGGTAATCTTTAGGTATCTTTCTAAGAGTCGAATTGCTAGCTCATATAACCTGTTCTTACTATGGAAAAATATCAGACAATCCCCAAATTGTGGGACATGTTGCCAAATAACTGGCTTGTAATCATCAAAAATGTTAAGGGCATGAAAGGGAGGGAAAGGCAGAAGAAGCTTTCCAGACAGAGGAACTAAAGAGACATGAGAGCTGGACACCTGGCTAATAAGGATGCTACCAGAACAGTGGTAAAACCTGAATGAGTCAGAGGAGTATCAGTGTACCTTCCTGATGTTGATGAATGTATAGCGGTTACATAGGACAATGTCCTTGATTGTAGAAAACACACACTGAAGTATCTGCGGGAGATGGAGCATCATGCCAACATGTTACTGTGAAATGGTTTGTCAAAAAAACAATTTTGCATTGTACCTGCCATTTTGTTTCACAAATTTGGGATTATTGCAAAATGAAACAAATCAATTTAAAAAAATTTTTTAGGGGCGCCTGGGTGGCTTAGTCGGTTAAGCGTCCGACTTTCACTTAGGTCATGATTTCGCGGTTGGTGGGTTCGAGCCCCACGTCGGGCTCTGTGCTGACTGCCAGCTCAGAGCCTGGAGCCTATTTCAGAGTCTGTATCTCCCTCTCTCTCTGACCCTCCCCTGCTCACGCTGTTTCTCTCTCTCTCCTAGAAATAAATAAAAATAAAAATAAATTTTGAATGTTTATATTTGAGAGAGAGAGAGGAGACAGAGCACGAGCAGGGGAGAGGCAGAGGTGGGGGGGGGGCGACAAAATCTGAAGCAGGCTCCCAGGCTCTGAGCCATCAGCACAGAACCTGATGCAGGGCTCCAACTCACCAGCAATGAGATCATGACCTGAGCTGAAGTCGGACGCTCAACAAACAGCCACCCAGGGGCCCCGAAACAAATCTAATTTAAAATAAAGTTGTCCATGTCTATTTCATTTTTCTCCTGTTCTCTCTTGAATAATCTCCCTTTCTATCCTTGCCTCCTCATTCTACTTGACAGAACTGGTATGAAAGTCACTGATGAGCTGAACACTGGCGGATTCAGCCATCTAGCCCCAGACTGCATCTTACCTGCCTCATCAGGAGCATCTGGAAGGTTGATCCCTTTCTCCACACTCAGCCTTCTGGCCCTCCTCCCCCATCACTGGCTGTTCCTTCTGGACTTCTCTGCTGGTCTCATCTTCTCTCTTCTGACTTCTGGGTGTTGGGTGCCTGCGGCTCAGTCCTGGGGCTTCTGCTTTCCTTTCCACACCCCCTCCCTTGGAGCCCGCATCCAATCCTGACCATACACGCCACATACCTAGTGATGACTCTCGACTTCTCCCTGCAGCCTGGACTCCTTTCTGAGTTCCCTGCTGGTGCATCTGATGCCTGCTGGGCATCTCCACTCACATGTCTGACAGGCATCTCAACCCAGCATGTCCAAAACTGACCTCCCGGCCTTGTTTACTTTGCTCTTCCCCAACCCGTTGTCCTCATCCCAGTAAAAGGCAACTAACTGTCCTTCCTTTGCTCAGGTCAAAAACCTTGAAATCACCCTAGACACCTTACTGTTTCTCATATCCCACAGGTGAACAGGAGCCCTTCCCTTAAAGAGTATCCCCAATTTACCCACATCTGACCACCTGCGCTGCCTCTACTGTGCTCCAAGGCATGTCTTCACTCCTCAGAACTATTACAGTAGCATCTAGTGGGTCTCCTTGCTTTTCCTTTGCCCCCTTCAGCCCACATCAATTCCTCTGCTCACTCCTATCCTTCTCACAGAAGCCCAGGTTCTAATAATGGCTCACAAGGTATCTTACATTGGGATGCTCTAGAAGCTGATACTGAGACAAGGGATTGTGTATAGCTAGTTTGCTTGAGAGATGATTTCTGGGAGCACAGGGGTGGGGATAAACAGGGAAGTGAGACAGGGAAAAGGAAGGAGGCCAGTACAGGGTGTGTTAATAGGTGAATTATTGCTGTGGGTAGCTGGAGCTCAACCCCCCTGGGGATCTCAGAGAATCTGCCTAGAGTATGCCTCACAAGTGTCAAACCCAAGAGCCAAGGCACCTGGGTATTTATTCAGCAACTCCACATAGGTTGGAGGCTACCCAGGAGCATTAACACCCTGGCCTGGTCCATGCACAAGAGTGTATACCTGTGGCCAGCAAAGGCCCTCAGAGAGCTGCAGAGGCAGTAGGAAGCCATAGAGTCGGTGTGCATCCAACAGGGAGTGCTGAGGAGGTACAGGTAAAGGACTCACAGCACCTTCTTCAAAGGCCCTACATGAACTGATATCTGTCCTAACCCAGGTGTTCCAGTGACATCGTCTGCCACTCTACACTCTCTTACTCACTCCAGCCACGCAAGCCTCCTTACTGTTTCTCCAGCACATGCCTGCTTCAGCCACAGGGCCTTTGTACCACCTTCCCCAAAGTGCTCTTCCACCAGGTATCTACATGTCTCCCACCTTACCTTCCTTTGGGCTTTCTCTAAATGTTGTCAGCTCAGCCAGTTGTTCCAGGGAAAACAGATGGCAGCCTCCAGTGAAGACTATCTGAGGAGAGTTTAATAAAGTACTATTTACAAAGGTTTCGATAGGGAAACCAGAAGAGGTAGTGATGCCCCCCTGGGGCTAGGAAAGGCAACCCTAATTATCATCCCTAGGTCTGAAGGAGCAAGGAAAGGAAGATATTCTTGGGGTGTTGGCTGTGTAGGAAAAGCTTCCTTCTAGGGGTGAGGCCTTTGGAGGAAGACTGAGGGATGCCGACCTCCCTTGCATCCCTCCAGTCTCCTGAAGGTGTTTCCCACCACCATGCCCAACAGGAAGCCAGAGGGTAAGGGGACCTCTTTGTGTTGTTAACAGATACCAACTGCCAGGCACAGGGCAGGGAGAGGTGCAAATTACAGATGCCCAGCACACTGACCAAAATAGCAATACACACACACTGCCTATCCCCTTCCCTGCTGTATCTTTCCCCTTAGCAGTTAACACTATCTAACTTCTGTTACATTTTGCTTATTTATTTTATTTATTGTATGTATCCCGCCACTGCAGTGTAAACTCCATAAGGTCAAGGATTTCTGTCTTCTTCATTCACTGCTGTATCCCAAGCAGAACCTAACTGGCACATAGCTTGTATTCGAGAAATAGTTTTTGAGTGGATAAAGTTGCTACCTAGCTGTGGTAAACAGTATAATGCCCTAAATACGTTTACATCCTAAATGTAGGAATCTGGATATGTTAGGTTACATGGCAAGGGGGAATTAAGGTTGCAAATGGAATTCAGGTTAATAGGTTGACCTTAAAATAGAGAGATTATCTCGGATTATCTGGGTGGGCCCAATGTAATCATGAGTCCAGAAAAGTCAGAGTCAAAAAGATTTAAAGAGATTACACTGCTGCCTTTGAAGCCGGAGGAAGGGACTATGAATCAAAGAATGTGGCAGCCTCTGGAAGTTGGAAAAAGCAAGGAAACACATTCTCTCCTAGAGTCTCCAGATAAGGATACGGCTCTGCTGACACCATGATTTCAGCCTGATGAGACCCATTTCAGACCTCTGATCTCAAGAACTGTCTGATGACAAATTTGTGTTGTTTTAAGCAGTAAAACAGTAATATGTCACACCAGCAATAAGAAGCTAATAAACTAGCCATTGTTTTTAATGGCCAGATCCCAGGCTCTGGAGACAGCTGCGGCTGCTTTTCTGGCCCTTGTTAGTTGAGGGACCTCACACCTTTCTTCTTCTGTGTAAATAGGACTATTGATTGTTCCGTCATCACAGGTGTGGCCTAAGGATTTGGGGAGCAGACGCGTGAAATGCACGTGGCTCAGAGCCTGGCCTCCTGCAACCCCTCTTCTTGACGAGAGGCCCTGCAAGCATCTGACTGTAGACAATTTCTCCTGTGGAAGGAGAAATACATTTCATCAAATGATGTTCCTTTCCTCTGCTTCTAAGACACAGGGGTTTCTCCCCCATGTCATTTACTTATTTATTTTTTACTATTGTAAATAAAATTTGAGAATCTTTGTGCATGCAGCTTTTTTTTTTTAATTATCTTCTACTTCTTCAAAACAAGAGCCCAAGTTGGCTGCAAGGCTGGTGCTCACACACACAAGATGCACGGCCGACAGCTGCCTTCAGTGCAGGGTGGTCCAGCTCGCTGGGCAGCTGGGCACCGCCCAGGACGGTGAGCCCACTGGGTGGCCTGTGAGGCTGCGGCTGGAAGGTGGAGAGGACAGAGGAGACCGGCTGGAAGCTGTGTCTGAAAGCACTTTACAGAATTCCCTTCCTGGGCTGGGCTTCCGCTGGGCTCCTCCTCCAGGGCAAGGGACCCGGGGGACGCCAAGCGAAGGGAGAACAAGGAGAGCGAGTGATGGTAATTGCCAGCATCTGAGCAGAGGAAGTCTCTCCCTAAGGAAGGAGAAGTGTCACGGGAAGTTCAGCAGCTCTGGTGGTGCTGACCAGGGTGAGCGTGTCCCAAGCACCCTCCCGCCTCGTGTGCATCCAACAACAGTGCCCCGCAGGCTGCACACCCACCACCTGTGTAGGGGGGGTAGGGGCTTCCCCAGCTGCCTGGGGAGGGGTGAGAGACTGCGCCCTGAAAGGGCAGGGACACAGGAAGCGAGAGTGGCAAGTTCCATTTTCTGCAGGGCCAGTTCGCCTACCTGTGTGCAGCTCGCAGCTGGTGCCCCTAAATCCCGCAGGACCTGAGTTTGCAAGTGAGAGGGGAGGAGAGGGTTGTGAAGTGAAGCCAGCAAGAGAACAAAGGACGCTTTGCTGCAGAGGGAGGCACCTTCAACTAAGGCCTTCGGGGTCTGGGGAAGTGACTCACTGGGCCCCGGGGGAAGGACCCACCCATGGGGTTCCTAGAGACTGAGAAAGCAGCCCAGCTGTTGGGCACAGACCCCATGGGGTGGGAAAGGTGGCATTAGTTGGGTGGGGCTTTCCCCTGGGTCCCCTGCCCTCCCAGGGGGACCTGGTGTGAGTCCTGCCTGGGGGCCTTCTGGGGAGCCCTGTGCTCACTGGCCTGCCAGCCAGGGCTGTTGCCACCATCAAGGCTGGAGGGGGCGTGGGGGGGCGGTGGGGGCGCAGGCATGGCACCCTCTCCCCAGTTCACACTCCCATGGGCCCAGCTCCTGGGCACCTGGGCTCCCCAACCCTAGGCAAGAGCCTGCTGGAGCAAGGCCATCAGTGCCACCCAAAGGTGACAGTGTTGGCGTCTGGCCCTGTCCCTGGGCTCACTGGACACCTGTGATGAGAACGTGGAGAACCCCGGCTTCTCGGGCTGTTGCACAACCTCCCCCAATTATGCTCCGTAGACTGTGTGGCAACCGAGCGAGAATTCCAGGACCTTGTATATACTCGTACAAATCTGCCTTCCTGCTGTTTTGCTGCAGGGCGAGGCGTGTCTCTGTGGGCCCCGGGAAATGGGGGGTGTGTTCGCGTCCAAGAAGGCGTGGCCCGCGTCCGGAGTGGGAGCGGCCGCCCCGCCCTGTTGGTGCAGACTGCTCGCCCCAAACCGCAGCTTCCTCGGGAGCCCTGGACCGCATCCAGGACACCGAAGAGGAAGCTCTGGTGACATTGTAGACACAGGCTTCAAGCAGCAGGCTTGGCCCGGAGCAGCTCGAGCAGTTGGCAGGTGGCGCACCTCCGGCTGTCCATGCAGGGACGTGGGGACCCGTGTTCTCCCGGGAAGGGGATGGGGGGCGGCGGGGTGGGGGTGGGGGCATGCTCCCAGGCGCTTGGCTTGGGCGTCCTGGCCCTTCCCTGGCTCCGCCCCTGCTCTTTAAGCCTTTGTCCTGGTCTGTGATGTTTGTGTGAGGAGGTCTTGGGAGGCAAGGCCTGGATGACCCAGCTCCTATCACCCCAAGCAATGGCTCTGGGTCGAGGAAGAGCATCGTCCAGCATGGCCACCAGGCCCAGAGAGGGCTGTTAGGACTGACTGGGCAGTTCTGTATAATGGAAATACAGACAAAAATCCAAACGCAGCTGACCTCCAGCTCTCTCCTTTGTGTTTCCTCTGGGAGTGTGCCCTCCTCTGTCACTGGGTCTCATTAGAATTTCAAAGAAGGCTTGTGCACCGTGGAGGTGCTAGCCTTGCGAGGTTGTTGGCTCTATGTGCGAATCAAGGAATTGGGGGTAATCTGTGTGATGCCAAGATAAACTTGAAAACTGTAATATGAAAAATTCTCTTCCAGATAACTTTATAGAGCCTCAGTCCTCGTGGGAAAACAACTGTCTTCTCTCAGGCTCTTGGGCTGTCTTGTCCCCCAAGCACCCGCAGTGACTGGCACGTGCTGGCCATTCATCAATGGCGCACATCAAGTGGTTGGGGGAGATGAGGACCTTTGCAGGAAGCAGGGACCCTTCTGCTAGCCCATGTCCAAAGTGTGAGCAGCCACATCAACCCACTCCTCAAGTCAGTTACGTGACCCTAAAATAGCACAAATACTGACCAAGATGTCCTTCCACCGGGGGGCGGGAGGGGGGTAGGAGGGTGGGAAGAGAAACACAGGAGGCCTTTGTCCTGGTAAGTAAACAGCTGCGAGTGGGGGAGCCACTATTGCTGGCTACCTGCCACTAGTCATGCCTAGTGACTCCCCACTCGCCTGCAGCTCAGAGATGGTACCTTGAGCTACTCAGGTGGCTCAGGCAGGTACCTTGCTGGTCTGGCTCTGAGGTTCGAGGAAAGAGAGCTGACATTCTGTGCTCCCAATAAGATCGGCTACGAGCAGGGGATGGGGTTGGAAGGGCTGCCCAGGGGCTGGGGTCTCAGCTCCGCTGAAAGCTCATGGGGAAATGCACCTGGCCTTCCTGGGTCTTAGGGCAGGGATGGAGGCAGGGGCTATGAGATCCAGGGAGAGTCTCTGGTTAGCCTTCCTTTTCTGGCCTTCAACTCTCACTGGGGTCAGGTTTCACTTGGGCCACTTTAGAACTCATCTGGCTCCCAGCAGGAAGCCACTCTTAACTGCTACCAATACCATTCTCTTTCTCTTGCTCCAAAAAGGGTTACCTCATGGGTCCCAATCTCCAGGCAGGGCAAGGCTTCCCTCTACCTGGAGCTGCCCCCTTTGGATGGGGGTGAAGTAAGCAGAAAGAGGGGCAGCCATGTCCTCATAAGTGTTGTGACCTGGCCAAGGCCACCATTATGTAGCTGTCATGAGCTTTGTGGTCCACCCACCTTAAAGTCAAATGGAAGTTATGTATGGCCATCAAACTGGATAATAGTGTCTTCAACACCCCACGTTAGCCCAGGTGTCAAGCTCAAGGCCAGCAGCTGCCCTGTCTGGCGAACAGTTGTCCCTCTAACTGTCTAGATCTCCCATTGGGTTGAACCAAGGGTCCTGCCTCAAAAGGAAGATCCTCTGGCTTCTCCCATTTTCGTATGTCCCACCTGTCACCTACTTAGGAGAAACTTGAATCTTGTGTGTCTTAGTGTCCTCCAGGGCCACTGTAGCTGTTTTCCTATTTCTGGAGAGTCAGGAAGGAAGACAGGGCCCAATGGGAGGGGGCCATCCTAGCCTAGACGCAGGTCTGCCTTCTGGATGGCAGAGAGGGTAATCCCCCAACCTCATCCTCATTAGGCTCCACTTGGCTCGGCCAGATTTGTCTTCCCTCGGTCAGGGGCTCAATGGAGATCCTGTTCCCACTCTCACATCTGTGCTTCTCTGCCCATTTTCCAAGTGTACTACTTTGTTTCACACACATGCACACGTGCACACAATCAATGTAGTGCACCCTAGACACAGGGATCAGGGCTGGGGGTTTGGGAGAGGTGAAGGAAGCCCATGCCTTCGCTGCCCTTATTCCCAGGTCTGCCAACATGGTGTAGGCTGGGCTGCCTGGGGACCGTGCAGCCGCTTGGGGCCCAGCCCTCCAGGCAGCTCCTCGGGTCAGGTCAGCATTTGGGACGTGGGCTACTCAGGGCTCTTCACTGGTCAAGCCAAGTCCCAAGTGTGAGGAGTGCTGCTTTCAGAATCATCGAAGCCACATACCTTCTCGTGGCTCCCTCCGTGGATTAGACACAAAGCATTCAAGCTGTGTAACTTATAAAATAGCTTTTATTTATCCCAACAAACACAGTCAAGTGGTAGCTTAAAAAAAAAAAGAACAACCACTTTTTAAAGGATATGTAGTGTTGTGACCTGGATTTTGCTTTTGCTTTTCTAATAATTTTTTTAATGTTCATTTATTTTTGAGAGAGAGAGAAAAAAACATGTGGGTGGGGGAAGGGCAGTGAGGGAGGGAGACAGAATCCGAAGCAGGTCCCAGGCTCCGAGCTGTCACAGAGCCTGGTGTGGGGCTTGAAGTTAAGAACCATGAGATCATGATCTGAGCTGAAGCTAGACACTTAACCGACTGAGCCACCCAGATGCCCCTGTGACCTGGCTTTGAGCCCCATGTGAGGACAGTGACAGAAGCCACCTGATGTGGCTTGCCTCGTCCACCCTACACTGGTAGAGGTTTGGCAGCACTGGCTTATAAGAAATAATCAGTTTTGAGGCTTGTGAAGAACAGAAGAAACGTTTATGCTGCTGGTATCAGATCAAAAGATTGCTTAGAATATATTCATTCCAGAAGTAAAAAATGTTTTAAAGGAATCAATAATGTGTGCTGTTCAAGGGACTGTATATTTTAGAATTACAGAAGCATAGTATTTGTCTACAAAGTCTGGCATTACCCGATTTATGTAAAATTGACTTTCTGATTTTATTCAATTGGTAAAGAATAGGAGTAACCTTCAGTAAGGTAGTTACTCTTTTTGTTTTTTAGCACAATGGTTTAATCAAAAAGATATTTTGCTTGAAAATGCCAGGGAATCTCCCACAATCAGTAACCGTACTGGTCATCACACCAGAAAAAAAAATCCAGAAATGCACACGGCACTGAGCTGTTTTCACAAGGCTTCTAATAAACACAACACTTTCTCCTCTCAGATGTGAGCCTCAGATGCCCAAATGCAGATGTGCCAACCGCAGGCGCGTTGCTAAGCAAAGGAAAAGGCTAGCAAGTCTGTCCAGCAAATTAGATTGTCTGATGGCGTCTGCTCTGTGGCCTCAGATGGGCTGAGGCTGCTCTGTGCTTCCTTCCGGCAGGTGGGTTGAAGCTGGTGCCCCTTACCGGGCATGGAAAAGGGTCCTCGCGGGTTAGAATGTAAGGACTTTATGGAAAAACACAAAAAGACTCATTAAACAGGGGGCACACCCCTGGACAGAGACCCAGCGAGGTCTCACCCCGCGCTCCAGCGACCTGCAGTTCTCATGCTGGGGGCTGCGTGTACCCTGGCTGGCCACCTTCTACTGCTCTCTGGGGCTCTAAAGAGGATGCCAACCAACCTCAACCAAAAGCCAGACGGGGGAAATCTCAAACATTTAAGAGTGGGTTCAAAAGCCCTCGGACTCCTTCTGTCTGCCTTTTCCCCGCTCACATCCGGTTAGGGGCTGTGAATCAGAATTCAGAATCTGTGCTGCCCAGAGGCGACAGGCACAGCGGAGAGGAAACACCCAAATGCAATAAATAACGGGCCGCTCAGGACCCTGCGCCTCCCCCTCCCCCAGCTACCACTGCAGGGTCTGCTGGTTCTCCCCCGCCCCCAAACCACCCCACGCTCCGTGGAATGTGGGACACGGCTGCTGCTTCTGCACAGGACGGAGCCTGAGTCATTCGCTTTATAGCATCATTTATGGCATGAACTAGGAACGTAATGTGTTTACACAAACACACGACAATTGTACATCGGCATCTTTACAATATTAAAGGAGTCATATACAAGTCTACAGGCATTGTTACACAGCGAGGTGCCGTTGGGGGCGCCCCTCCGAGGTCTCCCCACCCGGGCGGTGGGGGTGGGGGGGAGATGGGGAGCCAGCGCGCAGGGAAGGGTGACAAGGCCGAGGTGTCCATCTTTGGGCCTGTCGTCTGGGAGGGAGCGGGTCTGTGAGGACCCCGAGGGCCAGTCCTTGTTGGAATCGGGGGCCAGCAGCCCCAGGTATGCCTTGTGTCCCAGTCTTACTGGCCGGCTGGAACAGTTTAATGCAAATTCAGTGTGCATATTGGTGTGGGGAAATCGGAGCTGAGGACGGCTTCCTGAGCTGGGGACCTGAAGAACGCTGACACATGGGCCCCTTCGCCGTGGGGCCCGTTCCTGAGGTAAGGATGCGGTGTGGCCCTGTGGCTGGTCTGGAAGCCCCTGGGTACCGTTGGGTCAGGTGACTCTCCAAGTGTGACCTGCACCCTGGGTGGCAGCAAAGGTGAGGGTCTCGGATGGTTCCAGAGCCACCCATCCCCCCACACCCACCCAGCCCTCCTCCGGGCAGCCCTGCCCCTGGGGGCCCTTCTTCAGTTGCTATGGTGTCGCCACTCTTGCATCCATCTCTGGAGCAGGGGCCAGGGGTCTCCCAAGCCCCACTCTGCGGGCCCCTGGGCCACGGGGAGCACGCGGCACATCCAGCTAAGAACTGAGCACCACATGAAGAAGCGTTGGTCCCTGTTGGCCTCTCTGGCTTGTGCAGTTAGTTACTTCCGTCTTAAATACTGTAGAAAAATAAGCCATCTGTGACGCAAGGAGGCCCGGGGAGTCCGCCACGCGTGGAGAAGGATGAACGGCTCCTCTGGAGCGGGCCGGGAGGCCGCTGCTGACCCTGCCCCGCGGAAGGCTGTGCTGGGCCGGGGAGGCACAGTGCCCCCAGAAGCGTCCCCACCGCAGCATCTTGGGGTCACATCAACAGTCCTTCCACAGGCGTGCCTCTGGCGTCCCACGTTCTGTTGCTGGGCTCCCTGGGACTCCCTGGGCTGGCTTTGGACCCTCCAGCCCCACCCTCAGTCTCCTGCCCACCACTAAGCAGGCACAGGCAGAGCTCCCCAGTGCCGTTTCCGGGGCCCTGGGGGGGACCCTCAGGGCCACACAGCCTCGGGTGGGCACTGAGGCAGGGCCTAGTCCAAGGGCTCCTGCTTTATCCGGACCGCAGTAGGGGTGGGCTGCGGTCGCCGTTCCTCCCGGCAAAGCACATACTCGCTGAACTGGGAGGAATCCACGCCACCCCCACAGGATGCGGCCACGCTGAAGCCCCTCTGGAACAGCCTCTCCAGGACCTGCCGGGGGAAGAAAGAAGTGGTCAGCAACACCCCGCTGCAGGAGCCGGCCTGGTCTGGCCAGGATAAGCTCTGCTCTCCTGACAGAGACGGCCAGGCGAGCATCCACAGGAGGGACAGAGGCAGCCAGACCCCGGGTCCCCTTGAGTGACCAAACCTGGGGAGGCTGCCCCACCCTGCCGCTCGCAGGGGTCCTCGGACTCCATCGGAGGCAGAAAGAGTCTTTGGGTCCCTTCGCTTCTCCAGGATGCACTGCCCCCTCTCTCTGGAGGCGTGGTCCCAGCCCCCTCCCCCACCTCACTGAGGCCCCACTCAATAGAGACCCTGCCGTTGGCCTCTGGGCAGCCACCTGCTTCCCTGAGCTTTGAGTCCCAGATGGTGTGAGGCCTGGGGGCTCATCAGCTCAAGGGAACTCGGGGTGGGGAGAAGGAGGAGCCCTCTTGGTGCCTTGAGTCTCTACAAGCCTCCATGTCCACAAGCCTCTATGAGGGTGGGGTCTTGTCACTGTGTCTGAGGCCTGTGTCCCACAGGTAGTAAGAGCTGACAGACTGTGGAATGTGTGCATGGTGGGGGAGGACGGGCCTTTCCCCCGCAGTGCGCACTCTGCCCGAAGCCTAAAATAGGAGTCTGCTCTTAGGGCTGGAAGAGCTGGTGCAGAATAGGCCCCATGCATGTGAGACCCGGAACTGCCCTGTGCCACCATCTGGGTCAGCAGGGTGCAGGAGGGGGGCTCCGGGCCACCTCCACTCAGCCCATCTGACCTGCCACTCCTATGGCCTGGGTTTAATGTGAATCTAAAGGAAGATTCTGGGTGTCAAATGAAGCACACTTTGTTGAAAATACTCTGGGCCATTTTTATAGAACATCCTTTTGGAAAAAAAAAAAAAGCACAGATCAATTTTTTTAAGTCCATCCCCCAGGCGCCATCATTTAATTATGAGCGGGACATAAATTATGCATCGACACATTGTTGCCTTTTCTGTGAGATGGCACAGAGGGCTTCACCATTTCATGGACCGCGCCTCCCTCCACCCAGCCCTGCTGCCGGAGGGCTGTGGAGAGGCAGGGGTGAGGCGGGCGGGGCGGGCGCAAAGCGCTCACCTGCACGGAGTTGAGCCGGCAGTAGCCGTTGAGCGGGAAGCGGATGACGTGCGTGGGGTCCTGGTTCCAGCCAGCGTTGACGGAGTTGCACATGACGTCCCCAGTCTCGGGGAAAACCTCCTCGATGAGGGCCTTCTCGCCACTGAGCGCGATCCGCTCACCCAAGTCCGGTGTGACCCGCACCACCAGGCAGTCGCAGGCGCGGCTGCGGCGCCGCTGCTCCTGCTCCTGCTGCCAGCGCTCCAGCTCGCGCACCATGGGCTGCAGCTGGTAGTACCGCGCCTCCTCGTAGAGCAGGCTGAAGTCCTGTGGGCATGCGCAGAGGGGGTGGGGGCGGGTGGGGGCCGCTCTTTCCAAGGCCAGCTCCCCTCCGTGTCGCGGCCCTGCCCCAAGCAATTTCGTGTGGACTGGGATGCTTGTACCCATTGTACAGATGGGGGAAACGAGGCTCAGGTGAATGTGTGCAGGCACAGGGGTCTGGCCCTGACCGAAAAGCAGCAGTTGGTGTCCACCTTTGCCAGATACCTTGCACTCTTCCGTGTGGCCCCAAGCCCCTGGAGCAGAGGGAGGCTTCTGGAAAGACTGGAGGGCTGGACTAGTGGAGCGTGAGGCTGTGCCTATGCCTGAGGACCTGCTGCCTTCTGAGAATCCCAGAGAAGTGAGGCTGGGCTGGGCACAGAGCACCCTCATCTGCCCGGGAGGAGCTCACAGCCCAGCAGGGAGGCAGAGCCCACCTCCCTGGGTTGGATTTCCTGCATGCTGTCTCCCAGCCCTGAGGTCTCTGATCATCAGTTACTGACCTCAGAGCCTCAGTTTCCTTGTCTATAAAACAGACATAAAGACTTGGCTCAGAGAAGGGGGGAGGGCCAAAGGGCAACAAAATGCGCCAGGCACCGGGCCCACCCTGCTCTAGCAGGCAGGTGAGGAGGTGGCTGGGAGTGGGCAGCCCAGCTCATGCTGTGTCCCCCAACACATGTGCACCCGTATCTGATGCCCCAGCCCTGAATAGCTCAGGACCCATGACTCGGGCCAGTCACTGGGACTCAGCTCAAGGCTGAGCTGGGAGGCCCAACCCCCAAAGCAGGGCCCATCCTGCAGGCCCTAAGTCCCTTCCTTCCTGCTGCTTGCCCCAGCCTCTGGAACCAGTCTGAGGGAAGCCCAATTTCGAGCCCCTACCCGGTCCTGTCGTCTGTCAGGAACCCATCCTGTCCCCCTCCACAGGGGTTCCCCAGGGTGCCGCCCTGGGCATCCACTCTTATCCACACCAGAGGTTTTAAATGGTATCAGCACACATTTTTCTTGATGGCCCAGAACTTCTCCACCAGATGCCACATCACCAGTTCCATGCAGGGGTGAGGTGGACACTCCCTCCAGCCTGGCTTACCCCTGGGCCTCCATGCATCCCCCCAGGCCGCGAGCCAAAGACCAGGAGGCAGCCTCAGGAATGCCCCCACCCCCACGGATTCATACCGCAGCGCTCTATGGCCGAGTCCTAATGTAAATCTAATCTGCCCCTTGCCTCCATCTTTGCTGCCTCCAACCTGGACCAAGGCCTTCAGGAAACCTCCCTTGGCTTCCTGCTCCGGCCCCTCACCCTCCATCATCTCCACACAGCAGCTATCTTTCTGATCTGCAGATCTGTCATTCGCTGCTTACATCCCTGCCTCCGCGTTCAGGGTAAAATGCCAGCCACATGGCGAGCTGGCCACCAAGATCCTACTCAAACAGCAGCCTCTTTTCCCGGCCCTGTTCCTACAGCCCCAGGCTGACACCTTCTTTCTGCCTCTGGACGGTACCACGTTTCTCGCCAGCCTACCCGCTCACCAAGACCCTCACAGCTGTTTGCCCCTGCTCCTCCTTCACCACCCAGAGCGTCCTTCCCTCTCACCCCCCTGGGGCCAGGCTCTCCGTGCTTCCCCTTTACCACACTCGGCTTCTAGGAAATATTTGCTGCCCCCCCGCCCCCCCCCAGGGAATTCAAGCATTTTGTTTTTGTTGTCCAACATCTGTCTTCTCACTAGATTGTAAGTGCGATGGGGACCCGTATCTGCCCCAAATTTCACTGTATCTTCAGCCTGACTTTGGTTGTTGGGACCCAGCATCAGTTGGATGGACGACAAAACAGCCCCAGGGTCATTGGTCCTCTAGGTATAGCAGGGAGGGAGGGAGGGAGGGAGGAAGGAAGGAAGAAGGAAGAAGGAAGGAAGGAAGGAAGGAAGGAAGGAAGGAAGGAAGGAAGGAAGGAAGGAAGGGATATTTGCTGTTTCAAGCCAGGCCTAAGCTTCCTTCCTCTGGGATCCCGGAGCTACGGAGGGGCCCAGCACTGAGGTGGACCCCCGGAGCCAGGTCGGCTGCCCTGGACAGGCTCGCTCCAAAAGGGGGTAACCTTTTGTTTAAAAGGTACTGGGTTTGCATCAGGCTTTCCCCTGTAAATTGCTGACAAGGAGCAGGCGTGGGAACCTCTAAGCCCCATATCTCTGGCGCACGACTGTCCTTCAACACAGCAAACGAAACAGGGTAAGCGCCGATGCTTAATTGTTGTTACACCCTGATAAATAAGCTAAAAACGTGAGAAAACAAAATTAGTTTAGAAAAACTGATTTAGCCCTCGGCTCCATCGTTTAACTTTTTATGGTTGCCATGACGACCATGGGTCCATTTATGAAGTCACAGCGTCCCCTGTGTAATGCCACCGCACAGGCAGCGCTGGGGAGCTGCCGGCTGCAGACTTACCTTGAAGTCATCCGGGAGCAGCAGTTTTGACGTCCGCAGGAAGCTCAGGACATAGCGGAAAATCTCCCCATCCCGGTCGATGAAATAATGTTGCTTTAAACTGTCCAGGACGATGGGCTCAGTGCCATTGAAGAGGCGGCTTATTCTGGGAGACAGAGAGGTGGGATGTCTGACGGAAGGGCCCATCCACCTGCCCCGCCCCCAGCCCTTAGGGTCCGTCCTGCCGGAGGGGCCAGGGGCCTCACGTGGGTCACTCTGGGGCTGCGCCAACCTGTGACAGATGTGCGCATACACCAAGGGCGGCCAGGCCACAGTCCGACGGGACACTGGCACATGTCATATACTCAGCCTACACTCACAAGCCACAACCAGAGAGAGACGCACCTGGCTGCAGGCATCCGCCTGTGGATGTATGGAAGGCCTGGAAAACTACAGTGACTCAAAGACACGGCCTCCTTGCCCCATGCACACCAAGCCTTGACAGACAGACCCACCTGGAAAACTCCCACTAACCATCAGCCACCCCAGCCCACAGCCGCACACCCAGCCAACACGTGTAAGCCAGGCAAGATGGTCTTGGGTCCCGCACGTCCACCGCGCCCAACACCCACAGATGAGCATCAGGTGGGACACACCTGGGCAGGAGGTGCAGGCTCACATGGTCCCCTCCTTTGCAACACACAAATCACACGCAGACCCAGACACACCCAGGCACAGGACACGCCAGCCAACACGAACCAAGCAGAGACACAGCCACGTACCCTGGACAAACTCACAGGCAAACCATGCACTCACACGGGAGACCCTGGGGAAGAAAGGGAGGCAGGCAGGAGGGACAGCAAGTGCCACATCACACATACGCTCAACAGTGTGCCGTGTTTGCACACGCCGCGGGGTAAACCGTCTACACGCACCACAGTCTACACATATGCACGCCCTCCGGAGTACCCACACACATGCAGACACAGGTCCCAGCCCAGCACCCTGTCCTCTGAAGGGCAGTGGGTTCTGAGAGAAACACAGGACCTGCAGGATGCTCGTGGGGAGCCCCTGATGCCTGTCCCCATCCACTCCAAGGAGGACCCCTGTGGCCTCTCCGGTGCCCAGGGCAACAGGCCCCATCTCGTTAATTCCCCCAGGTCCAGCTGTGGACAGTTAGGAGCCCCCAGAAGGGGTGGGGACAACCAAGAGGTTGACTCAGGAGCAGGTGGGTGGTTGGCCGGGTCCCCTCAGTGACGGCACCCCCAGACAGCCTTCAGCACGCAGGGCTCCACACCAGCAAACCCTGCCAAGGTGGCGGCTTGCGGGTACAGCCCGGGAGAAAGGTGGCCTGGTCTGGGACTGAGGCCTTCTAGCCCAGCCTGCACGAGCTGGTGCCTAAGCCCCTGCCTCACCACCCCTACCAGCAAGCACCCTCCGGGGCCACTCCCCTGCCCACCAACAGCTCAGTCCTCTGTCCACTCCAAGTCACTGCTCCACTGTGTGCCAGGGCACGTGAGCTGGGCAGAAGCTGGGGGGCTCGGGTCCTCAGAGCCTCTCTCAGAGCTTCCCATCGATACTGTCCCCCACTCCGGTAGCCTGGCACACTCAAGGGCCCGCTCTGCTGCGGAGTAGCCCTGCAGTCAACCTCTCTCACTCTGGGCGCATGGCCCAGCCCCTTCCCAGTGGGGCTGTAGAAAGGGCAAGGCTGCCTCATGCACGGGCGTGAGCAGCTCAGAGCCTATGCTAAGGCGTGGAGAGGCCCCAGCCTATGGCACCCAGGACTGCGGTCACCCAGACACGACTCATCTCAGGACTCCTAAGGCCACGGAGCCCTCTCACCTCCCCAGGCCTGGGGGACACAGCCCCTGCTGGAAAGCCTTACAGGCTTCATGGCCTGTTCCAGCTGCCAAAGTCCCCAAGACCAGACGTCCACAGAGCTCGGGCATTCCGCTCTCAGAATGAGGGCCATCTAGCACCCCAGAGATGAATGGGACTAAGCAACACTGCCTGTCCCATGGGCAGTCCTCAGCAGCAAACAGCCGAGGGCCCAGACATGGCAGCAGCCACATGCACAGGCAAGCCGGCAAGCCCACAGCCTCAGTCCCCCTGTGGAACTTTCTCCACGGCTCCTGGCTGAGGTCAGACCTGCTGTGTGGCAAGCAACGTTTGAGGCTAGGCTCTGCCGCAGCTCTCCCTGATACCAGGGCTGGCTGGGTTCTAGGTGGTCCCGTTGGTCCACAGCTAGAAGATTCTCAATCCACCTTACTTTAAGACTGGTTCTAGACCTTTCCATCAGTGTCTCTCCAAAGGACAAAGGCCCTTCACGCCCTCAGAGTCTGAGGCTACCAAGGATGTGAGCAGTTTGAGGGCAGGTTAGGACAATTGCCACAAAAGGACACACCCCATCACCCCCCATCCCCGCCATCGCCTACAGGGTTTCGGGAGCCAGCTCCTCCTCTGGGCCACCCTCTGAGAGAGGCTACAGGGTTTGGGGATACCTCTGACCCCAACTGATGGAGGTCTTTTGTTGAAGCTTTGGCTCCAATTTCCTGGATGTTTCTTTTTTTTTTTTTTTAATGTTTTATTTATTTCTAGGAGAGAGATAGAGACAGTGTGAGCAGGGGAGGGTCAGAGAGAGAGGGAGTGACAGACTGAAATAGGCTCCAGGCTCTGAGCTGGCAGTCAGCACAGAGCCCGACGCGGGGCTCGAACCCACGAACCGTGAGATCATGACCTAAGTGAAAGTCGGACGCTTAACCGACTAAGCCACCCAGGCGCCCCCTGGATGTTTCAGTGGAAGGTTTTATTAGTAATTTGCTGCTTCCCACGGCCAGCATGGACACCGGCTCAGGACAGTGATGGCAGCAGCTCACGGATGTCCCACAGGGATGAGTGAGGTAGCAGCTCAGGGAGTTCATTTCCAGCCCTGGGCAGCCGTGCTCTGCTCTCTATGGGCGAGGGCTCATGGCTGTCCCTGGGCCACCCGGTGGCAGCACTTGCTCCCGGGCGAGCCAAGAACCAAAAGCCCGGCACAGTCCTGTGGGCACAGGGTCCCGAGGGTGTGGGGTGCCAGCCCCCTGGTCTCACAGCACTGCCCAAGGTGGGACTTTCCTGATACCCAGATTCCCCCCGGGTGACCTTAGCAGTCTTACTTCTCCATCCCTTGTTGACTCATGCATCAGTGCCACCGGGTGAGGGATTGATCTCGGTTTCCGGGATTGGTGAAGAAACATTTTTTTAATTTTAATGATTCACTGAAAGAAGGATGAGAGAGATCTGAGGGGCTCCTGCCAGCACAGCACCCCCACCCACTTCCCTGGCCCGGCCTGACCCAATGTCCCCTGACTGTCCTATAGGTCACACCACCCGTTGGCCTCCAGCTGAAGCTTCAGGCCCAGGGAGCAGCCCTGCCCTGATCCAGAAGCCATCCAGGCAAGAACAAGAGATTCATCTCAGAGCCCCAGCCCTGGGGAAAGCCTGCAGGCTGCCGTCCCCTCCAGGCACATCCAGCCACTGAGGGTCCCACATGCCAGATCACTGGGCCACATGGTCTCCGCTCCCCAGCGAGGGGGCCTGCCCCCCTGCAGAGCAGGATGCTGGGCAAGGATGAGCTGCACTGTGGGTGCAGGAGGGGGGGCCACCCCTTATCCTCGCTGCTCCCAGGCAGCAGCCTGAGGACACGAACGAGGCAGCCACTCCCCTTAGGCCCGAGCCGTGATGGCTCCGGAAAGGCAAGTGTCTGATTTTCAAGAAACACTCTTCAGAGAGGTTGCGGGCAAGGGTTTTATGAATTTCACTCACAAACGTCGTCAACCGATTAAGGGATGATCTATCTCAAGCAACTCGGGAATGCCGCAGAAGGCAAAATTGAAATTAAATAAGCAGAATCCATCTCCCATCCTAGACAGAGCAAGCAAGCTCGCAGGCCACCACTGCCAGTGTGGCCTCATGGCTGCGGCCCCCACAAGGCCCCACGTTCACAAGTGCCTGCCCCAGGCCTCAGCCTCTGCTGGGCAGAGGGAATGAAGTCTCGACGGCCATCTGTACCCCAGACTCCCCGAATTCTGACCTGGACTCTCTATCCACCTCCGGCATCTGCTCCTAGAGCGAGTACTCCTGCCCCGATGGAGGGCTCCGCCCCAGCCTGCACCAAGCTACCACGCGCTACGAATCCGCCATGCCGAGCCAGCACGCCAGTGCCGAAGCGGACTGACAAGAAAGCTTCCCAGAGATGATCCCTTGGTGTCTGGGGGATTAATTAACTCCTCTTGGTTTTTTTTAAATGTATAAAACAAGGGCGATGCCCCGCAGCCCTGGCCTCCTGCTGCTCAGCCCTCGACGGTAGCCGCCTCGCTGTGCCAGGAGCAAGCAGCCGTGGGCTCTGAGAGCAGCACGTTGCATCCATCATCTCCAGGAGATGCTCGGAGACCCAGCCCAATCTCCAAATGAGCCCTGCTGCTTTGCCAACGGGAAACTGGGTCCCTGGGATGGACATGCCCAAGTGGCGGGAGCAGGGCAGCTGGCAGTGCCCGGCACCTCCCACAATAGGCCCAGGAGCTCCAGGAGCTGGGAGGAGAGCAAGGTGCACTGTTGGGAGGCTCCTGGTCAGACACACGTCATCTGCTAACATGGGTATGAGGCTCCTGCTTATCCCTGCCCTGGGTATCCCTGAGCATCCTGGAATTCCTAGCTACCCCCTGCAACTCTCCCTACCTACCCCCCTTCCCCCCAAGCCCAAGGGAGTTGGCTGCTACCCCTGAGGGTCTAACAGTGGCCACTCAAACACACAAAGATGGGAAATTGCAGCCCCACCAGTCCCTCCCCTTGCGTCCTTAACCAAGGGTTAGAGCAGGAAATGGGATGAAACACTTCTCTTCGACAGGGTCCCGAGGAGTATGCAGCACGGCTCACAAATGATCCTTTGCAAAGGCCAGGCCTGAGGCTCACTCAAGGGGACCCTGAAGGTACCCGAGATTCCCCCAGCCAGCTGCTGGCCACTTTCAGGTGGGGCTGGCCCTGAATAGGGGGCTCCTGCCGGCGGGTCAGGAGCTCCATCAGGCATGTTCGATGCCACCAGCATAGAGTCACAAGTACCTGTAGAAAGCATCTTTCAAAAGGTAGACTCGGCCTCCCAAACTCTAGTTCCCCAGGTCCAGGAGAGGCGGGCCCTGGAGAGGCTGCACGTTGGCTGGCAGAGGAGACAGAGCCCCCTGGCAGCGGGCTGCAGAGGATGGCACTAACCACCGTGCGCTTGGTGCTCCAAGGGGCTCGGCTCTTACCTGGAATCAGGGTACTTGGTGAGCGTGGCCAGGCTGCTGGTGTACATGTGGCCACCCACATCGATGTGCACGGGCGCGTTGGACTTGGTGAGCTGGGCTGGCAGTGGGATCCCCTGGGCGGCCAGGGGAGACACGGGCGACCGGGTAAGAGCCAACCGGGACATGCTTCCTCCCTCCTGGAGATGGAAACAAGGCGAAAACAAGAGTTTCTCCACGACGGGACTGCACACTCCCTTTTATTGCCAATGTGATCACAGATCTAATCAGATCACTTCTGCCTGTGCCTGATCACATATTCAGCTGACAAATTATGGCCACCACTGTAATTAAGTGTATTTGCATCATTTTCTTCAGAGTACCAGAGGGAAAAAGAAAGATGCTTATTAGCAATAAGAAATCAAGAAAAAAAATTTTCAAGGTGTCAGCCTCCAGGGGCATAAAACAAACTGCAAAATTCTAATTAAAGGTCGCGGGCTTATGTGTTAGATGTGAAATATCCCCTGACAAACGAATCACCAATTTGTGAATTGGGATTCAGGGGTTTTTGCAAGTTTGTCTCAGTAACGAGACACCTCTAAATTAGTGACTTCCTCAGCACCTAAGGCGTTGAGTTTTATACATGTAGTAAATTTCACATCAAATTAAGAGCATTTTTGTTTCAAAAAATACATAATCGTACAGCCAGTCAACAGCCAGCTCTTGACTGTGGAGGTGGGGAGAAAGGGCGGCGGGTGAGCAGACGGGCGCTGGGGATAAGGGCAGAGAGGGGGGCCCCGGCCACTGCCCCAGCCCACCCTGCTGGCTCTCACCGCAGTGCCGGCGCTGCCGTGGGCGTGAAGCGAGGACCCGCTCGGCCGCTCCTTGCGGTGAGGCATCTAGGCTTCCATCGCTGCCCAGAGTATCTGTGGGAAGCACCGACAAAACCATAGGGCATTTACTCCTCAGGAGTCGTGGGTGCTGGGTCGCCCAGAGTCAAAGATGCCTGGCTTCCTCCTTTCTGCATATGCTCTCTGGGACCCCACACCACACAGCCCTCTCCAGATTCCACCCGCCACTACCCTATCCCCACGCTCCAAAGCCGTAGCAGCTTACACACACACATTCACACACACACACACACACACACACACGTGTTTTCTGGGCAGCCCCATGTCTGCTAATTCGGCTAATGACAGTGCTGAAACATATGCTCACCATTATTGCCCCAAAATGTTTCAGAACAAATCTGATTTTCCTGGTATTTTGGTTCAGAGCCATGTTACCAAGCGTGTCTCCTCTTGCATCAGTAGAGAGCCCTGGGGACCACAGCTCAGGGAGGATCCCCCAGCCTCCCGAGCCCAGGACCCTGAACACCGGCTCCACAGGGTTAGGAGGCAGTGTGTGAAAGGCCAGACACAGAGAAGCCTCTTGAGGCAGAAGCCAGGGCACAGGGAAGAGTGAAAGTCACTTAGGAAGCCACCTCTCCCCTAGGGCACCTAAGAGAGGAAACTTATCTTTGTCTGCCTGGCCTCCACCTCTGCAGTTTCAACCCAGACCCCCAGAATGGTCTTGTCTGTGCCTAATGTATTCCAGACCCCCTCAGGATCATACCCCCCAAGGCACTAGAGAGCTGGCCAGAAGGAAACAGACAGCAGTCAGCAAATGGACCCTCTGTTCTGCTCCTCTCCACTCACAAGCGACGTTCTTCTGTGCCAGACCACCTGAAATAAGACTGTCCCTCGTCACTAGAAGCCGCCCCAGGACACTGCAGAAGGGGGGGAGAGGTCTATGCAGCCCCCTGCACTGACTTGAGCCTGTCTCACGGGGCACAGTGAACCCCCTCCCACACACCTAACACACACGCTGGCTCCCACAAGCCTAACCTGGACTTCTCTCTCGCAGGTTTGACTTTGTGCCTTGAAATCCAAACATCCAATTTTAAAACGTGGACCGAGGTCCAATGAGCATCAATACTGCAAATTTAAGTGAGCTTACTCTCTCCTAGGATCTGTTCTGCCCTCAGTGTCCAGGCACGTTCCCTGACATGAAACTGGGGTGGGGTGGGGGTGCTACTAAACAGGGATGTTTAATTTATACTCTCACTGGGGGGGCTACTCAGTGTCTGTGGCTTTTGGCATTCCTGCCTTCTGGCCAGCTCAGAAAAGAAAGGCAGGTCACTTATCTCAAGGAAGTTCTGAGAAACCAAAACAGACCTCAGGATGGGTTATCCTGAGGCTCTGCTGGGGGAGGAGTCACAAGGAGAGCCACACGGAGGATAAAGTGTGCTGGAAGGGATTCCCGTGGAAATTCTATCACGGCAGACTGCGCAATGTTTTCCCAACTACGAGGACACTACTCAAGTGACATTTAACACCAAGTACCCATCACAAAAGCTGCTCAACCCTGTTCTCATCCAGCCTCTTCTCCATCACAAGCACAACCTGAGGTCCACCCGCAAACCAAAAAACTCACCATTGGAAGCCCCAGGCTTTACGCCTCCCCGCGAACCTCCAGGGCTGCCTCGGGCGAACGCATCTGTGCTGGACAACGACCCTTTCCCCGACACCACTGCTGAGGTCGGAAGCACAAAAGTGGGTGCAGTAAGAGACGCAAGTTCATTCCTTCAACACCACCGGCAGACCCACGACCCAGCCCCAGCGCGCCCCGGCCCTCCCGAGGCTCGCCCAAACCGCCTGTTGCAGGGGCCTCCGCGCTGGAGCGTGCTCCAGGGCCTGTGGGTCTCCAAACTGGCTAGGTGTTGACCCGCTTCCCTGAGCTGCGGTGGGAGCCCCGGGTCCCGCGCCTGCCCGCCGCCGCCGAGCCCCGCCCGCCCGAGCGGAGGGAAGCGAGCAGAATGCCACGCTCATTTACACACAAAATGATTTTGTGTCCCATTGTGTTCGCAGTTGTTCAGCTCTCTGGGGGTGATTAAACTGGCTGAGCTGCGGCAGCTTGAGACGATTTCACTAAATCGCTTCTTCGTGAAGTCGCTTCTTTGCTAAGCTGTTATTTTAACCATAAAAGGTAAACAGAAGGCGCCTCGCGAGCTCCCTTCAGCTC
The DNA here is from genome assembly GCA_017311185.1 of Proteles cristata cristata. Lineage (NCBI taxonomy): Eukaryota > Metazoa > Chordata > Mammalia > Carnivora > Hyaenidae > Proteles > Proteles cristata. The sequence goes on from JAESUZ010002059.1 coordinate 542,809, forward strand.
TGAGCCCTGGGCGCCAGCCGCGGGCGAGAGTGCCAGGGGCCTGCGGAATTATCCGGGATGGAGGGGGGAGGGCGGCGGGCATGCCACCTGGTGCGCGCCAGCCCAGCCGCAGAGCCCGCCGGCCGGTGTGAACTTCGGGGCGGCCGGAGCCGGCTGGGCCGAGGCCGGCGGCGCCGCGGGGCGGGGGTGGCCACGGAACCCGGAGTGCCTGGCAGGGCGGGGAGGGGTGTGCGGCGGGGGCGGGGCGGAGGACAAAGTTAAATCAAGAGGCAGACACTTAGAGACCACAGATGGGAAGCTCGCCTAATTAAGGACGTAAAAGCGCTTTTGTTCTCAAAGTTTATTGTTGCCGGGATTAAAAAAAAATTAATTGAAACTAATGCTGTTATTCACTCGTGCAGTTAAATTCCTTCATGCACATTTGAGACACGGAGTGAAAACTTGAAGCTTATCTTTCTGCAGTCGAGGTGGGGGGCAAGGGATGACGGAAAGGCGTTTCGGCTACGGGAAAGGGGCATTTCCGAATGGGTGCCCCGTGCGGGCGTCCAAGTCAGGGAGTACCCACGGGCAGCAGGCGCCTGAGGCGTCCCCGCGAGGCCCGCCCAGGCCCCCCAACCCCGCGCGCCCAGGACCACCACCAGCTCGGCGGCCCCTCCCGCCCCGTCTCGGACTCGCGTGGTGGGCGTCAGACGACGCACATCTGTCCCGTTAGAGACTTTTTCCTCTCTGATTTGGGCGCCAAGCCGGCCCTGTGCGCCCCGAAGCTCCAGAGGCGTGAGCCTGGTGCTGACCCCGGAAACTCGCTCGCCCTGCGGGGCGCTCGGCCCTGCTCTGAGGCCCGAGTGCCGGGACCTGCAACACCACCCCCCCACACCCCGCCCCGCGCTGCAGGAGGCTCGGCGCCCGCCAGCGTGGGGAGGGTCCACCCGGGGCCAGGGCCAGCCCACGTGGGCAACCCCCCCTCCCGCGCCAGGCCTTTGTGCTGGGTGCCCCCGCGCCGCGCCGGGACAAAGCAGCCGCCCCCACCCAGGTCCGAACCCTGGCCGAGCGACTTTCTCGGTATCATCGTCACTTTGGGGACAGGGGTGCGCGGCGCTGAGCGGTGGCCGCCCGCGCTGGGCTTACCTCGGAGCCGGAGCGGCGGATCGGGCTCGGGCGCAGCCCCCGCCCCCCGCAGCCGCCGGTCTCGGGCGCCGGGCGCAGCCTGGCCGCCTATGCTCGCTGCGCGGGTCGCTCCGGTCTCGTCCTGGAGTTACTTTCTCTCTCGCCCCCAACCCTCCCCCCACCCACCCCTCCCGCCCCGGCCCCCGCTTCGCGCGGCCCCTCGCGGCGCGGCGCGCCGGGGCCTCCCCTCCCCGCCCTCCCCTCGCCTCCTCCCCTCCTCGCGGCCGCCGCCGCCGCCGCCGCCACCGCCGCCTCTTCGCGCCGCTCTCCGGCTGCTCTCCCGCCGCTCCCACCTCCTCTCCTCCCTCCTCTCTCTCCAGCGCCTTCCCTGATTGCTGGCGAGAAAACCAGCCCCCCGCCCCAGCTCGTAGCCCGCGCCCCGTCGCGGCCGAGCCCGGACGCAAAGGGCAGCGATCCGGCTCCAAATTACCCAGCGCGGCGAGCGCGAGCGGGAGCGCGCGGCGACTCCTGGCTCGGGGCTCGGCTGCGCCGCGGGGCAGAGGATTAGAGTCGCAATTAGCTCCGCGCGCCCGCGCCTGCCGCGCTCGGCGACAAAAATGCGCCGTTTCCCCTCCTTTCGTCGGGCGATCCCCACCCGCCTCTCCCGGAGCCCGCGCCTTTCCGCCGGGGCCTCCGCCAGGACCCTCCCGGGAGCGGTGCGCCCGGGCCCCCGCGCCCTCCGCCGCCCAGCCCCCCGCCCCCCGCAGGCCGGCCACGCGGCGCCCGGGCCTCCTCCGGGCTCGGGAGGGGGCGGGGGAGAAGCTGATTTTAATCATTGTCATTTCATCTGATGTAATATTTCCCCGGGCGCTTTCAGCTGGGCATAAATTTTCGGCTCCCAAATAAGTAACACAGGGCACGTTTCTCACATTTCTTGACTCTTCGGTTACAAAGAGGAGAGCAGCCGCCGCCGCGGCGCCCGGGGGCAGGGGGCGGGACTTGGGAAGAAACTGGGCTGCGAGTCGGCCGGGGCTGGAGCAGAGCCGGGGGCCAGGGCCGCCCCTCCCCCTCCACGGCCTCCCTCCCCGGGTCTCGGCCCCGGCTGCCCCTCTGCCGGGGAGCAGCGCCGCCCGTGACGTCTGCGGACACGCGGTCGGCCACCGCGGGGGAGGGGCGCGCGGGGGGCGCCCGGCCGGCAGCCCGCGGCCAGATGCGCCATTTCCTTTCCGCGCGCGACGCGGCAGAGAGGTCTGCGGCCCAGGCTCGCCGCGGCCGGCGCCCGGGGCGCCCCTGCCGGGTCCCGGGGTCTTTGGCCCCTTTCTCCTCCGCTCCTACCTCCTCCCCCACCTTCCTCTCTCTCCGCTTTCCCTTGCGCCCCGCCCGCCCCCGACCCGCCCCCACAACTCCATTTCCCGACTCCTAGGAAACGGTGCGCCGAGTCTCTAGTGCGCCGGGCCTGCACTGCGCCCCCGTCCGGCTCCGGGGACGCCCGGGCCGGAGCCAGGCTCCCGCTGGAGGGCGGGTGCGCTCCGGCCGGGAGCGGCGCGGGGGCCCCCCCCCTCGAGCTCCAGCCGGACCTCGACGCCCTCTAGTGGCCTCGCTCACGGGGGACGCTCGGGGCGGGGCTGGGGGGGCGGGTGGCGCGCGTGGCAGGGGGACCGAGGCAGGGCCTGCTTCCCTTAGCTAGGGCACCTCGCGCGTGGAAAGAGCGCCCGGACCGCGCTTCTGTAACTTCTCCACGCGGGAATAAGCAGAAACTTTCCTCCTAAGGGAAGGTTTTATTTATTTATTTATTTTAGAGCTCGAACTACAGGAGAAGGGGGGAGATTTTCTCATTAAAGTTACATCCCTGCAGTTAGTTCAATTACTTGATATATGCAGAAGATGTTGTAAATTTATAGATTTAAATAGCTTACAAAGATGCCGCAGGCCCCATCAGTTAATTTCCTTAATTTATGGATTTTTAGCTGCTCCTAGCACGGAAAGGGGGCCTGGAAGTAGGTCAGGGATGTGTGCACCAGCGCCAGCGCGGCCCATGGGCTGCCCACTTAGCTCCCCACGCCCTGGCGCCCCGGGCTTCTGGGCTCCCAGCTCTGGCCTGGCAGCACCACTCTGCCCTCCGCGCTGTGGCCAGGCCCAGGCCCGGCCCGGAAGGTCGGCTCTGGTAGGTGGTGGAGAGCCCCAAATTTCTCCAGGGCTGCGCGGGGCCACGAAACAGCAAAGCCCCCGTCTACGCTCACCCCATCCGGCCCTGAAGGAATAGACCCAAAGAAGAAACGAAGCAAGTATCCAAATACTTTGATTTCCTGTTTCCTCCCTTAAATGCTGGCTGGGACCACCAATGGAGCAGGGTGTGGGTACCGCAAACATCTTCAGGGTCAGAACTCACCCCCTTTCCAAGCTTTGCGGTGCTTGGGGGGAGGCGGAGCATAAGGAAAAATGCACCAGGCTGGTGTTTGAGGGGCAGCCCCACTGAAAACCTGTTTGTCATGGCCCTGGTGGCTCCTAGCGTCCCTCACTCCTCTCTCACTCTCTCCTAAGGTGGCTGCTAGAGAGTCTTTGTTTTGTGTTCGATGTGGATGAATATATACATATAAATTCATACTTAAAAGATTGGTATAAACCAAACTGTTTTAGGAAGCCACATGGCAATGTCATTAGTATTGGTATTCATGATTTAACATTTCTTTTCCCACTAGATGAAGTTTCTAAGATTTGCAAGGTACATGTCAAGGACGGGTGTATAAATGGATTTTTATTTATTCACAACTCCAAGACTAATTGCTTCTCTTTGCCTCAAGGCCATGAGATTGGTTTTAATATGACACTTCAAAAGTATTCATGGAACTACAGAGATACTAAGTGTCATTGTTTAAGAGACAAATCTCACTGTGGTACTGGTGACCCTGAAAATAGGATGTTCCACTTTATTTTAAATTCCTACATGTTTTTTTTTAAGAGTTTCACTTTATACCAATGATATTAAAAATGCACAATTTAATCGAAACGAGAACTGACCATTTTGCAGGACCTTTATTTCCTTAATATCGCTGGGAACTTTGTTTTCATATTCCTGAATCCTTTTATTAAAGAGCTGAACTTTATGTGTGTCATTAAGAAAAGTGAGTTTGGGTCATAATTTATTCTCAAGTGTTTTAAAAGTTCCTGGCTAAATGTCAACCATCTTTTACATCGAGAGACTTGTGTATGGGTTGTGATAGGCGTGTAACGATCTGTGGTACGTAACGCAAGGGTGAGGCTTTGTTTTGTTTTGTTTTGTTTTAATTGAAGAGGTATAATTAGGACTGAAAACATATTGAAACATGTTGTGAAATGCATCTGGTTTCATTACTGTGGTCCAAGAGGCGAAATTGGATGTGAGTCTAATCAGAATGTCACTTGCTCTATCAGTACATTGGACTAGGGCTTAAACCATTACAGTTTGTAATTTAAAAAGTGGGTTCAAGCCTGTGCTTGCTTCGAGGCCTCTCCGCAGGAGCTCATGTGAAACACGATGCAGGTCAGGCCCTGCATACAGGTGCTGCGGACAAGACCTCAGTCTCCAGATGCTTCCTAGTGGCTTCTGGTGTGATTTCAGTTGTGGCTGTTTGCAGACCGTGTTTAGAAACAAGGAGCTCAATAAGGAAAGTAAAAGGAGATCCCGCGGTCTGCTGGACTAACTCAGCCTTCTCAGGAAAGCTGAGACCAGACAGCAGATAAGTAGGCTGAGACAGAGCTGCACAGCTGCTGCCCTGAAGGGGGGGAGGGGGGAGGTGCTGGGGTTTTACAGTAGGGCTCCTCCCCCAACTCTAGGACCCCCACCCCCACCCCGGACTGAAAGCCTGGCCCTCTTAGGTCTGTGACCACCTCGAGGCTCAGAGATGGCCCTTGACTAGGATAGGATGAAACTGACACCCACGTGGCCTCCTCCACCCCAGAAATCCTCCTGGTTAGGACCTCAGAGAACCTGGAGACTAAACAGAAAGCTGAATCGTGGGATTTACTTTACACACACACACACACACACACACACACACACACACACACACACATCCCACAGACACACATCCAAACTGGGTCTCCTGTCAGCTGGAGATCCACTCCTGGGAGAGCAGAGGTCCAGACGTGTCTCAGGGATGGCACTGGGTGGGGGGGGTTGGTGGCCAGCATGCCTCTGCCTGTCCTTGAAGCAGAAAATACAAGACCAGCAGCTGTCACGGAGCTCTGCCCTGTCCCCAGCACTATGCTCTGTGGGCACTTGTGGCTTCTGGTGGGACGGTGAGCAGGGATTGCCTCCGGGTGCCGCAGACCACCCCCTCCTTCCTGCTTCCGCCTGTAGCCCTGGTGTTCTGCTCAGAGCCAACCCAGCCTGCTTTCCCTGGGAGCCAGCAGCGGGCCGACAGGAATGACAGAAGACTGAGCTCTCCTGCCCAGGCGTTCTTATGTAGTGGTGGCCTGTGGATGGCCTCTGGGGGACCAGGAACCACCTCCCCAAACCCTGCAAATTGTTCAACACTTTGCATTTGAGCCTTTTCGCCAAGGGAAGTTTTAGTGTTTTTACCAGACTCTCCAAGGGTCTACCTGAATGTGGGTGCAGAAAAACCAAAGCTACCTCTGAGTGGCTTCAAGATGGGGGAAGCTGATTCTCTCATGTAAGGGCAAGTGGAGGCTGAGTGGCCCTGGTGTAGACCCAGGGGCTTAGCAGAGTATTCAAGGACCCATGCTCTCTCCACACACTGATTGGCCTGCCCTCACACCACTCCTCTCTGGTCTCAAGATTCCCTCAGCTCAGTGCTTCACTCCTACTTGGGCTCTCTTGGAAGCAGGGAAATGATCCCATTGGCCAATTTACAAGCCAGTCCCTGGGAAAGGGGTTAGCTTGGACCAATCAGATTTAGCCCTTGTCCTGCCTGGAGTTTAGTGTGTGTGAGCCCTGGGGAGGAAGAGGGGACCCTGGGCACAGTCAGGCTCTGCCCGGGGGAAGGGGGAGAGAATGGACTTGGTTCTGGGGTCTGCCAAACACTGAGCTGGAAGGAAGGCAGAAAGAAGCCCCAAACCCCAAAGACACCTCCAGGGAAGTTTGAATCAGCAATGCCAATCCATGTCCTTCTAGGTCCCAGGAGACACTAGACCCAAACATGGAGGTGGCCCATGTAGAGCATGGCTACTTCCAGGCAGCCAAGCCAGGCGGCCGGCCCCAAGGCCCCCATGCCTCCTCACCTTTAGGTTCCTCTAAGGTCTCATTCTTCTTTCCAGCTGCATTAGTGAAGTCCCAGGTCCTCCCGGCAGGATGGCGTGAGGGATGAGGCTGTTCGCTGTTCCCTGCTCCCTGGAGCAGCACCTGCTCAGTAAGGGAGTGTAGAATGGCCTGAAATGCCAAGCCTTGCCCCCAAATGACTTTGTGCGGCTGCCACTCTGGCTCCAAGCGACCAGTGAAGTGGCCGTGAGCTCACAGCACAAAGGGCACTTATTACAGATGGATTTGCACTGGTCCAAGGGTAAAAAAGAGTTGAGACAGTGAAGAAAGCAGCCTTTGGTCTGTTGGAAACCCTGCCCCAGGTCCCTTTCTCTGGCCAAAGCTCAGTACACTCTCCCTTGTCACAGGCAATCCCTTCTCCCTGGGTCTATCCTGTAGGGAGACAGTCAGGCCACTGCATGAACTTGGAAGTCTGAGTCCAACTGGGTGACCTTGGACTCCATCTCTCTGAGTCTCAGTATCCTCCTGTGTACCAAGTACCAAGCTGACACCGGGAGAATTCAGTGCCAGAGCAGGTGCAAAGAACTTGCAACGTGTAAGAGCTCTTGAAGTGATGATGGTGAGCCTTCTGCCAGCTGACCTTCCAAGAGCCGCCAGCAGACTGTGGTTACACCCATCCTGACTCTGGTTGCAGTTGGCTAGGCATGCCCTCCCCCTCCTCCCCCAACAGGGGATGCTCGGGAGCCCCCTTGAATGGCCCCCTGGCTCCAAGACTTGGGGGTTAAAATCTCGTGATTGTATAATTAAGATAAACATATGTACATTAAAGAGGAGAAAGTAAAAGTTGCCTAACATTTAAAGATAAGACACAAGACTTCAGAGAAATTTCATGCTTGCTTCGGGCCATGCCCGTGGGGTGGAGCTAGGAAATGTCCTCAGGGCCCTCAGGGATAGATGGAATCCACCCTGCCAGGCTGGGGCCCCCGGAGCAAAGAGGAGCCCTGGAGGGCAGCAACGATCTGCTGGTAAATTCTTTTCATTTTTCAAACTGTGAAAGTCTTCACAGTCTTTTTCAAAGTATTTTGAGATTTTAATAAAGAATATATTATCATTGTAAAAAAAAAAAAGCCCCTCCCCCCCACACACAAAGTGTATGAAGGGGAAACCAAAATCCTTTTTCCTTTTCCCAGAGAGAAATGTGTCAATGATTTGGTGTTTTCCAGCCAGTCTTCTTCCTGTTCATACACACAAAGGTGCACCAGCACACACAGACACACAAGTACACAGAATCACACACATATGCACACTCAAAGTCACAGACACAATGAGAGATGCGATCGCAGACACACATAGAGTTGCACAGATACCTGCGTATAAATATGCAGAAGCACACATGTTCACACACAAGCAGCACACCTGAAGGGACACACAGCACACACACGTAATGTACACAGACACACAGAGCCACATAGAACCCCAGGCACGTGATGTTTAAACTATGGCATCGAACCATTTGTACTAATCGACAGCCTGTCTTTTCCCTACTGTATATTTCAAAATACAGAAAATACGAAAAACACCCCTATACCCACTACCCAGATATAACAAATGTTAAACTTTTGAATATTTGCTTCAGATTCCTCTTTTAAAAATCAAATGAGGGGCTCCTGGGTGGCTTAGTCAGTTAAGTGTCACACTCTTGATTTCAGCTCAGGTCACGATCCCGGGGTTGTGGAATCAAGGCCCACGTTGGGCTCTGCATTAAGCATGGAGCCTGCTTAAGATTCTCCTCTCTCTCTCTCTCTTCCCCTCCGCCTCTCTCCCCCACTCATGCTACTATCTCCCTGTAAATTAAAAAATAAATAAATCAAAGTTAAACAATCAAAATCAAGTGAAATGATACAGACCAGTTTAAAATCCTTCCCTTCTCCCCTCTCTTAGTTGCTGCCCAGAGGTTGCAACACTCCTGAGCACATTTTTATACTTTTTGCAACATATGAATGCATTTATAAACACTGATAACTTCTGTGTGAGCTTTAAGCTTTTAGATAAATGATATTCAACATTTATAGCTTCTTGCATTTTGTTTTTGCTACTCACTTTTGTCACATTACTGGGCATGGTGGGTGCCCTCCCTTTGTCCCTCCTTTGATGCACACCGGGCCTCTGCCTCCTTCCTCATCCCTTCCCTCAGCCAGCTCTTCTGTGTCTTATATGCCAGGGGCCCCAAAGGGCCTCTCCTGCTGCAATTGGGTCTTTGATGCATCTGCTGAAACCCGTGGTTCCTGACCACCTCAGTGTGGAGGGAAGGGAAGACTCTACTTCCCACCTCTCACCTCCCACCTCCTACCCCCACCCCCAGGCTGCTTTTGAAAGAGGGCAGCGCCTGGCAGGTGATGTCCACTCTTTCCCTCCTCCCTTCTACATCCTGCCTGCTCCCTGCGCTCTCTCCTTCTCCCTCCTCCTCTCCTCCTCCTCCGCCTCCACTCCACCTCCTCTCCCCCCTCCTCCCTCTCCCCAGCTTCTTCCGCCCTTTCCTCCCTCTCCCCCCCTCCTTCCCTCCCTCCTCGCCTCCCTTCTTCCACCCTCCTCCACCTCTAGGCAATGCAAGCCTCTGGCTGAAAAGCTGGAAGGTCACCCAAGGAAGTGAAAAAAGAAAAGGCATCTTGATATATTTCAAAATATGCTCTCCCTGGGATGTTTTACAATTCTATTTTTACACTTAGGTCCCTTATCCTTTTATAATTAACTTTTGCTTATAGTGTGAGGTCAGGATCTAAGACAGAATTTGTTGTTTGAAGATGGCTAGCCAGTCTTCTAGGTGAAGCAACTAGTAAAAATTTTCTATTAGGATTTTGTTTGGGATTGGAGAGAATCAAGGTCTTCTTGTTTTTGCTTTATTGTAGAAGGGATATCAGAACGCATGTATGTTGTAAAAAATTAAAACATCTATCCTTTTAGTATTTAGAATAATTACAAATTACCCCCCTCCCTTCAGCTATCTCATTTTCCTCCCAGGGGAGCCTCAGCTTAGTGTGTGACAGGTTAAATTATTGATTCCAATTTTTCCCTGCCCTGTAGGAGCTTTAGACATCTATACCCTTGTTACGGCTTCATGCTTGGCAGAATGTACTTTTCTGCTCTCTGATACGGGGCTGCTCCAAAGAGAAGTTAGCTAACATGGCAGGAACAGAGACTTAAAATATACTCCTGTGGCTGTGGCTGCCTCTTGAACTCCTGGCATTGCAGAAGGAAGAAGTACTGATCTTCGAGGCTGAGCCCTGGAATAAGACCCATGGGGTAGGACCCCACCAGCTACCACAGATGCATGAGAAATAAATACCTTTTGTATACCACTGAGATTTTGTATTTCTTTGTCACACAGCAAAAGCTGACTGATACAGACTATATACTTCTGTGTGTGTGTGTACACTCCCAATCTAACTTGTGTGTGAATGTATATAGAGCTGATCCTTGAACAACTTGAACAGCACAGATCTGAACTTCATGGGTCCACTGATAGCATATATTTTACAGCCTAGTACAGCAAATGTATTTTCTCTTCTTTTTTTTTAAATTTTTTAAATGTTTTATTTATTTCTGAGAGAGAGAGAGAGAGAGAGAGAGAGTGTGTGTGTGTGTGTGTGTGTGTGTGTGTGTGAGCAGGGGAGGGGCAGAGAGAGAGGGAGACACAGAATCTGAAACAGGCTCCAGGCTCTGAGCTGGCTGTCAGCGTAGAGCCCAAAGTGGGACTTGAACCCATGAACCGTGAAATCATGACCTGAGCCAAAGTCGGAGGCTTAACTGACTGAGTCACCCAGGTGCCTCTGTATTTTCCCTTCTTACTATAGTCTTAATATCTTCCTTTTTTACCAGCTGACTTTATTGTAAGAATATAGTCTATTGGGGGACCTGGGTGGTTAAGTTGGTTAAGCATCTGACTTTTGATCTCAGCTCAGGTCTTGATCTCAGGGTCATGAGTTCAAGCCCCGCATTAGGCTCCACACTAAGCATGAAGCTTATATCATACACAATGTGTATTAATTGACTGTTTATGTCATTGGTAAGGCTCCTGGTGAGCAGTAGGTTATTGGTAGTTAAGCTTTTGGAGAAGCAAAGTTATCCATAGGTTTTTAACTGTTGGGGGGCCTACTGTATGCCTGTTTACCGACTGGCACATTGGGTGTGGTTGGAATTCTTGGGCCCCTTGGAGCACTGTGCTGGAATCTGGTGCCGCGGGAAGAGCTGGCCTAAGTCCACCCCCTTCTCATCTCGCTTGACTCTGCCCCACACCTTCAGGGGCTTTATCCATACTGGATGCACATTGCCCACAAATGGCGGCCCTGTGGCTGGGATACACACGCTGGTGGCTGCTGTCCACCCTCA